>QUSF01000002.1:6449487-6511585 GCA_003676055.1 Chloebia gouldiae | reverse complement strand
TTTTTACCTTCTTCATTGCTCTCATTGTACTGGTTTTGGCTGGGGTAGAGTTCATTTTCTTCATAGTAGACATGGTGCTGTGCCTTGGATTTGTGCTGAAAACGAGATTGAAAGCATAGAGATGTTTTTGTTATTGCTGATCAGTGTTTATGTAGCATCAAGGCCTTTTTCACTCCATCCTACCAGGATGTCTGGGGGTTCACAAGGAGATGGGAAGTGACACAGGAGGGACAGCTAATCCCAAATGACCCAAGGGATATCCCAAATCATATGACTTCCCGCTCAGCAATAAAAACTGAGGGAAGATGTTAATGTAACATGTCATGGAGCTTCTCCTTTCTGGAGATGGCGGAACATCTCCCTGCCAATAGGAAACAAGCAATTAATTCCTTATTTTGCTGTGCTTGTGCAAATGGCTTTTTGCCTTACCTATTAAACTATCTTTATCTCAACCCATGAGTTTTCCCTCCTTTACTTTTTCTGATTCTCCCTCAGCCTGTTGGGACGAGTACTGAGCCTGTATGAGGCTGAGATTCCTGCTGGGATTAAGCCATTACACTATTTTTTGTTTTGCTTTGGTTTGTTTGTTTGTTTGTTCGTGGGGTTTTGGTTTGTTGATTTAGTTTGTTTTGCTTTGCTTGGTTATGGGGAGGATGAAATAATCAGCACAGAGCTGTATTTCTCCCGACTCACTCAGGAAGCAGAGGGCCTGGCAGCCTTGGGCAGTAACCCCCCTGCCCCACCTCTGTCCAGGCGCAGCATCAGCAGCACCCGCCAGCGCCCAGGGCACGCTCAGGGAGCTCTGCCTCGCTTGATGCATCTTTGAATCTCAGAAAATCCTTCAACTCTCCTCCTTATTTCAGTCATGACCCCCTGAGATGTCACCGTTTTTGCATGTTTTGTTTTCCTTATATTTCCCCTTTTTTTCCTCAGAGAGAGGGCTGTGAGATTTTGTCAAGGTTCCACCCAAATGTAAGAAGAAAAGCTAACAAATGCAAGTTTTTACAAAGCACTGTGGTGCTAACTCAGCATTTTCAAACCATCATGGCAGCTGGGGTCACAAGAGCCCCTAGAGAACAGATATGAAGTGAGGGGGAGATGACTTTTAGCTAAAGAAGCAGCTATAAGTCAGAAAATCTGGGCTGCAGATGCCTATTTTACATTTTAAATAAAGTAAAAAATGCAGCACAGAATTTAAAAAAAAAAGGTTTCAGAATGACATACTCAATTTTGGTGATTTGTTTCTTTGGCTTTCTAAAAAGCAGTAATAGGGGATTCTTCCATTTTTCACTAAGACAATTTTTACAGCAGGTTAACATGTAAAGAAAATATAAACAGATGGTATAACATGGTAAGTAACAATCTGGCCAATACATAGGAAAAGGGAGTTCTCCCACATTTAAATTCAGACAGATTTTAAACTTAAAGTGATGAGACAGTAAAGAGACTTGGTTGAAGGCACAGAAAGGAGGAACAGTCTGATTGCTGAAGACATCTGAAGATGTACTGAAGCTCAGACATGAAACTGAAGGTTACACATCAAGGTAAAGCTATAAATGAGTCTGACAATAAGACATGAAGTTATGCTGATACAGGAATCTTACTTTCTTTGCCACAGATGAAATCTGTGACCTATTCAAGCCATTTAGCCTCTCCACATTTTACTCTCCCTGTGTAAACTGAGACTATTTCTCAGTTCCTTTAGTAAAGTGCTTTGAGAACTACAGATTGGAAGTGATGCTTGCACAGCACCAGCCAAATGCTGGTTCCTTTCAAACTCGTAGCAAAATTCCTTTGGCCTCTTTGGCTGTGTCAATATTAATAAATTAAATGTGCCCAGTGCCATTCTCTGGTGTTGCAGCCAGCTGGCAGGAAACAGCCTGTATCGATATTACTAAGATTTTATACTCTCTTAAATAGGGTGTTCATATCCAAACAGTTGGGAAATGCTTGTGCAAGATCCCAAGCTGTTCCTAGGAATTGTGCACTGTGCATAGGGTGCCACCTGGCCCCAGCTCAGACCATCACAGGGTGCCTTGTGACACTTTAAATGTACAGACATTGCAGTTCCAGTGCCTGAAAATGTTCCTTAGAACCATCCACTAGCTCTGAGTAACTCAGGCACTGTACCTATTAATCTTAAAATGCAATACAGTTAGAAGCATTAATTCCATTAACATTTCTTTCAAGTGTTCAGAACATTTCCTTCTATCATATTTGCAATTATTTCTGTATGCTAAGGGTACCTGTAAAATACCAGAAGCATTCATCTTGGACTTAATCTGATTACTAGTGTGAAATACCAGCCTGTAAGAGCTCCATTTTGGTTTCTTTTCATCAACTTGTTCTGAAAAACCACCTTCACATAATTACAGAAACATCCTGCGAGATTTGTGAACCACTGTGCAGCTCAGATGGCTGGTAGAACATAGAGGTTAATCTCAAACCTGATCTGCAGCCAAGGTGGGCTGGTAAACTCCAGTGAAGCATAAAGAGCCAAATTATTAAGGCAGGGCAAGTTTTTACATAGCATTGGTCACTGAGTGCAAGCAAAATAGACTAATCCCTGAGCTACTAGAATCAGCTGGCTATTTCCAAAAGGCAACAGCAGCAAGGAAGCTATTGCATGACTCCTTTTTGAACAACAGAAGGGAAGGTTGGAGAAAGGAGGGGCTGGATGGGAGTGGAGCAGTTTGACATCTAATATATCATTTTTATTAGGCTGAGTCTGCAGACGTTTGAATTGTGTTTTCCTCACTTTTTAAATGAAATGGAGAACAGTAACACTAACAACATAGTTCCTCATGAGTGATAGAGTAATTTCAACTTCATAGAGCCTGCCATTTCAGATAGTGTTAATTCACTTGTGAAAGAACCTGCAAACACAGAATTTGTGTTTAAAACAAAAACAAAAAACAAAAACAAAAACAAATCTTGAGCGGGCTGTAAGACATCTGTCTGCAGGCACATTTAAAATGCTTAGCAGGAACGTGGAAAAAAAATAATATTCTCCAAGTACTCTCATGCTGCCACACGCACGCACAGTAAGCGACAGAGATGACGAAGGGAAGGCAGAGGCTGGGTGCTCCTTGGGAGCTGTTTTCTTAACCTCTGCGACTGCCCGGCCTCCCTGCTGCGCTCCCCCCGCCAGCGCTCCTCGTGTGCTGCACAATGTCATCCAGAGCACCAACAACAGCTTGAGTGAAAACAGCTTTCACTGGGAACGGGAAAGATAGGAAAGAGATTAGTGCTTTTTATGTAGAAACCTTGTGGCTGGTGACCAAAGCTGAAGACAAACTACAAAAGTGAGGTGAGGAGCGAGCGTAAGGAGAGGCAAAGTCTAGGTGACTCAAAAGATAGTTTAAATACATCAACAGGCAGCTCAGATCTGAACTAGTCATCTGCAACCAGGGCAGAAATCACAGCCACAGTGTCAACGGCCACAAATCTTATTGCCTTTGAAGTGGCCAATATTTTACCCCAAAGTTACTACCTCAGATTGTTATCTGGCTACTTGCTGGCCTATGTGAGACAAATTGGCAGTCTTTGGCTAGATCCTGGTAGACTAATTCCACAACACCACATTTGGCATTCATTAACTGGCCTTGCTGTGGGGCTAAGTAGTAAGTCAGAAAGGCTGAACCTCCATTTCACCCCTCAGAGGTGGTCTTTCCAGCCCAGCTTTGGATAAATCAGTATGAGGCAGTAGGTCCTGTAGTAGGTACATGGGTAATTAGATGACTTTGAAGAGCTCTGGGTATTTCCTTCAGCAGCACTGCATATGGTTACATACTGCTTGCAGATTGTTAGCAGTGCAGTGAAACCAGGTAAAAGCAATCTTTCACTTCCCTGCAAGCTTCCTAAGTGTGATTAGTGGAGAAAGGAAGAGAAATAGTTGAGATACATATTGAGAGAGAGGTGCTTAACTTAAGGAAAGAAAAACCTGAATACTGGTAATTGTTTATTAAATATTTTGTTACTGAGCAAATGTGATTTTGCTCCTTCCTTTTTATTGAAAGCTTTTTTGGCATTCTCAGACAAATTGACATTGCAAACAATCCTCATTCTTAGGCTCAGTCTGCATTCATCGTTTTCATTTAGATTGATTGCTCCTACATGGAAGCAAAGATAAATGTTCTCCTGAAGCGCTCTTACTATAGATACAATGCAACCCGAGGAAAATCAAGTCAATCAGCACTAAACTTGCATTCTGTATAGCCTACTACAAAGCACTTTTAATGTTTTAAACACCATTTGTCACTGTCACACTGGAAGAAAAATTGCAGTTCATTTCAGCTAAGTGGTAGCTCACTTCAACATCATGAAAATCCTCTGACCTCCCGCTTTTATTCTGACCTCGAAAGCAGCTCTCTGTGAGCTAAGAATTTGGAAGGAGGGGAAGAGCAGGAATTGCAGTGGAGCTTCATCCCTGCAGACAAATGGAGAGACTTGGGGTCAGTAAGAAGCTACAAGCAGGTGTGCAGGTCCCTAACAGTGCTCACTGCAGGGCCCTGTTTCAGCTGGACACCCGTGGTAAAAATGAATTTCAAACCTCTCCATGACAAGCAATCTCTGGGCCACACTGTACATAAAACAGTGTGTACCAAAGACTATTAGCTGCCAAGTAAAGCTTTGACTGTTAAACTGGGAGGGAGAAAAAAAAAAAAAAAGAGAGAAGTGAACATGACAAAGCTAATTTTACACTGATTTTTGGAAAAGCAAAGTTTGATAATAACTGACTTGTAAAACTGAGCATAGGTCTGCATTAAGAGGGGTCTGAAAAATAGCTCTGAGAAGTGAGGAAACCTTAGCATCTCAGGGTGCCCACTCTGATCCTGGTTATTTTTTTTATAAATTGAAGTTTTGGGGAATTTTCCACTGAACTACAGTTCTCCACTACCTCATAGAATCCCAGACTCATGGAATGGATGTGTTTGGAAGGCACATCATGCTGGGTAACTGGTTCCAGTGCTTGACCACCCTAATACAAAAAAGGTGCTCTCTTCTGTTTAGGCAGGGTTTCGTGTTTTTCCAACTGTGCTCTCCCTAAGCACTGCTGAGAAGTGGCTACAGGTCTCATTATTCCCCCATCAGATATTTATTCATATTGGAAAGATCCCCTCTGAACCTACATTTCTCCAAACTCAACAGTCCCAGCTCTCAGTCTCTCCCTGTTAATGCCTTGCATTTCATGTTAAAGCATGTGCTCAAAATTTTGCTGAGTCTGCTTTAAGACAGAGGTTTTTTAGCCTTTTGTGCAGTAACACAAGATCTCAAGGGCACTAAAATGTCCATATGATGTCAAAACTTGAAAGAGCCCCAAAATCCTGTCGTCTCCTGTGCTTTCAGCTCTAACTTGTTGAAGCTGTTCTCTGCCACTTTATTTTTTTAATATTAGCGGTCTTTTGTAGAAGAAAGCCCATTGCTTTGCTGTGCTCTGAGACTGCAGGCAGTGCCAGTGTCCTGGATGGATGCAGCCTGGCTGCCTTGAAGGAAGGTGCTCCTCGGGATTGCCGGGGGGCGGCCAGGGAGGCGACTCCCTGCCAGCCACTGCCTTCCCTGCTCAGGAGGCTGAGGGACAGGATCTTCCTCTCTGAGCAGGGCTTTCCTCCTGCAGAGCCCTCCTAGAAACTCAAATACCTCTCTTGCTCAAGTGCTTCTTTCTGATGTCCATCTGATTTCGAGTAGAAGAGTCCTCAGGACAAAGAAAGAGAGAATGGCTCTACTTCTTTAACCTCAATAGTCTGATAAGGATGTATGAAATACCCAGTAACAAAGCCACATATTTATTTATACTTTATTCATTCCGTGTAGATTAAATAATCAAGAAAGGATTTTTATTTCCTACAGTTGAAGTTAATTTTCCCCTTTAAAAAATAGCATTGCAGGTACTTAGGAGTAGGATAGTCATTTCATTAAAAGCCCACAATTTATGCTTGCATTTTTGAAAGCTAATGTCAAAGTCCCATGAAGATTTAAAAATTATTTTTCTAATTTATTTTTATAAATACTGAACATTTTTTATTTACTCAATACTTACTGGACACATTTTATTATGCTGAAATATTTAAACTTATATTTGTGAGCTTCAAGAGAATTTTATTTTCAGAGCAAGAAAATAGATAACTGTTTTGAAGCAATTTCAGCAAAAATGTCTGTTAAAAATCTGATGAAGCATCCTCATCATTGAAATAGCACAAATGCTACTTCCATCACATGATTTTTTTTTTTTCTTTTTCGGAAGTTTTGTTTTAGGCAAAACAATCCTTGCCACATTTTTTATGAGCAAGTTAAGGCAAAATTGGATGCACTGGTAAATTAAATAATGCAAGGCTTTATTACTGTTTTTCCTTTTGCTTCAAGATAGCTATCTCAGTGGTAAACCCTTCTGGAAACAAAGGATGGTAGGTTTTCCTGTGGGTTTGTTTGTTTGTTTGTTTGTTGGGGTTTCATTTTTTTTTTTGTTTGCTTTGGTTTGGTTTGGGGTTTTTTTCTGTTGTGATATATTGTGGTGGATAAGCAATAATTTAATTCCTGGATGCAGCCCAGGGAAAGTAGACATACATAATAAAGTAGCCCTCCTCAGCTTTAAATGGTTTTTCAGTTTCTCTTTCTACTTTTCATAACTTAGAAATTCCATTTCAATACTGAAAGGAAATACTTAGCAGCATAAACATAAATAAAGTTTTTTTTGATATGCATTTATTTTGTTGCACACTGTCTGCAAGTTCCATTAACTTGTTGGAATGAATCCCAAAATAAAAGGAGCTGTTCTTTAGCAGGTTAACACTTTTGCATATATTATGTGTTCAGTTCATGCTGTATTCAGTAAATTCAGATTATTCTTACAGATAACTTCATCTCTTCGCTTTCCAGAGCTGAAAGTTAAAGCGATGAGAATCGAAAAGAGCTGAGGCATAGCTAGCTGAGCAATAAGATTGTTACATCTTTTCACTCATCGTGGTAAGAAGGAATTCAGAGCAGCAGTGACAGATTTTCTGCTAGGCTCACAAAATCAGACAAACGCAGATTGTTGATTCAGCTCCTCTAGCAAGAGACGTGCAGGACACAAATATAACATAGGATGGAAATAAAAGCATTATGTGTAGATATGGCTACAGTTCTCATCTTTGGAAATACAAAAAAGGGGAAAAAATATGTCCTCAATTCAAGCAGGATTATTTCCATCCACTATCATCTCACACAGAATTATAAAAGCTTCTGATAAGGCAAATTACTCTTAGGGAGTTCACTTTCTGGAATATACACTGCTGAGTCTTTGCCAGACTAACAGGTCTGAGTCAGCCCTATCCTAATCATTTTATCCATAGCCTGATTGTCCATGTGCCTTATAATCTTGGATCTTGTTCAAAATAAATAATGGCAGTAACAAGCCACAGGCTGAACTTTCCTCTGAAATTTTTTTAAGACAACATCTTCTTGCATAAGGCAAGCAACATCTGCTAAATCAAATGAGGAAGAAATCCTAATGGCTAGGATGGAGGAGAGGAAAACAAGGAAAGATCAAGGAGAAGTCCATTCCCACAGAAAGCAAAGGGATTTCTGCCTCATGCTCCAGGCAAACTGGGAATTTGCTCCTTACATCCATGCTCATATTCAGCACAGCTCTAAGCTGGGTAAACTAACACCTCTGTGGCTCTTCTCCAAACTGAACGTAAACTATGCATCTTATTTTAATACTTCCATTTTCTAATGAAAGTTTTATCGTCTTTGACTCCAATTTGCACACCAGGCACTTTCCTGGTGCTCCCTAGATATACAGGCACTGCTACTCATGTATTCCTACTCCAATCAAAGGCTGGTCATCTGAATTTGGCTTATTACAAACCTCAGAATTTTATATTTTCACAAACATATCAAAAAAGCTGAACATTAATTCTTCCTGTGTGATAACGCAGGTTACTTTTGCAAGCTGAGTTTGGTTCAGATTTTGTCGCACACTTGGACAAATTATGGTTTGTGACACAGTTCCAGTCCTGGTAGGCAGCAAAAGACCTCTTCTGAGAAAAAAGCACATTTTCCAACCTCTGTGAGAATAGCAAAGCACTCAAGAGGTGTGTCCCACAGCTTGGAATTGACTTTTATATTAATGTTATGTCGAGCAATGTCACATTTAATCAGTTTTAGTACTTTTCCAAGTTGCGTTTTCATGTATAGAAGTATATCAGAAAAGTACAATAAGATCCAACTGATGCTGAACTTAGAACAAATCAGTGATCCAATTGCACATAATTCAAACTCCCCAGATTTATTTCTTTCCACTAGAGAATGTCTGTCAGAGCCAGGAAAAAATTTTATCACCATGCTAAATTCATATCAACAATTAAATAATCGTTTACAGAAACGGCAATTTTGCTTTGCAAATAGCACAATGATTCCCTGAAGCCCTTTTTTTTTTATCCTGAATCCCTCATCCCTTTTCTCTTTTGTGTTTTTGTACATTTTTAATTCTTTGCAGAAAAGTTGGGGTTTTTTTACTTGGGATTATAACTATCAGCTATCTTTCATATAAAAAAAAGCACACACAAGCTGTTCACATTTGAGGTTGGAGAAGTATTTGTTTTTGTTTGAATTGATTAGCTGTTAGCAATAAAACAAAATGTAAATAACTGCAAGAGAATGATCAGGACAGCAAAATTCCTTTTTGTCTCTGGTATCAGATCTGGATGACATGAGAGAAAAAAACAGCAAGACTAAATCTCTGATGCTGTTTTCCCAAGTTTGCTGGATATTTCTGTGAATGTAATGATTTGTTAGGATAGTCTTGGGATCTCCAAAGGGAGATGATATGGGATACAAGAATCAGAGTAGGAGTGACTTGATTTCTGAGGAAAGCACAGGACTGTGTGAACAATTGCAACAGATGAAGTTTCAGCACTAAGTCTCCCAGAGCTGCAGGTACTCTGTCTCTGCCTAAAGTCACGCTGAAGTTACAGGGAAAACTATGTCCATGCAGGGAGGAATCCTCTGAAGGGAGGGGAAGTTAAAAATGGAAGGCCATTTGTACATTATTATCTATTGTAAACTCATAATCCAGGCCATCCTTAATAAAAACATTGAGTTCACACAGACCTTTCTACATCCTCAGGAATGCAGAACTGGAAGACAGCAGTGAATCACTGAGTTTCCTGTTACTTTGGGCACCATATTGCAAGATATCTTTCACAAACTTGGAGTATATGCCAAAATCCTTCATGAAGAAGGTGGCTATCTCAGCCTCCCTTTCTTCAGATGAAGCAACTTTTCCTTGGATAAGTGAAATAACAAAGCCTTGCAGAAATACTTGGACCAAACCTCCTTTTCCTGAGTACCTTCTCCATGCTGGTCAAGGCCTTCCAGAGGTTCTTTCCAGATATCAAAGATCAATGTCCCACAAAACCGTTGTTGTTCATGCCTACAATTCTTTGCCTTGCAGATTTATGTTAAAAAGGACTCAGTGCTCATCAGTAATATTAGAGAAATCCTTCATCACACATTTTTTTTCTGGCATTTCTCGGAACACAGAATTGCTCCCAAAGTGACTGGCTTCTGGAAGCTATTGGAAAACAATGTGAAGTCTTCAATTTTTGAATAAAACTTTCCACCTGTCCTTATGGATTCTGAAAATTAAAGTGTGCAATTTTGTCAATTACAATAGAAAATACCAGGGCCATTACTTGAGATGGCTGTGTATTAAATACAGACCACCCCAGAACACCTTTAAACAAGAGCAGGAAACAGCTCACTGTTCATGGGGCTGGGACCTGCCAATCACACCAAGACTGAATGCCTGTCAGTCTCCCTCATATTTGACTTGGAAGCAACTCATATCAATATGTAGTCAGGAAATGGCTCTTTAATCACTGCAAAGTCTCTCCTGATTTTAAAGATTAAATCAGCCACAGACTGCTTCAGTATTTTTCTTTTTTTTTTTTATCCTCCAAGATAACAGATGATAGCATTTGAGAATGATTAGCCATGCTGCAAGGCGCAAGCATGCAGCTTGCTCTGATTTCATGCATTGCAGGCCATGCTGTACAACACCAATCTCAGATAACAGGACTCCCAAAGAAACCTGACAGACCTGCCCAGAAGTTATATATGGGGGTGAGACAACTTGAAACACGTAAGGAAAATAAATTACCCAATATATTAACAACAATCTTGTTAGAAATGCTGTAGGAAGGTGGGCCAGCAAAGGAGCTGGGTCTCTACAGAGAAGGGCTTCAAAAGGCACCTCCTGCAAAGTACAGTTAAAACTGTCAGTGCTGAAGGAGCATCCAGTGGTATGGACATACATCCACAAAGGTGCCTTAAGGCTAGCAAAATAGCAATTGGTGCTGGCAGCTCTAGGACTACAAGGGACAGCCAAAGGTATCACATGAATGTGCTCTGGAAAAGCAGCAGAGGTAAGGGAGAGGGCAGAGAAGGAACAAAGCCCCAGGTTACAGGTCCCTGGAGCAAGCCAAAATGGGGATGTCCAGGTGGGAGATGAGAGAAGCAGATGTGGAAGGGGCTGTCTGCCAGGGCTGCAGTGAGAAATTAGAGTTTCAGAGGAAAGAGCACTTGTGACTTTTAAAAGAGAGGACACAGTATGTGTCCTGGGGAGAGAGAAGTGTGAGATCAGGGGACATCTCAAGTGTATGTGTTTTGTGTAAACATCTGTGCACTTCCACAGCAGAAACTCAGGCAAGTATGGAGTGAGGGAATGGGAAAGCAAAGCCTAGATATTATCAATACCCTGAGATGATCTGAGGATACCTTGGAGCCTGAGGACTTGATAATAAGTGTGGAAAAACAACACAAGGATGGCAGTGCTCCTTCCTCTCTGTCACCAAGCAAACTGTCCCTGGGACCATCAAGTCAGCCCCTATTCTCACAGTGATCTGGCTCTGTTCAAGCACAGAAACACTCTCCAGCCTGACACATAGCCAAGCAAATCCTCTTGAAAGCTATTTTTCTCAGGTCCTGCATTTCTCTATTAATATATGTGCCATGTTTCACCCACCCTTCTGCATATTTTTTCTTTTTTCTCCCATATTAGATTTACAGTGGCAATAAGGTACTGCTGAGGTAGTCCCAAAGCCCACTCCTACGAGTAAACTTTTATTCTTTCCATGATGTTTAAAGGATTTTTTAAAAATGAACTATCAGGTAAAATTTTACAGCAAAAGCTTTTCATTCTGCTGTGAGGGATTTTTCCCACAGAAACTGCCTGTTTGCAAGTTTTTGTTATTCAAACACATGCTAAAGCTTGCTCACCCACCTCATTTAAACTCAGCAAATGTGCAGCCAAATGGACTATCTTGTTCCACATTTCTGCCACTCAAGCACCAGTACAAAATGAAATTGAGAAAAGGCAGAATTCATTTGGTTCCTCAAGGCTTCTTGAAAAGCCACTGAAGTCATCAGCGTGACTCCTTTTAACACGTGCAGAGTGACTCAGGCTGTACGACCTCAGAAATACCAACAGGGCCACGTAAGGGTGGGGGTGGTACACACGGAAAAGCTGCAACTGCACATGTACAGCCATTTTAGAAAGAAACTGAAAACCTTGAGAACTTCAAAATTACACAAGAAAAGAATAAAAATAACTTTGAAATTTGTCTCTCTGAGTGTCTCCAATTGCAATTAGCTCTTAAATAATTAACTATTAATTTAAATCCTTAGTGTCCTTTCAGTGACATTTTTTTTCTTTGCTTTGGAATTACAAAACTTGAGCTCTTTCTCTAACAACAATTGGATGACAAGATTACAGTCTCAATCCTGTGACATTATTCCCAACACAGACTTAAGAATTTCTTCTTGACAAATAACTCTCACAATAGTAACCAAACTCTACAGATAAATTTCCAGATAGTCACACAGTAAAAACATGAGTAGAGGAGGCTGCACTCGTGGCTTTTTTTTTAGGATGCTCATTGAGCATTGAGGAATCTCAAATATTTCACCTCTTTGATACCTCCTGTTTTATTCCAATCCTTTTCCTTAAAACCACTGAAAAAGAATATACCAACTCCATAAAATCAGTTCTCCAAGATTACTGACTTTATATCATTTGAATAACTGATGATACACTCTGAAAAGGTCATTTTTTCCATGAAATACCTCCAGCTGTGATATTGCCTCAGGCCAGATTGAACTAGGCAAACATATGTCAGCTGATCTCCATAGCTGATGATGAATTGAAAAGATTTGATATGGGGAATTAAAAGCTAAAGATGAGGGAGTAATCAGTAATGAATAGACAGTAAGGAATAGCCTACTGAACCAAATTTGTTTCCCTGTGTGTACACATGGTTCTGCTTATGAATTGATATTGTTATCTCTTTTTCTAACTCTTATCAGCCAATTTATATGTTTTTTTATTTATATGAACCAATCTTGGGTCCTAGATTCTTTTAAAAACTTGTGAGCATTTGTGATCTGGAATCTGCATCAGGAAATAGATTATATATCATTGTCTCTGCTCTCTTCCTAAATAAATGTGGTTAGTTTATGAATTAACATTGTAAATGTTAATTCCACTTTTAAGATAACATATCATTGTTGAAGGTTTGGTGCTTGGGCTTTTGGGTGTTTTTAGGAGGTGTCTGGATAGGAGGCGTCTGCTAGAGATTTCAAAAGTGGAATGTTGCTAAGAACATAAAAATACCAGTAAATAACTTTTAAATACATATATACATATACAAACTTCTTTACTTATCTGACAGTTAGAGATTGCATAAAATGTTTGGAATTTTGGCGTTAAATCTCCTGAACCATGCACTTTTCTCACTTCATCCTGCTAAATTTTGTGTTTGATTAGACGTGACAACTGCTGCTAAAAATACTCAAGTTTGTGGACTGACAGTATAACTCCAGTCTGAACAAGAGAGGGCCAAATGCAGCTCCACTTAGAAGATATAAATCCTGAAATACTTTCCTGGAGTCAGGAGAGCTGGTCCAGATTTGCACCCTATGAGAACAGAAACTGACTCACACAGTTAAAGAGTGCAATTCAGCTGGTAATCCTGTACTGATTTTTACTTGGATTGCACTCCTGCCAACAGGTTTTATAACTTTGCTGCTCTTCTGGTATTGACAAGCTCAGAATTTTATGGGAAGATGACTGCCTTCTCCATTTCACCCATATTCACTTCCCTGACCCTTCTGCTCAAGAGGAGTTGCTTGGCCAGAGATTGGAGAAGTCTGCACCCAAGCTCAGTGTTCAGTAGTTGTGTTGATGAAAAGGGACAGCACATACAGGCTAAAAGCCCAACAATTTGGAAATGCACCAGAGAAGCTTCTTTCTCCTAAGCTGCATGAGTACAAACCATGGTTTTCTTTTGCTTAATTGTGTCTACTGCTGGGCTTTGTATCAGACATCTAGATGGGGCTTCTATCAGGAAACACTTCCCTCCTCCTCTTTCCCCCTTCCCATCTTCTTCACAGCAGCAGAAAATGGAGGTGACCAGAAGAAATAATTGCAGCACAAAGGTCCAAGATATTCTCTTTTCAGTGCATCCAGGGCTGCCTAGAAGAATCTCCTGGAGCAAGACATGCAGGTGACAGTGCCATGCAAACAGTGTAATCTTCAAGCAGCTGAAATCACACATGCCAAATCTGCCATCCTTCCCTCCCCTTTACACATGGTTCTTAAATATCTGCCCGTGCTTGGGTCACCTGTGGAAGTATAAATGTAATCACAGAGGTCAAGGATCAAAGACCACATTTTTTGCTATCACTCCTCTGCCAGCTTAGGAGAACAACTCTGTAGGGCAGGCTAAGCAATACTCAGACCCTCTTCATATTAAGAGTGCCTTGTGCTGGAGAAATACACCTCAGAATTTTAACAGAAATATTTTACAGGTAAAAGAGAGCAGGGGATGGGGGGCAGAAAGCAGCTAAAAATTACCTTCATTAAGATTTCCAGCTCATATCCTTGTTGCTGCCAGCTCAGCTGAAGGAACACCTTTGGGACTGTTAAAACAAGAAATTAGCAGCTCATAATATCTGAAATAGATTCAAATGTCCCATTGAGATAATGGCATGCTCTCTTCAATAAAGCATCCCATTTGAGAAACAGAACTATCTGCAGTTTACCTTTCTCAATATAAAGGAGCCTGGTTAAGTTTTTGTGGAAGTTTCATTACCTTTTGTAAGGAAAATCTTTTTAACTCTCTGCTATGGCTGTACTGGTACATATATAAACAAAATTATCCTTTGTTACCTTTCTTTCAAATTTATTAATACTCTCTGGAGAAGCTTAAATAATACCTTTCAGGACCTGTCAAAATTCAACGGAAGGAGAAAACAGCAGCTTTAAAATTTTGGGTACTTTGGAATTTCATGCAATGCCTAGCTTCCATAAGGGTTTCAAGAGCCTCTGGAAGTTCAGTGATAAATATAAGTAGCCAGACTATTCCACAGTTGTCGACACAATGTGGTATCAAAGTCCTCTATTAAAATGAACAGCCATCAAAATAGAGGAATGAATTTTCAGTTGTAGCCCACAGGAATTTCTGCATCCAGATCCCATTAATCATCGGGGTTCTGCATGGAGTTCCTTGTACAAAACTTTTAACATTCAGCTTAGTATGGTAAGTTATGACAAGCATGGGACCAGGGCCAAATTCTGCCCTCAGTTATATCTCAGCAATACCATTAACTTCTGTCAAGCTGCACAGCCACAGCCAAAGTCAAATCTGGTCATTTGTCTGGTGTGGAACTCTCACAGCACATCAGTTTCAATGGGCCATTTATATTCTTTAAAACCAAACACATACCTAGTGCTTGGATAAACAGGGAACCAAAATTCAGTTTGAGATGTGTCTTCTTACACTAGGAAGAGTTCAACACTTAGATTTCTGCCAGAATACACAAGTCTGACGTTATCAGATGAAGAATGTAATGGGATATTTAATTAACAAAATTAGCCAGAGGGATTCAGGTTGTGGGTCTCAACAGAAAAAACATGTGAAATATATACTGTGTGCTTATATTTTGTGAACAGCTTCTCTCTTTTTTTTTTTAATAAGTTTTGATTTTTTAGTGCTTCAGAATAAATACATGCTAGCTTAAGATTTTTTTTTTCCATTCCACATGACAGAAGGAACCATTTAAAGTATTGTGGTGAGCTTAAATGATGAAATCAAGTTCATTTTTCTTCCATAGCTGTCTAGAACTAATATTTGCTATCCAGTTTAAGCAGTAGCTTAATTTCAGGAAAAGTTGCATGCAGAACATTTGGGTTTAAGAAATAGTCACAACTATTTTTTTTGGCTTATGTTCACTGAAGGCAAAAGGGGTGGTTTAAACATAAAGAGTAGGTTTTGCAGTACATCTTTACCATACATGGACAAGTGGGGGGACACACTTCTTCACAGTGCCACCAAGACTTGAAAGCTAAAATTTACAGTAAGTGATTGCTAACAAAAGGAAAACATTGCTTCTGCTGCCCTCACCACAAAGGTCCATGCACGATATTTTCTTGCTGAGTGCTCAAGTTAAAGCTCAACCAATGAATCATCTACTGTTGCTTCTGTAAATTGTACAGTTTTAAATGTGCTACTTTTTGGCAGTAAGTTTCTGATGGCTAAAAAAAAGAATGCAAACCAGACACACAGGGAGGCCAGATCAGCGAACTTAATAAGAGGTAAGAAAGCTTGTGTTTCTGGGAGGCCAGGCATTTGCAAACTGTGTCAAATTGAAATCAGAAATACAAAACCAACGTTAACTGGCAAGTTTCCATATAAACCTTTTATATTTATAAATTAAAATGTCTCAAAAGAAGCATGCCTATTTGGATAAAGGAATGATATATATATATATATATATATATATATATATAAAATATATATATGTGCATATATATGCATTCTTAGAGTGAAACTCCATAAATGTGAAACAGAATTGTATTGGCTTCATTCAAGTGCTCACTTGGCACCTAAATTTTTAGGCACCTATTGAGTTAAGTGCTTAAATTCCCTTTACAGTCAGAAGGAGAAACACAGGTGTCTTTGAAGGGCTGCAGAGAGAAGGGGTCTGACCACTTAGTCAGACTCTCTTCTGGAAACCTTCAAAGTCACCTGTAGTCTTCTGTTGACTGCAACAGCAAGTGGCACATTTGCTTTAGGAGAGCTACTTCATCAGATTCATAAAATATAGGAGTAAGCTGGTTGTTTGAGTTACCCTAACTGCATCTACCCCTGATTTCAGATCAAGATAGGGAAACTAATTAAACTGCAGACTCCCACTGAGTTGCCCGTGTAGTACAAGGAAAAGAAAACAATCAATGAAATCAGTCCAACAAAAGCACCAGTAATCAGTGGACTATTTATCGAAACTATCACAAGGTATGACAGAGGCCAGAAACTCTGAGATTCCAGGCAGATTACAACTGTATCTTCACAATAAGAGTACCCATGTCTATAAACAGCAGAAATCCTTTATATCCAACTTCAAGAATTTACATTTTCAACCACCAATAGTACCAGCAATAATTTAAGTTTTCCAGCAATTTCCCCACCATGTGTTTTCAGTACCTCAGAAAATTATTAAATTAAGCCACTTCAGTTGCTTCACACTAAATTTCGAGCTGCCTTTAGCAAAATATTCTTTCAAAACTTAGCCAAAAACCATCAAGGATTTCCAAGAGTTCAGCCAAAAGAGAATACATATTTTTGTCCCTATTAAAAAAAAAAAAAGCAAATCTGGAAGATTTTATTCTTTCAGTAGTTGACCTCTCCTCCTTGTGAAAAGACATAATACTGGACAGGGAACCCTTTGTTTCAAGAATATGCTTTTGGCTCCCCCTAAGAAAATCTACCCTCACAAAGAGCTTCCTGCTAAGGCTAAAATTATTCTAACATTTATCTAGGTCAAGTTTTAATAGGTGGACCACCTATTTCTTTTGTCACCTATTTTCTGTTTAAATTAGACTAGAGAAACTAATTACATGGCTAATGAAAAAGGTAATCTGTAGTAAATAATGGTAAGAAATTCAGAACAAACTCATTTGACAACAGTGCTTAGGGTCATAGATTTGGAGCTGTGAATCACCACCCAGAGGCACATACCTGCCCCCATGGTGTGGCATCTGGGGGCATCTGGGCTCTTAACTTTACCAACTCAGTTAAGGTGTCTATGTTCAGATAGTAGACTACTCCTCCAATGAAATATCAGTGTGAATTTTCTGGTTTAGCACACATAGAAGCACAGGCTATACTGCAAAGTAGTTCACTTTTACACCCAGAGGAGTCTCCACATGCTCAGGGTGTGGTTACACCAGCTTAACTTTGTCTATATAACCGGTAAAACTTTCCCATGTCAACAGGGCTTTATCTTCAGGAAATCTAACTGCATAAGGGAATATGAGTTCAAGGGGGTCTAAATTACTGTATGACCATCTTAGATTACAAGGAACCATGAATTTGGCTGAAACATATTGAGTACAGGAAGCATTATAGTCCTGCTTAGCTCTGGTGCTGCTTTTGTCCGTGCTCAAGCCTCAGTAGGCTACTGAGGGATAGCACAGACAGCTCAAGTATGCAGCCTTTGGCAGAAGGAAGCCAGACACAAATTGCCTTCAGCAGTGAAGGATAACAGGGCTCCAGCAATGCCTCTCTGGAGTGCCACAAACCGAATCACCAGCTTGGCTCTCAGCTCTGCAGGTTTTACTGCTGCGCCTTCGCCCCTCCCCGGCCATCGCGGGGCCGCAGGTGTGTCGCGTGTGTCCAGCCACAGCCTCCACCCCACATCCCAATTTCCTCCTCTGGTCAGGCTCCGTGCCTAATCTTGTGTTTAGGACACTGTGCTCTGTTGCTATGGAAGGTATTGGGATGTCAGGGATTTAGCACAATGACTTCACTGTAGGGCTAGAGCTGGGGGCAAGGGAGGAGATTAACCATGAGAGAAACCAGCGCAGCAGCTGTGACTACTCGACTGCTAGCATGGATGGATATGTTCTCTGAGCCCAAAGCACAGCCTAAGATCAGAAAGTGGTCTGAGGAGTGTTTTGTGTTTCAGTTACTCACTGGATACGTTTTTCTGAAACATGCACTGCTTGTGCTCACCTTTTTAGATTTCCCAGATTATACTTTCTTAACTCCCATCCAGCTCCTCATGCCCTTCCCCAATGAAATACATTTGTATGTATGGTAAAGGAAGTCTAAGTCCAGCGCACTTTTCTATGGCCAAGACCAGTTTTCTTTCTTTCTTGTTGGAATCTGATGTTTAAGTCCTTATTGATAGTCCTGGTTTCTAGAAGTGACATCCCTAAGTCCCTATCTTGTTTGGTAATTTTCACTCTAAATCTCAGCTCAAATCATCTCATGATAAATCCCTTTCCGTCATCATTCTCACCCCATCTGCTCTCCCTAGGGAGACCTTTATTTTCCATCTTCCAAGCTCATCTCTTCGACAGCAAGGAAGCTGTCAACTGCTATGAAGATTTGTAGGGCACTAAATCTTATACATTAAACCTTTAAATACATTTATCCAGGTAAAACATTTTGAAGCAAATATATAAACTCTGAAGGTTTGCTAGCATATGGCATAATGATTAGCAACCAGATAGCAATGAATTTCATCCCCTTTACTATCATTATTTTAACAGTCTAAAATCTATTTTCCATTTACCAGTTCACTTGAAAAATTGTTCTATTCAGTTTATCCTTCATCAGATGCATCATTCTCATTACTGATGTTATGGATGATCCAAAAGTCATCAATTTCATTAGGTTAAATACTCCAGAGAATGGATTCTGATCCTGACCTGTCTACAGCAATGTTTCTCATAGAGTTTCCTTTCAAAGTAAATATAGCATCAGAATTATCTTCTGATATAATCTTCTGATTATATATTTGTTCTTTTGATAGTATAGACCTCACTAATTACCAAAAAAAGTACAAAATATGAAAAATAGCTAGAACGCATTTTCCTGGATGTCCTGAGTTCCATTTCAAGGGAGGAATCACAACATGGTTTGCTTCTTTGTTCATCCAACTCCATTCATCCATTGCCTGAGTACAATATCAATCATTCACCAAATCTGTGAGCCAGGATTTTGTCTAATGATAGCTTTTAATATATGACACTGTATCAAAACAGAAATGTTTGCGGTTTTTTCCTAACAGACTACTCTTATTATATTTTTCATTAGTTATGAAAGAAAAGGCTCTGAGATTTTGTGATGCATTGTATGCAAGTGTTGAATGCTTTGTGAGCTGCTTCTTTTATGTCTCTGTTTGGCACTGGCAGGATTAACAAGAAGATACAGAGAAAGAATTGCAGGAATCTGTGATAAAAAGGGACTATGCACTCATCTGGTCCATCTTTTGCTCATAGAGGCCTGTTCCCTACAGTATATCAAAGTACAAACACTTTAAATAGTCATTCTTGAAATGAAGAGGAAGCATCTGACGTTAACAGGCGTGGGTGAGACCCCAGCAGGACGAGTTGGTGGCTTACTGTGATCCAGGGTAGCCAATGGCCTGAGAGCCGCCTCCTTACAACTGGATTACTGCACCCGGAGGTGGATAGGCTTTCCCAGCCTATTTGTTCTCAGCCTCTGCTCCCTTCGGGAGGAGCACGGGCATGTTAGCTTATTCCAGTTTCTGAAATATACCCTTATTTTCATCTCTGCTTGAAGCTGTCAGATTGTATTGTTAATTCAAGGTTGTTCTTCCTGAAGAGACAAATTCAGATCCCTGCCCTATGACATTGGAATGAACCTGCTGGCTTCAGCTCCTTACCTCTCCAGTTAGAGTTCTTCCCTGCAGACAGCTTCTCTGTGTGCTCCAGAGCAAGCGAGAGCTGCAGAATCAGGCTTGACGTATTAAGATTTACCAAATTTAACTGCACAACACATCTCATGTGCAGTGAAATAAATGTGGTAAACCACCAATGATTCATCATTTACTTATTGAAGAAAACAAACAGGTTTTCTTCTGAGTCACATGCATGTTAAGAATTTTTTCCTTCTCAAGTAAAAACTAGTGTTATTTCAAGGTCAGGAAAAAAATCCCAAACCAAAACAAAAAACAGTTCAAAAAAAATAAGGGCTCCTTGAATCTTTGTTAAAATCAGAGATTTGAACATAAATTTATTTGACGTTCTATGAGGTTTGGAAATTTCATTTTCCACCTTCAGGACATGTTATTTTGCAACTAGGGCCAGAGAGGGTTATGGAGTGTGGAGAAGCTGGGATCCACTTGAAGGTCATAAGACCCTTTTCCTCTTTCCACTCCCCCTTTTGGAGATTCTGAGTGTGCTGTTAACAATGCAAACATGTTACATAAAAATCTGACCTGATATCTCCATTCTAGTGAAATGTGTCCAGTTAGTTTTCATATGTCAGCAAAAGAGATTGTTCAATTTTTTAAAATCAGTAACACCACTAAGCACGGCTCTGGAGAGACAAGAGGACAGGAAGGAAAAAAAACATGCGTGGCTAAATAAAGGCACAAGTGAAATGACTGGAAAAATATTTAGATTAATCCAGGACTGGAGCAACTTTGGAACATAAAACTGTTTCTTTTTGCACTGAAGAAGCACTATTTTCTATCTATATGCTTTGAGGCTTCAGGCTGTGAAATGTATATAGATTCTTTATCCATTATTTAGGAAATGAACATCTGTCCTGCCTGCCATAGACTTCAATCTTAAGCAAAGTGCGTGATGCATATCAGACCAGGAAATTCCACTTGGATTTTTCTGAGGGATGCTGAAGGTTGCTAAGGTTGTCAACACATTCATATGACAAATCCTTGAAAAATTACAGACCTCCAAACTCTAGCAAAAATTTAGGATCTGTTTCACTGCCACATTCAATATAAATATTCCTGTGGACATACAGGTCTATTCTATAATCAGCTTAGTAGCCTCTGACACTGTAAAAATGGATATTTCTTAGCAATATTATTTAATTAACAAATTGCATACTGTTGTGGGGAGGGGAGTGTTCACTGGAAAATCTGTCTCTGTCTGTGTGTACCACAGAAAATTTTGGGGATCTGTGTTACTACCTTTGACCATCTTTCTATACATTATGCTTTCTACATCATGAGTTAACTGACACATTTCCTCGTGACAGCTCATATATCTCATTAGCACAGTGCCCTGTTGATACACAGACTGGGGAGTACATTTGGCAAGTGCTGTGGAGGAAGAAGCAGAAACATTCACAGAGGAGAAACCTGAGTGGCAGAAAAATGTGTGAGCTGCTATCAGTGGTAATGAGGTGAAGTCTGAGACAGTAAGTTGTGTTTGAGACAATGGACAACCTCTGACTAAACCAGGAGAGGTGAATGAGATGACAGATCAGATCACAGGACATGAATCCTCATCATAGAGACAAGTTTTAAAGCTTCTCTAGCAACAGTGTTTTGCTGCATCTCAGGAGTCTTCAATGATGTCTTCAATTGAAGGGAGGAAAAGGAAAAGTGCAGTGTAGGATAAGACATTGACAACATCTTCCAAGAAATTTCAAGAGAAATATGGAGACTAAAGATCAAGTGCTTTGAAGGTGAAAAAGAGCAAAGATGAGTGATGGAAGACAAAGTGGAGCGTACACCAAGAGACGCTATCAACAACAGCAAAATGTTGAAGAAAATTAAAAAGTAGTTCAGATGCTCAAGAGTTCCCTAGGCAGAGAGTTTTGAAGAATTCAACATTTAAAGAGCAGGCAATAGCTATGGGCTATAGTCAGACCTTCTGAGTCAAGGTAGTAAGAAGTGTGTTTAGAAAGGAGCCTGTGGGGCAGGAGGTTACAGGGAAGTTACAAGTTTCCTCTGTTCAGTACAGAGGAAAATGGAAAATTGAGAATTAACATATGGGTAGCCTACAGAGAAGATCTGTGGAGCAAGCAGAATTTGAACAAGATACAACCAGGAGTTTATGCAGTAGTGAGAGAGCCTGAGGAATTTATAGCTGAAAATGCAGAGTCCCAGTGAAGGCCAAGGAGGTAGAATTAGATGACAGGGTTGGGATTTACCTCAGCAAACACACAGAGTTCTAAGGCACAACTAATCTCATGCTAATGCAAATACCTGAAGGAAGGTGTGATGAGCCCCACACTAAAAGTCCCAGTTTTCTTCCATGAACTGCTGAAGGAGCCCAGATGCAGTCATCCACATTGTCAGTATCAAAACATTAACTTGGAAGGAGGGGGAGAAGGAATGACTATTTGAAGGGAAAGATGGAAGGAGTTAGGACATGAGATGAAGGAAGATGCTAACACTGAATGGAGAAGAAAGGGAAGAAGTGGCATGTAGAAGAGACTTTAAGACTGCTATGAGACAAATTAAAATAATCCGTAAATTATAACCAATATAGGCTCTCTAATACCCACAGATCCAGCTGCATCCCCAGGAGCCTAGGAGAAGAAAGGCAGTAGCAGATAAACCAAATTTGTTCTATTCATGCTGATGCCAGAACCATAAGTGGGGTGGTGTGTAGAGAAGAGACACAGAAGCCCACCAGACATAAATCATATTTTCTCCAGGTGCAGCATACTCACATTTGTGCAGTGCTGTGCCCAAGAAGTGCAAGTCTAGCAGAGATATTACATAGCTCAAATGCAGCACCAAGTGAACATGATTAAACTATCAGAGACTTCAGTTAGTAAGTCCCTGTTGAGCCTATGGGCTGGAACATATAAAGTCACTATTAGGTCAGGAGCCTCTACTCATCTGACATGACCTAAACTGCACTGTCTGGATACTTGAGAAAGCAGTGCTTCCCCATTCATAAGTGATATTTTTAAACAAACAGGGCTTTCTTGGGGGAGCAGGCTAAAGAAGAGAAATATAACACTAGCTTGGAAAAGCTGAATAATTAGCTGTTGAAAAAACCCTCATCTTTCAGGACCCTGTGGCAGCAGCTCTGAACCTTTCCTTTTGTTGTAGATAGGACTGGCTATTGAGGAAGTCATGATTAGACCTTCTTTGTTGTACTGCTTCCAGCTCAGTGTCCAAGCTTAGAGGCATTCAGGGACATGCAATTTCCATAACTTTTACTACGGAGCTTAGCTGAAATCACCAGACAGGAGACACAAGCAAGGACCAAGAAAACAGAGCAGCTCCATTTCCTGCCGTCACCGGGCTGCCGAGGGTTTAGCAGCTTTTCAGCCAGGGGTGTAGCTCAACATCACCAGTCAGGCATAAGAAAAGATGGCAACAGTTTCACCAGAGACTAAAAGTCCCCTATACTACTTGTTTAGGGACTCTCATGCTTCAGCTCCTGAACAGCCTCTGGGCTCCACCTCACATCTCTTCTTCCCCCCGATGCTTTGGCAGGATCTGGGCAATACAGTCGGAGCCTGTAGCACAGTGAAACACTCACCCCTCTCTGCTAAACGCAGCATCCTCCTCTGCCTTCTTCCCTCTCCTCCTCCTTCTGCTCTGTGTCCTTTCTGAGTCCCTCTCCACGCTCCAGGGTCTTTTGCCCAGGCATTTTGAAAAGTTACATTCAGCTCTGTCATCGCTAAAGCCATACTAGAACAAAATTAAAAGTTTCCAACTGTTACGTGAAAGAAATTCAAATGAAAGCTTGGTTGCCTAATAAATTGTCACTTTTCTAGAAGAAACTAGGGACTTGCTCCTTCCCTTGGAGGCATCTCTGCCTACTTCAAACTTCTCAAGGGAAAGGCTGTTTTTGACTCCTCTTCTCCTTTTTACCAGACAACAAGGCTTGAAGGACACATTCCAAATTACTGTCATTATCTTTCAGTTACTTTAGCAACTGGTACAGGTGATGTGAAAAGCCCATTTCATCCCTCCAGACAGACAAATGGATGGCATGTGCAGTGCCTTGCTGTGGGAGACTTTAGCAAGCCCAGCAACTGCACTGTCACAGGTGGTAAACTCTGGATTTTAATGGGAGCCACAGATAAATAGCATTTGCTGGAGCCACAGATAAATAACATTTGCAGGACTCAGCACTTGGGATACAGCAGTGTTTGCAACCACAAGCAGAGAGTGCCTACACTTAGAGGCAGGTATGCCGGGTGTAAAGCACAAGCCAGCTCCTGCAAATGTCCAGATGTCACAGGAGCAGCTGGGAGGGCGGACAGGGAGGTCAGTGGGGCCCATCCCAGGTGCCACAGCCCCTGCTGACGTCAGTGGAAGTTCAAGGCACTTAACACCTCCCAGGACTGGCCTGTGAGAACAACTTCCAGAAGGAAACGATCTTGAAAACAGATCATGTGCTGTTAAATGTAGCATAGATGCAAAAAGAGCAGAGCAGTGTGTCTTGCAAATTGTGTCTTCTTTAGTGCAGTATCCCCAAGCTGTGAGCTTATTCACTCTTGGCTCTCCCTTCCCACTGTCTTATCTGTTATGGTGTTGGCACAGAGCTGAGTCCAGAGGGACTGCAGAGCTGGAACAAAACAGCAAATGTTCTCCAGGTTTTCTTTTTTTACAGAATTCCCTAACTCCCAACCTACTTAAGGGGGAGCCATGAGCTAAAGTAAAATTATAGTTTTGTCTTCTTCTCAAGCCAGATATCTCCAGAGGGAATTGTGCTCTCAGTGTACTTTTCTTCCAGAACTACTACCACCCTTACCACAGCATCTTGCAATGAAAACAGATTCTTTCTGTTCCCTGACAGTTTTCAATTAATAAAGGTAAATTAAAGAACAGCCTTTAGTCAGTTCAGTTTTGTTGTCCTTTTTACCAGTTGTTCTATGCACTGGAATTTTATATTTGATCTTTTATAGCCAGTCTGAACATTTATATAATGTTATAAAATCTGTTAGATGTGATTTGGCAAAGAAAGGATATAGTATGTTTGGGGGGGAAAAAAAGCTTCCAGGTCCCCTTATTTATTTTTAGACATGCTGCATTTCTAGTAAAAGTATAGTTCAATCAATTAAAAATAGCAATAAATGTAGCAGCTTTAATTTCAATCTTTTAAAGTTTTATCAATAATTTCAAAGAAAATTTAAGGGTTTTTTTCTAGCAGGAAAATTGAGCAAGTGTCACTTTCTGTACCAGGCATAGTAGAAATATTCAAAAATGTAGTGGCTTTCAGAGAACTGTTCTCTCTCTTGTGTTTCAATGTTATGGACTGCTGCATTTTGAATATCAGACAAAATAATCCTATCTTCTCAAATCAGCAAAGAGGACTTAAATACACCAGCATATATGCATAATCCACCCAAAGGATATATCCCATATATGAGTGATTATCCTATATCCCCATATCCTACTGGAGATATGCATACAGGATATTAGTGCTAAGAATTTATCCAGATTGAATGTCCAGACCTTGATAATTTGGCCTTATGTTATATATTTCCTTGTTTGCTAATTAATTTTATACATATGGAAAATCCCAGAGGATGTTGCCCTCTATTTTATTGTGATGATAACAGCCATAATAAAAACAAAAAAAAAATCCAACATTTTAATTTTCTTCTGAGATATCTCTCATTTGCATCCTGGGAAGCCAGTTTCTGTAGCGGTCAAAGATGCTCATTATTACACAGGGTTGCTGCTCTCTGGAATGAATGCAGAAATCCCTTTTGAGAAGTAGGAAAAGATCTCTGGCTCCAGCACAAAAGGTGGGATGACAGGATTTGACTACACAAGGCTACACCCCTGGTCCTACAAAAAAAAAAATTAATCAGGAAAAAAATAAAGCCCTAACAACTGGTCTTCTTCAGGAGGATTAATAGGTGACCATGCAATGGTCTACCCAACTGGCCATAAGAAAAACACAAGACAGCTTAAGGGTCCTTGAGCCCTGTGGACACATTTTGTGAAGGCAGGAATCCATGACATCAAAAATGACAGCTGGCAAAGAGGGGGGGTATTGCTTCAAAAGCTCCCCAGTCTCTATTCTCTTTGCCCTCCTGGAAAAAGACACAGAAGTGGAGCAAAGAATGGGACAAGAGAGTCATAAACAGTCGTTTATGACTCAAACAAATTGTTTAGCATAGCAGAAAATACAATCTGAACTCTGGTGTCAAATATGCCAGCAAGGATTACCATGGATATTGAGTGTTTTCTGACCAATATTACAGGAGTATCCTAGAGGAGAGAGGGAGTATTCCAGCAAGGTCAAGAGTATTTCATTATTCTTTATTTATTTATAGTGTTGTAGCTGTAGTCTGGTCTCATGGGAAGCACAATGGAAGATTATATGGCAGCAAAGATCGTGCTATGTCCCTATCTGCTCGTGTCCAGATATCTTTCACATATGAGTCGCTTGTAACATGCTGAACTTTTCATAAAAAAAAAAAAAAAAGAAAATATTCAAGTAAGCAAGGAGAAACAAAAAGGGGTCAGCTGGACTCAGCTTGACCTTTTTTTTTCCATAAAATAACACTTGTGTGTTGGGGAGCAATGAACTAAATATGGACTTTGCTCAAATGAAGACAGATTCAAGGTTAAGGGGGAGATTTTGTTGTATTACACAATGCTCTGGGATAGACTGTTGTTGGTGCTTGCTGTGCAGATGTAGCCATGGCTGATTATCCTCACTCCCAAGCCTCTTTACTCACCCGCAGTGTTTGGTTTCCAAGAGAATGATTCTCTAGTGACTGATTTATTTCTGCAGAAATGCGCACGTAAAACTAACTCGTTTTACAACTGTTCATTGCGCATCCTCTACCCATAGCAACAGGCAAAAGTGATTTCACAAAGCATACAGTATTCCACAGTAGTGGTTTTTGTTGTTTTGTTGATTTTATAATATAGTATATGATGTGAAGATTTATGTCTTGTAACAGTAGTTCAGTGGACATAAGGATACAATGCAGATTTAAGGTTATGGAAGGAAAATTAGCAGTGGGACATCCCCTACTATCACCAAAACAAAACCACAAAAATAAGTTTTATAAAGAAATATTCTTGAGTTTCTGTAGTGTCAATAAAATTCTACATTCAATTACAAATTCGCCCTTGCTTGTACTGTAGGCACCAAGAAACTAGCTCTAGAAACATGTAAAGAAAATACTAGCACTGAATTTATGCTATATGCAGTTGGATAGAGGAGGGGAAAGATGTGGATTGGCAAAAATATAGGTAACAGACAATACACTTTATAAAAAGAGAGATCTACTTTGTCATCCTTCTGGAAAAACAGGCAGCTCTGTGTTTCTTTTATAATGAACTGAGTAGTCCCCAAATAAATTATCTGGTTGTCAGAAGCATTTCTTGTTTTGTGAATGCTCCTTGAGAATAATAAAATTGAAGCTTCCTAACAGAAAATGGCATTGCATAGGTACATGAGAAGGAACAGTGTGCTAAATCAGAGCAAGATGTCGATACCAGTACAGAAACTTCAGGAAAAAAAATGATTAAAAATTAGGGACATTCTTTTCTATGCAAAGAACAACCAAAACCAATCTCTGGAATCCAGGAGAAGGCGAGAAACAGGTCTGCGTGTTTCCTGTATTTTTTGGTGAAAAGAAAGGAAGCAGAAAGGGGGCATGTCAACAACACAACATACTATAAACAGATAGTAAGGAGGAAGAGAGGAATGATACTTTCTGATAGCAAAGTTTTGAAGCTTTCAAAGACCAGGATCTCCTGGAGATCAGTGACTATTTGAAAGTCAGGTGGAATGAGGATACATGTTTTCAGAATAATTGGAGGGCAGAAAAGGGGAACTTGTTTTAGTTTATGACTGAGAAGAGAAGATCAGATAAAAAAATTGGTTTTTTTTAACAGGAGCAATAGCACAATAAGGATAGCATTACAGAATGGTTTGGGATGAAAGGGACCTTAAAATAATCTAGCTCCAAACCCCCCTTCCATAGCAGGGACACCTTCAACTAGACCAGGTGGCTTAGAGTCCTATCCAGCCTCGCCTTGAGTACTTCTGGGGATAGGTTACCCACAACTTCTCTGGAGAACATATTCCAGAACATCACAATCCTCACAGTAAAGAATTTCTTCCTCATGTCTGATCTAAACCTGCCCTCTTTCAGTTTGAAGCCATTCCCACTTGTCCTGTTACTCTTGGTGCTTGTAAAGAGCCCATCTCCACTTTTCTTGTCAGCTCCCTTCAAGAACTGGAAGGAGACAATTAGATCATTTTGGATCACTCAGCTCTTTTCCAGGTTGAACAATTCCATTTCTCTCAGCCTGTCCTCATAGCGAAGGTGCTCCATCCCTCTGATGACCTGGTGGCCTTCCCTTTGGACTTGCTCCAACAAGTCCATGTCCTTGGGACCCCAGGGCTGGATGGAATAGCCCAGCTGGGGTCACACGAGAGTGGATCATGAGCTGCACAAAAGATTAAGGAACTGGAAGATGTTTTCAGGAAAAGGAACAGGGAAGCAAAGACAAGACAGGGAATTTCTAAATGAGAGAACTTGAAAAGAGGAAGGATTCAAGATCGGGGTGAAAAGTTGATATGGCTCCATTAGGAACCCTTTAAGGATGTGAGACTGAAAAGGAACAGAGAAAGCTGAGAAGAAAACTGAGATCCAGGAAAAGCAACTAAGGATGAGAAGAAAAAGCATAGATGAAACTAGAAAAGCTACCACAAGAATGTATGAAAAACGAGAACAAAATGCAGCTACATGTTAGAAATCAAAGGAGCACAGAGACTCTCTCCTTACTGAGAAAAAAATTGCACAGAAAAGACTGTTAGTTCTTTCACTGCAGTAATTTCTAATATTGTCATAATTAATCCCACAATGAATCAGATATTTATATTTTTTTTTTAAATTGAGGGATCAGAAATGGAAAAATATGTTTAGAAAAATAAAGATGTTTCGTACCCTTAGGTACACTTCGAAGAAGTACTGAACCAGTTGTGATTATTTTTGAGGATTCATGGATGACTGTATGAATCTCAGAAAGATCAATCTCAGCATACTGTAAAACGAGGAATTATGAGACCAGAGAGGGTAATTTTCAGCCATGACTTAAAATAATTTTAAAACATAGAGAAAAGTAATTAAAATATTAAAGGGAGAATTCTGTAGGTGTATCAAAACAAACTCATGTCAAGGCCATTACATTTTCTTTTTGGACATGAATGCCAGCCTCCTGGATATAGGGATTGCACAAATAGTCCTTGCAAGATGTTCTGACATCTTCTGGCACTTCTTTTTATAAACAAAGAAAGTAGAATTCAGGCAAAACACTCACAATATTCTTTCTCTACACTTGACTGGAAACCCTACTCTAAGCATACCTATCAATTAAGGTATTTCTTGCTATTGAAGACAGGCACCATAAGTACAATATTTATATTCTAAATGTATAACATCAGGATGAAAGGGTTGACAAGCATTTGAACTACAAGCTCTGAAATCAATGTGATCTTGGGAGATGAAATAGTCAAACAGGTTGATATTATTGAAAGACAATTTGCAAGTTCATGGGAAATCCAGGCATCTGGGACAGTTGGGATAAATTGCCCTCCAAAAATCCCTGTGTCTCTGCTTTGCAATTAAGTGAAGCCCTGGGAACTGCATAGATAGAATAGTTATTTTTTAATGTCTTTTGTAAGGTAAGATAAACTCCAGTACAGAAGAACTGAAATGCAGATACAGAGTGGAGAATATTTGTGGTTGGGCAACAGTTCAGCAGGAAAGATCTCAGAGGCACTTCAGATCTCAAACTTATGATGAGTCAAATATGGTGTTTTGAAGAAGAAAAAAATTTAATTCTGGGCTATATTAAAATGATCATTCCATAAAAGTCATTAAGTATTTATCCAGCCCTTCTCAGAATTGACAAGGTCACAGCTTGTATCCCATGCCCAGTTTTAGAGGGATAGCAGAAAGAATCCATAAGGGAGGGCTTCAGAAAACATAACCCATTGATATTCCCCTCACCTTACAGCTGTACACTTCTTTAGTACAAAAACCTTCTGTCAGTTCCATGATTCACTTAATAAAATATTACTGGATATTAAAGTGTTCTAGTAAAATAATTTATGTAACAGAGAAAACTGGTGTTTGAGCTGTGGAAATCAGTTGTAAAGAGGCAACCTTGGCTTCCCTACACAGGAAAACTTCCTCCAAAGGCTATATTTACCCTGTTTGAAAACTCTCTGGCTGGCTCCAGAGCAGATCACTCCAGCCCAGGGAGAAGTCTGTGTGTGCAGATGTTGCAGATAGGGATGGGATCGAATTCCTGTACCGTGTTCTCATAAAAGTGAAGAATGAGGGAGAGGCTGCAGATCTCTAGATCTGTCAAACTGGCAACTCTTGCCATCATTACACTTACCTTACAATTGCTGTTCAAAATTATTTATTCCAAGGGTGTGAAGTCTGGAGGTGAATACAGAATTGCAGAGATGCTCAGTGGTGTATCCAAATCTGCTCACAGCAACAGTGAGCGGTCTCACAGCTGGTCCCTTGGTGGGGTCAGCCTAAGGCCAGGGATGTGATCTGTCCAAAATTCTCCATTCATCCTGCTAGGAAAAAAAGAGGGAATAAGACATCTAAACAAGGTAAGGTTTTTAGTATCCCAAATAGAGTTCAGCATGTGGACTGTTGCCTGTGCTGGAGAAGTTAAAGAGAAAAGCAGCAACTGAGAGGAGGATGCCTGATGCTGATGACATTACATATGTCAGCTTGAGGAGCTGATGAGGGAATATTAATCGTCTTGACACATAAAACATGCTAAAGACTTTTAGATGTGAAATACTGGAATTGGGTGGGAATCTGACCAGAAGTTGTCATACTTTGGGTTTGTTTGGATTTCTTCCAAGGAGCATTTCAAAATTTTGCAATCAAAGTGAAGGACCTTTGAAACATCTTTCTCAAAAAAGCAATGGTAGTCATTCCCTCTGTGATGCACAACTACCATTCAAAGTACTAAAATCTTGAATTATTCATTAATTATCTTATAAAAGCTGCAGAGAATACACAATGTGCCAGCCCATCAGCTGGTGTAAATCAATACAAATCCAGTGTCTCCCATGTGAAGCCCACTAAAAGCATTAGAAGTCATTTAACTGACATCTCTGCAGTACAGATTTGTTTATTTTATAGAGCCAAAATAGTGGTTAAATAAAATGTTTGTACAGGACACAAAGCCAGAGATGAAGTGCTGTGCTGTAGCTTTTAGCTCCCCCTTTTCTTTCTCCCAATATTTAGGAGAAGGTCTGGAATCACACTGTGGGCCTCATCTTTCTTTGCTGATGCAGGGTGCTGGAGATCTGCACGTCTTCTCTGGCCATCCTGGGCTTTGACAGGTCTTGGGAGTTCCACCTTCTCCCTTCCCTCTGCTCTCCCAGGCATAAGAGGTACTTTGTCTTTCAGATGAGCTCTTTATATTTCAAAGCACAAGCCTTCCAAATAGACAGAGCTTTTTGCACTGTTGAAAAGAGAAATAAGCAAATAAGTGTCTCTACAAAAATGTCCATGCATTTGTTTTTCTCCCAATATCCTGCTAGCTGAACACCTCCCAAAGGCCCAAACATAGTAAAATAGAAATATGTGTAAAGATATAAGAATGAATTTCTGATTCACCACGACATTCAGTCACATGCCAGTTTCAAAATGCAATTAATTACTGTATTTTTTACATTTTTAAAGACAAATTCCTTCATTTGAAACACAGACATTTAACCAAGAATTAGTTGGAAACTTGCAATGACAGTATTAGGAGACAGCTAGGTACATAGTGGAGTTTAATCCTCATCTAAATCTAAAACATGTCTCCACCCTTAAACTGAATTACTCTCATTTTACACCATGGGTCACTATTTTAATGCAATCAATATGCAAAGTTAGCAACTTCTCAGTGGATGTAGATCAGTTTCCCACACATCAGTTGCCCTTTTCTGAAGATTTTTCAGCTGGGCTGACCTTTCTACTAGAACATGAGCTGTTATATATTTAAATATTCATATTGTACAGGCTTCTATAAACAAATATTTTCAATGTAATACTTGTCAAAGATGTAAGAACATAAGTTCAATATTTTATAAAGCAACTGTTCTTTTAACACTGTGCTTTATACACTTCAGGCATTTAACAGAACACCCAGTAGTAGCCAAAGAAAAGAAAAGAAAAAATAGTTAATATTCACTTTCTGTTGCCACAGACTTGTACAACATAAATTTTCAGTCTTATGGGAAGCTTTTTCAACAGCATTTTTTTAGCTAATAGTTAATAGCAATGATTTTTGCAGAGCTCTCAGTAACATCACATTTCCTAGAGTGCAAGTAGATAAATTAAATGGCAAAAGATGAACTGATGAAAAATTTGTGGCTATGGATGTGATAATAAGGATAACAAATATAACAGCTGACCTGGTTTTGTCCTTCCTTTTTCATGACATTTTATAGTGACCTGTCTTTCTCCCTGGGATGTAGGAGCTGCAGTTGTTTTGCACATTTCTGTGTAAATTTTTCTGCTTCATCACAGAAATATGAAACCATCATTTTAGAAGCCTATGACCCCTGCAACAAGAGGCTATAGAATTGAATACTACCTGACCAGAAAATGAGTGAAGGGTTTACGGCAGACCCTGAGTCCTGATTGTTACCACAGGGAGGGAAGTGTGGCTCTGTGGAAATGCTCAGCATCACACAGAAAAAAATAAACCCTGAAATTACCCACCCTGTTTCATCTTTGTTGGCCTTTTTCTGTGTTGTTCTTTTCCTTCATTTTCTCATTTAGAGTATTAGCCTAAAGCAAATCAAGCATCAACATGAGCATATTCAAATGTAGATGAACTACTAAGTATCAGCTGAAAATAAAATTTACTTTGATTATGCTTATTTCAATTTCATGTAATGGAGAGTGACAATGAATTCACAATCAATCATTAAAGATTCATGGACTTTCATTACTTTCTTCACTATAGTTAACTCAAACCATATCTTCCAGAAACGTGGCCAAGGTTCATTTCTTACACCATGGGAGCTGAAGCATTTGTCTTGGCCCTTGGTCGCTAACTTGTGTCCCTAAGGCCTGAAGTCAGTGGACCTGGAATGATCAAATCTTTACAGAGACTGTCCCCTTGTCATGAATAGTTGAAGGAGAGTTTGATCTTTTTTCATGTGCTGGAGAAAGCAGAGTTCTTGCCACTTCAGGCTGTGCCCTGCCACACGTCACAAGGACTAAATGTGCGCAAAGAAGCCTCTGTTGACAGACCCAGCTGTAGTAACTAACTCCTGATTAGTAAATTATCTATGCAAAGGAATATGAAGTTCAAAAGCCTTAGAGACACTGGTAAATATTTCCCCCACCCACCCTATCTTGTTCATTACTGAAAATCCATGAGAACTGTCTGACTGGAATGCTTTGGTTTTAAGCCTGATTGAATCTTGGACAAGATGCTGCATAAAAAGCGTTTTCTTCCAGCAACCTACCAATCATACTAACAGTTGTTCATTTCAGATTTATCACATCTCTTTAGAAGTGAAAAACTCTATCGTTGCAGCTTCCAACCCTAAGAAAATCTGCCAAAGGTGAAGGATATAGTGAAGATAATTAGAATTGAAGGAAATGAATTTTGGATTTAATGAGTTTTGATCATGCATATGCATGTTTGTTTCCATACAGTTCTTTCCATTTTATTGACATCAGCCTTTGTACAAGAGCAAATAACAATCTCGTATTTTAATTGTTCTTCTTCCTCACTAGATCAGTCACAATTCCTAACAGATTCATAAATAAAATAGCAGTTTATAACCTTTGGTTCTGATATCTTGTCAGATAAGACTGCAAGAAAGGATATCAATTATCTACAAGTGCTATATTTCATGTTTTCAACTATCCTGCTTTCATATTTTAATAATTTCATCTATTAATGATGGCATTCTCGAATTTGTTTTAGATGGAAGAAAAAAAGTTCACACTCATTTTCAACTTCACGTTCAAATAGAATTTTTACAAGCTTTTTAAAATTGAAAAACTAATAAAATTGATTATAGCCTTGCTTATTCCAAAGTCTAAATTAAAGGAGTTTAGTTATAAAGTTAAAAATGTAGAACAAGATTATCAGATTTCATAAAACACAAATTGATACAACCCATTAAATGTTAGACTGCAAAGATTTCTCTTCAGCTGTAAAGAAACCTTCATTTCATTGAAAACTGGTTGAAATTTCTATTTCCTTCTGCATGTAGAGATGGACATTTACATTTCCAACTGAGATTTTGTATCTTTATGAGAAAAACACACTGGTTAGGCAGTGAACTGGAACTGAGGGTTTGGGACATTATCAAAGTATCATGAGATGTTACCTATTTTCCAGGCATGACTCATTTAAAGGTACACAAAAATGTAAAAGTAATGACTTCAAAATCATAGTCTGAAACCCAGCCTTAATTTGGCCATTCAGAAAAGTGTCCTGCTATTACAAAACACTACAGGCACTTCAGCTCCCTCTTATTTTTATAAACAGCAACTGTTGATTTTTTTTTTCAAAGTAAAACTCATGAAAAGTCCACTTTCAGAAAACCCAACTCCTAAATAGGACAAAGGAAGTCATTCCGGTTTCCTGATTCTCTGGGGAAAATATCTGTTTTGACACCACCACCCCCCAAAACAGAGAAGCAGTAGAGACTCTCTTAAACCTTGTTATTAGCTTATTAGTATTGCTTTCCTTGGAAGGCCCTTTGATATTATAGTGATGATTACATCACCTTAACCAAGATGTAACCAAGCAGATCTTTGTGTGACCTGAAGTGACCAATTCACAAGATAATAGCCTCTCAGAGCTACAATTTGGGTTATTTTACTTTGTTTACAGAGGTAGCATTTCAGTAAGATTTTCCAAAGGGAAAGGAGCTATTTTAGCATGCAAAGTGTTTTGGGCTAGGCTCGTAATTACCTCATCCAACACAGATACAAAAGCAGCTATGATGAAAAGTTTCATAATTCTCCTTGCACATAACTGCATCTCTTTTTTTTCTTTTTTTTTTTTTTGTTCCCACACTCTGTATTTTACTGAAGCACCCCAAAACTCTGAGAAGTCCCCTTTCTTGTAGATAGGTTCATTTCACAACATCATTTTTAGAGGGCATCAAGGTCAGTTTGGGCAATTGTGTGACCTTGTAGAGCTTCTTGGTAACAGGAAGCCTCTTTAACACATGAAAACCATGTTGGCTCTCAAACTCTTCAAATAAAAAAAAAAGAGGAGTGGAGGATTTGAACATTACCTGCAAACAAGTATTTAGCAAACCAGCCTATTTCTCTCTACTATGTTACTACCTCCAGCCTGAAGTACTGTCATGCACAGCTCTGAGCCCAAGAGAGAAGTTAATTTCTCTCCCCAATAAGTGATAAAATCATTTGGAAATTCACAGTATCAAATAGGGGAAGATGGAACCAATTCTAACCTTTAAGCACATGCATACAGAGGTCCCAACCCAGGCACTGCTACCAGTGAACAAATTCGTTTGCTCCTAATTCATGCAGGAATTTTTACAGGAATGCCAGTGAGGAAGAGAGGCCTTTGTCCCATTGTCCCAGCCTTGCTATCTAGAAAGAGGCAATAAAATTAACCTTCAAGCTTTTATTAGTAAATCATCTGACTGATGGACCTTTCCTCTAAAGAAACAGGTTCAGTACTTAAAAGAAATTCCCCTATGTTTTCTAATCACTTGCAGCAACTAAAAATTGAAGATCATTATAAACATCAGGCTTGGCAGCATACTAAAATCTCTTTCCCCTCTAAAATAGCTCATGCTGGAGGCCTGATCCATTGGCTTCTATTTTGGGTGGTGAAAGAAGGTAGTCACTGGGGTGATATTAAACCAGAATTTCTTCAAGATATTTGCATCACTTAAATACATCATAAACAAAGGCAGAAGCAGTATTTACTGTGCTATTAAGGTAAACAAAAATAGCAACCCACAGGTAATTATGAAACAGATTGAGTCTGGCAGGTGAGTTCCAGCAGTCTGGTTTTGATTTCCAAACAAGGGATTAGAGCCAAGTTATAGACCTGCCATAATAAATTAACTATATTCCCATACTTGCATAGCTTGTTTCTTTTCACTTCTGCTTTCATTTTACATTAGCAGCATTTGGCACTCTGATGTAGAAGCAGGACTTCTCTATTCTTAATTATCTCTGAGCCCATGGTTGGTTTTATCTATTTGATATATTTATTTATATGCACAGCAGTATGGGTCATCCTGCTAACCCATACCTGTGCAGCCCTGAGCCCAGGACCTGGCACCCACACTCAGCTCTTGAGAAAGAGAAGATTCCCTTACATTTTTTAGAGGAAATGGCTTGTCAGTGAAATAAAGAGTCCCATGAGCATAAACTGCAAGGGAAAAAAATAATAAAAACCACTGCAGAAATATGATAATAGGACCAAAAACTGGCACCATTTAAGTGAATTGAACACAAAGGGTCAAAGAGGAAGGGTTGAAGCATGTTTGTGGAACATATTTTAAGAAGGAATCCATTGGATTTTATTTTCTACCACAGTCTGAAATATAAGCTGACAGGTCTCTTCTAGGCATGTTCTCTGTGTTGAGACTGGCTAAAGTGTGGCTCTGCTGCAATCTGGTATAGCCTGTGTGGCCCAGTGTCCCTGCACACAACCTTCCCTCTGGTGTGCCCAGCTACTGACTGCCTGAGCTCCCTTCTGCAGCTGTCTCTGGTGCCCTTGTGCCACTGCCTAGCTTCAAATACAGGCAGTACCATGGTGGGAGCACACCATGATCACAGCCCAGCAAATATGCTCCAAAGTGTCAGAGGGGCTTCCCAAAACAGGAATTGGAATACTGCTGTGCCCTTGCAAGTCCCACTAACTGGCCCTTGGGCAGGCTTTATTTGCCTATGCATTAGCTCTGAGTGCAGTAGGTGGGAGGACAGTCCAACCCTGAGGTTTAAGGTGAAAATCCTCAGTCTTGCACAAAACAATAGCACTGAGAACAAATGCAAGCTCTTTGATAGTGAGTATCCCATGCCAAAAGCTGGAGCAAAGGAAAGGAGTGCCAGTAAGACTTACCCTTTCAACAGACAGCACTGTGCTGAAACGCCTGTTGCAACTCAATGTACATCTCTTTTGATGCCTTTTGCCTAAACCAAAATCCATTAACAAGAACCAGGAGGCTAAAAACTGACAAATGACAGAAGTGAACTACTATGGCCAATTTTCAGTAGTAGAACAATTTAAAAAATGAAGAAATGGTGATTTTTTTTTAATAAATTTAAGTTTTACTACAGATTCCCATTTTAATGGATAAACTAGGCTTTTATGAAGACACTGCCAAAAATTTTGTTGCACTTCTAGTTTCAGTGCTGTACTTTTCAGCACACAAGGGCCAGAATTCAAAAAAGTACATTTCTCATATAAGCTCTTGTTTCAATCAGCAACAAGTGACTGTGCCCCATGCAAAGTTCTTGGTTTTGGAAAAAAGGCAGAATTTGGAGAAAGAAAATGTCATACCTGTAGACCTTTCCAACATACAGACCTTACAACAAGATCAAATGACAAACCCCTATAGGATGTCTTTTAAAATACCCACCAAGACCACTTTCAAAGACTCCTTATTCCCAAATCTCCTAATCCCACTTCTTTTTCAATGACTCCTTCACCAGCAAAGTTCCTGGCTGACTGTGGTAGATCTGAGTAGTGTGCCAGGCTGCCCATCATCCTTGGCAACACCGTCCTACTTTCCACAACCTCCCACCTGTTTGTATCCATCTGCCCTCTCTTGTGTAACACCTCGACTGCAAACGCCCCGAGACACGGAGCATTTCTTCTGCTGTGTTTCTACTGCCCGGAGCACTCTGGGCTGCCAGTCCACAATTACTCCTCCTAGGTGACATGATACAAATACAGACTGTGGTCAGAGCTCTATTTTCATCAAAAATACATGTCATGCTCCTACTGGATATGAAAGATGAGAGACAGAACTTATTAAATCAATGCCAAAATACATTCTTTACTACCTAAAAGTAGAGTGATGACTTTACTTTATTAAACCATTTGCCACTTCATTCCATTTGCTAGGACAAGCTATGATCAGACAACTATTTAAAAAAAAACTTGAATTAAATTACTCCACCTGACATAAACTGATACAGGTTGCTTATCATCTTCATTAGCTTTATGGAGTAAGATGAAACTAAATACATTTCATCTTTGTGCCTGATAATATTTATGTTTAAGGAATAAAATGTGAATAATTTTCATTTTCCTTGTAAAATCCAAAGTACTGTGTTAATACATTATTGCTACTTAGCAGTTAAAAGAGTGGTAAATAAAAATAAGCAATATAGCAGCAAATTGTTCCCCATGAGAGAAAAGAGAAATTTTTCTAGAATGGTGTTCTGTGCTAGCACTATCTGTGGATTTCAGCAGTGACAACAGAATAAGCATTGGAAATCTGCAGTGCTTCATCAAAGAAAGTTTTCTCCTCCTTGGAATTAAGAGAGAAAAGTTCAGATTTTCCACTGCAGTGTAAATGACCCAGAGAGAAAGCTTTTGCTTCCTGGTGCTAACAGTGAAAGTAGAATAGGGAACATTATAATCTCTGCCTTGGAAAAAAAAAATAGTTTTGTTGCAACACATCTTACTAGTGTTATCTAATGTCACAGGAAAGATGGCTTGGCTGCCCAGACAGGTAACAGAAATAACCAGAGTAACCACAGGTAAAGAGCTGTTGTACAGGATAAGGTGGTACAACCTTATCTGTAAGTGTTTGATCTCCAAATGTTTGACACTAAGGAGCTGTACTATATGATAAATGCCTTACCTCTGCTAACTGTGGGGGGTTTTGCATCTCCCTCTGATGGTCAGACTCAGCGTGGTGAGCTGAAGTGACCAAGGGGCTGAGCCAGCAAAAGAGGCACATTTAGAAGCCAGAGCTGTGGAAACCCTATCCCCAAACATGTGAACTAAGCACAGCAATCATCTGTTCATGCTCACACCACTGAGCACAAGCGGATGGATGACCAGCTTGGAGATGTGAGCTCCCACCCAATTCCTTGCTCAGGTGCAGGTGTGCACCTCTGCTGACGCCTCTGTGAATGTAGAATAGAGGTTGCTGCACCTTGAAAAACTGCCTGACGAACAGACTATTTTTTAAACACAAACTATGAGGGTTTGGTCACATACTTTATTCATGCAGTGGTTCAGCTTTTGAGCCCTGAGGTATTACCTATGGTTACATGTGATGAATGACTCTGCCCTTGAAACATAGCTAAGTCCCTACAGCTGTGTATCAGCACCTTCCTGTGGAAATTCCTATCTGCATATGAGAAAGGCACAACAGCTGTCCTAGCATCATGCAGACCTTTCTTAAGGCTGTAGCTGACACTTTTCAAGGCATTTATTCCAAATGAGGCACACACTCAAACAAGCATAAAACAATGAATAGAGCAACAAAATGTCAGGAAGTAGGTTCTCCATTAATGTAGGTGCCTTAAAGGATACATAAATAAGGATTTCAATAGGGCATTTGTCATGAAAAGTCCAGGCAATCCAGTGCTAGCATAATTAGATAGCAGGGTCATCTATAAATTAATAAGGAGATTAAATATTTTTTAACTATAGAAATAGTTTTGTGGTCCTTCACAGTCACTCAGTCACCGTCTTCCAGATCTCCTTCTTTTCTGTCTGAGAGGGAATAGAGTTTTATCTCCTCAGATAAGCATCTTTAACATCTTTCATCAGATCATCACTGGCAGGCAGCTCCCTAACCTACAGCCACAGAGTCTGCCCACCATGTGGTACAACCCTTTGAGGGAGAAAACCTTATTGCAAATATTTTATACTAAATTTACTCCTAAAACCCCCCAGATTTATCTTAGGTGATGAGGCCTAAAATAACGATTAAATACTTTAAATTACCTGTAAGCCTGCTATTGGAATCAAGTTTTGTTCTCCCTGACAACCCTTTTACCTTCATCTGTAACAATTAGAAATATAGCTTCCAACTTGTAGCCTTTCAGTAATGTTCAATGTAGTTTCTCTGCCGAATATTCCTCAAGAAACAGGTTATTATCAAAATTGATAATTTATATCGAACAAATCCAAGACCAAATTCCTGATTCTTGCTTCAGAAGCATTTTTCTGGTGTAGGAACAAAACTGAGTTATAAGTGTGTATAACTGAGTGTGGGGAACTTGGCAAATTTCACTCCTCTCCTGAGAAAATGCAATGTATTTCATGGATGCTGCTAGCACAGTTCAGTCAGAGGCAGTAGGTACCACCTCAGCACTGGTTGGTGGAGTTGGCATTTAAACCAGCACATTCCTCCCTGCAGTGAGCCTTGATGGACCAAGAGGGCATGCACAGTTTGGCAAAACAACACAAAAATGTATTATTTTCTGTATCCACATAATGTGATGAGAAAGACTTAGTGCCATGCTCAATATTTCAATTTTATTTTCCATTGAGATGAACTTGGGCAACTTATTTGGCTGGAGAGTAGTGATCATAAGAAAAAGGTTGGTCCTTGAACTGATGATCAGGGTTTGGCAACTCAGAAATTCATCAAGACTCTTCATCACTCTCTTTGCTGCAAGAAATCCGTATTAACATCGCATCTCTAGGTCACATGCAGAAGTTATGTAAACCTCTGAAGATATCAACCCTGTAAACATGACCATGAGAATTGACTTGCACACATGATAAATGCTAAACTGGTGGTGTTTAGGATAACATCAGTATTGAGTGTTAGCAACATATAAGCTCTCTAAAACTGCTATGCAATAGGTGTGCAACTGTAACAGTCTAACTCTTTAGAACAAACCAAAACATGTCTTGCAATTTAAGAAATTTAAGATCCATGTCTATGAATGAGGAACTAGTCATTCAGCTTTGGGACCAATCACTGGATAACTGTGGAACAATGGGTAAATATTGAATAATCAATCTGGTTTTCAGAGGGAAAACTTACTTGCTATACTTGATGCTACATATATCAAAATCTGTCTCACATTCTGTTCCATAACACAGTGGCAATAAAGACTGATGTTATGCTCTAGGAATCAGGAATCAGTGTAGGCCTTTTTCCTCCCCAATGTGTTATTACAATAGGCAAGGAAAGCATTCACCTCCTTTCTGAGGCAAACACACTGCACAGATTGTCCACTGCAGATCAAGCAATTCACAGAGAACATTTGACTCATGGTATTTCTAGTTGCATGCTATGATAAATAACTCCAGGGGATGGGGAAGAAGGAGGAAATGATCAGTGGCTGACAGACCTGTTCTCCAGACCAGATTTTGATCTGGAGAACAAGAGAAGGACAAACAAGATCTAAAACTCTGCTCTTCTCCACTCCTCAGCACAGGCAATTTTCTGTTGGAAGGAGTTTTCTGAAGCTGTGTGTGCATCTGGCCAGGCTCCTACAGATTTTGAACACGTCTGCACTGGTAGCAACCACATCTTCTTTCTGTGAATAAGTGCTGTAGGAAGTAGGACACACAAACAAGATCATTTCTGACAAATTGTCCTGAAAGCCCGGTGCTTACTGTTTAGTGTCTTATTCACCTCATGTCATTTACCAGGAAATGCAAGTAGGAGAAGGCAAGTGCAGAATAAAATAGATGGTTTGATTATATTCACTCAGCTGTTAACAAAGATGTGATTACAAGTTTCCTGCTTTCTAGACCACAGCTTGTAGGGGAAAGAAAATTAAACCTGGAGTCAGCATCAAAAGAATAAGACAGAAGGGGAGTTTGCTGTACTTGTTTCCTTCCAGGCTGCAAGTGCATATAGGGAACCTTTATTTTAAATGCTATATTTGTAGAAAAGAAACAGCTTTCAGGCTTCAACCCATCTACTCTAAGTGTATTGTTCTGTGGAGATGGCAGACTCGGCTCACCTGCTATTTGGCCAAAATTAAAAAATGTCAATCTTAAAAATGTCAATCTTGAAAATGTCAATCAAAATTCTGGCTGCAGCTTGGAAAGTTTCCTTTGCAGGGCCACATGACTATGGGCTTATTTTACATTTCTGAAGGATGCAAATGCTGCTGAATTTATATTCTCACAATGAGCCTTCAGGATCTCAGATGGAGTTGCTGAGTTGTTCATCTTGAAATGAGACAGAAAAGATTCCAACATCAATCACTAAACACACATGAAATCTGGAAAGAAAAACCCAAATGATGCCTTGACTGACATTCTTCTCAGTGCCTCGGACTGGGGTTGGAGAGGAAGGAGCAGCTGGGCAGACAGGACACAAGTCTGGGAGAAGTGGTGCTACACAAGGCAGAGCTGACTGAGCAGAAGGGTGCTGGAAGGAAGCCTTTTCCTCCTCCACCCAAATGGCCCATTTTGTCCATCAAATTTTTTGGAAATTAGTTCGCTAAATGTTGCCTGTGGAGAAATAAGCTTTCCCATGAGCATCACTGAGGATGATGGACGGGATAGGAAAGAATGCACAATCATGTTTTCTTCCTCCCAGAGAGCGGGTATTAATCACATCTTCTTCCATAATCCTCCTTCCAAGGAGGATTTGGAGCTTGAGAGAGGAAGGTGGGCAGGGTTGTGATGGGGCATTTGCAGAACCAGTTGGCAAAACAAGCCAGTCAGGAGTAAGGTATTAAGGTAAGACACAAGGTTAAAAGAATGGCAGTGTATAGTGGTTTCTTGTATCACTGCACACTAAGACACAACACAAAACATCACATCATTGCCTACACATTCAGCAGAACAAAAGTTCTGGCTCCTCTTCAGCCTTACTTTACTTAAAGCTCTCATGTTATCATGAGGAGCCACCAAAATCCAAATCAAACAGAAGCTGAAGCCTGAGTTGTTCCAGTTTCAGTACAATTATCTGAGTAGAGCTGGCTAAAGTGTAAAGGCACCTACAAGATAACTGCCAAGAACATCAGGTCACAGGGACTAGAAAAGGGGGAGGGGAAGGGCATTGAGTTATATTTGTGGCATAAATATATAAAGCATAACTCAGTGCTGAGACCACTACCATTCAGGGCACTCCCTGGGATTACACTGTCTGGCTCCATGGACCAAAGTTCCCTACACATGGTCTGAAGCTGTGTGAAAGACCTGTGGCAGGTTTGGATCCCTACATTCCCTTAGGGAAACCCTCTAGTACCAGCCTGGGACAAAATTCCAGTTGAGTCTACCCTAAAAGCAAACTTTATGCCCACTAATCCTACTCTGTGGGTTGAAAGAGCATGCAGCAAATCAGACAGTCCAGGCTATCACTTCCAAAGAACAATGTTTCTTCAAGCAAAAATGGTAAAGCAGATACAAATACTAAAACATTGGAACCTCAGCACCCTCCACAGTGTCTCAGTTGACCTCACATATTCCTATAATAATATTCTTGAAGGACCAAAAACTAGAATTCAAATAAAATAAGCAAAGGGTTATAATGTTCTGCAACTCCTGACCACAGAAAACATGAAAGACTACCCAGTGGATCACTGGAAATGCTCTATGAATAGCTGAGACATGATGATTAATTAACTCACTTTTCAAGTGCTCATTTTTCATTTCATCTCAAAAATATCTAAATCAGATTATATTTTTAATCCATCACCTTTACACCATCACCCCTGGCACAACCCTCCTCTCTTGACCTTACCTTTTCAACTTCCTGCTAAGATGTATGTTTAATGAAACAAAAATCTGCCTGATTTTCAAGTTCAGATCCAGCTCTTTCCCTATCACAATCATCAGCTAGCTTCCTTAAAACTTCATCACATACTCAAAGGAGACCCTGGGGACAAGTGTCCTAACGCTGTACTGCCTGACAGATGGACAATTCCTGTCTTAGAAGTCCAAAGCTCAAGGCTGACCTGAGTCCTTCAGGGAACAATGCTCATTTTTTCCATGACAGTACCAACTCCAGGTCAACTGTGGCACTAACTATAAAAAGCCAAACACTTTTCCTGTTGCTGTCTCAATGGTCTTTAATGCTAACCTGGAGGGGATACCTATTCCTCATACAATTGAGCTAATCCTCCACAGAAGTGAATACATACATGCTATTTCATGAGCTGAACATTTGACCTCCTTTGTTGTTGCCCAGTTTACACTGTACAGAAATATCCAAGTTATTTGTGTTTAATCAGTTACCCCTCCTAGTTCCTTCAGTGCTCTAACTAAAAAGTTAAATAAGAAACTGGTAACCTTCACTGGTGCAGCTACTTACCTCTAAAATTCAGTAATTAATCCCAAGTGGATGACAAATACTATCCAATTTATTCTCTGCTCTGGCTGCAGCTTGAAGGAGCATGGACTCTGAATTAGTGAACTCTTTGGGTTCAATCTGGAAAGCATATGTTTCCCTTCCATCATTCAATCCATCAGAATGCAAAACTAGGCCTGGGAAAGGCACATGGCACATTTTGATATTGTTCATTAACATTAATGTCCTTGTTATAGAGATATGTTTTATTTGCAGGTAAAAACAGCCTTATGGGCACCTGGGAACACTTTGAATGATTGCCAAAAAAAAGAAATTTGGGTCATAACATAATGACCAACATCCCCTTTTAATCAAATGAAGCCATCATAACGTGTCAGTCCTCTGGGGAAACAAGGACCTTTCACCTTGCTGGGGCCTGCTGAGGCCAGCAGTAGCTGTAAGCAACCTTCACAAGTGGTCTCTTACTTTGGAGAGAGAAAATATGGAATCTATCTATCAACACACTCACTTCTGACACAGAATGCATAAAAGAAACTAATTCTGATCAATGGGGTAGTTATGTTGCCTTGAAGTTAACCCATGCATTAGGGTTAACCCATTTAGGGCTCTCCTGACACCACCATAGCTTTCCCTGGAACCTGTGCTGGGTGGCCATTTCTTTAACACTGAGGAGCCTTTGGGGATAAACCTTCAGTATAAATATGGAATTCTGACTCCCTAACACTGCTGTTCTCTGCCTGCCAAACCACTCAATGGGCCTCTATTATCCCAAAAAGCTCCTGTTGCCACCAGACTCCATCAGACACTGTAGACACCTCACAGAGACGGGTAAGCCTGGGGCAGACAGCCCACCCTGAGGGAAACTAGAAAAGTGAAACACCTGTATGGTGCTTTCAAGTGGACAATCCCCCAGCCTTTTGACAAAAATTTTGAATATTTTCCTTGAAATAAAATCTGTATATTTTCATGAATTAACACTTCCTGCTCTCTGATGTTTTATTTAAAAGTATGAACCAAATACCCCAGTTACAAATCACCTCATACTGAACATGCATCTCATGGAGATGAGAAAGCCTTACTGAAACCACAGAAGTCCCAGCTGCTTGCTGACATTGCCCTGAATACTTTACAGCCATCCCCACAAATTAATGTATAAAGACACATCCCTGATGTCTCGGTGCACTTCATGCTAAGAAAGGAACAACTGTCCTACAGGTTCCCCAAAGGCTGACAGAGCAGACACATCCATTTTGGCTTTTCCTGAAGTATCAGAAGAAAAGGTTAATTAAACATTGTGCTCTGTATTTCGTTTTGAGATTTTAGGTAACTGTATTCTGGTTTTTTTCACTGCCACTCAGAGCCCCTTCAGTGAAATATAATATTTAATCTTCAGTTTTGCTCCAACTGAAATGACTCCCCAGATTTGTATGAGAGGCTAATGTATATCTCAGATTGCTCCCTGGATAGTCCTTCATCTATCAAAGAAAGCAGCCATGTGGTGAGAGCTTTCCCATTAACCTACCCTGAGAGGCGGGCACAGGCTTTTAAACCCCACATTTCTAAGTAGCTCGGTGCCCCTGTTCCTGCTCCATCAGAGCTCCTCCTGCCCTGTGATGTACTCAGGCCACCACATCTGTAAGGTGAAGCTGGGCTGTTGCTGCTGTTAGGTACAAAACAGATCTAAGCACAACTATATTAAATCTGTTGCTCAGAGAACAATTTAGGTCAAACACTGCTGCCAAAGCCTTTACTTTGCTGAGGCTGCTCACATCCAGTCCCAGATGTCCCAAATTCCCCATAGTTGTGTGGCAAACGGGGCTGGCAATGCTTGTGGCAGCAGAAGGAGTGATGGCTGTAGGGAGGAGCCTGCCTCTCAGTAGCTGTGACCCCTCTCAACCACTGCTACTGATGCAGCCTTGGGGGCTTTCTCAGCACCCCTGGAGCTGCCTGGGAGGAGCTGGCAGTCCTGCTCACTGTCTCAAGCAGACAGAGCAACCTTACTAGTCCCAAGGCTTTCCAGGTGTTAAACTCACTGAGCATGTCTTAATTTTAATTAGTGAAAATGAAACCAGCTTCCAGCATTGGAAGTGATGATAGGTCTGCCCCAGCCTGCAGTGAGACGATGCAGAGGCCTTGATGCAGAGACTTCCTCTGCTTCCCACTAGCTTACTTTCTGAACAGACTAAGGGGTGGGCAGCACTTTGCCAGGTCCCTTGCCAAGCTATTGTCTTGCCAAACCAATCATGACATTCCCCATCCTGTCAGTGTTTTCAGGCAAAGGCTCCTTGCATGCCAAGAGTAGCGCAGTATGGGACTTTAATATTAGAAGGAAGAGATGAATTATCAGGTGCTGAATTTAATGACTTTGGATTTGATATCACTTCTCAATAGTGGTGCTTTCTAGCAATCCCCTAAAACCAGCTGATTTGGAAAGAACATAAGCAGGCCTGCCCCAACACCCAAGGCACTAAAGTCCATTGGTAGTCCTGTACTCAGGACTATTAATGCTCTTTAACATGACAAGATTCCTGATCCAGGACATTGCATTCATTTACATGTCTTTTCCAAACTGAAGATGTTTTTGAGCTTTATTTCTCTGCCTGGTTTGTGTTTTAGTTAGAAAGTCAGGAAATCAATGGAAGAAATACTCATCATTTGCAACACACAGAAGAGATGGGGGCCTGACTGAGAAAGGACAAGAAGGTAACAAAGCTCATATGTTCTTTAAAATCTCCCAATTATCCTTCAAAACTCTGCCTTCACAACAAGGTTACAGTTTGCCCACCACACATTTTCAGTGCAAAAGAATACCACAGGAAACACTGAACAGTTGCATTAAATAGCTGCTCTGAAGAGGGAGGAAAAAAAAAAATCTAACTGAGAAAATCAATAAACGTTAAATCGCTGTAGATAATTGCAAAATTATATTTTGTTTTATTTAAAGTCACTCTTAATTTTTTGGAAATTAGTTCTGCAAATGTTGTCTGTGGAGAAATAAGTTTTCCCATGAGCATCACTGAGGATGATGGACGGGACTAGGAAAGAATGCACAATCATGTTTTCTTCCTCCCAGAGAGCAGGCATTAATCACATCTTCTTCCATAATCCTCATTCCAAGGCCCCAGAAGGAAAGGGAAGAACCTGTCATAGATCTAAAACTGGACTTTTTTTGGTCTTCAGCATGGTTGTTTCCATGGAGCCTGCAAGAAATCTAAATGCATCCCTTGACCATTCCTGAGGACAGCAGAGGCTGTATTCCTCAGCTGTGTTTATGCACACACCTGGTTCTGTGCCCTTCTCCTTCCAGCACTTTTCCCATCCACTTTGGTCACTGCCACATCCATAGTTCAGAAAGAAAAGAGTATTTTAAAGTATTTTGCAACTGCTTTTGGTGCCTTCCATTTAAGACCCCTGGGAGGACCCCTTTTGGGAAAAGGCAGAGGTGGATACAGGCCAACAGGCAAGGCAAGGTCCTGTCAGAAAGACCATGCATCTGCCAGACATATGGCAGGGTGTGTGGTCACATGTCCCCAGAAGAGGTTGATTTTTGGGTTAGATGACTCTCTAAAGCAGGTTGGCATGTCCTCAGTGCCCCTAATTGGAGTATTTGGACAAAGGATTAGCTCCGGTCCCAGGATGAAGTAGCAGCACAGTCAGAGTAGTTTTCAAGACTAGAAGGAGGCAAACCAAAGAGCACAAGAGAGGTTCTGATCTGTAAAATATTTGAATATTTTTAAGGTCTCTATTAACAACTGTAGTCTCCCTGCTGTGGCAATTGAGTGGAGGAAATAATAATTGAGATTGAAAGGCATTCACCATTCGACCTCTCACAACCCTGACATTCTTCAGCAGAATATGATTGGATTTGGGCACATCTGCTCTCAATAACAAATATAAAAAATGTCTTGCAGCTTTAAGGCCTGAAAACATATAGTTGTGTTAACAGAAAGGCATAAATATGTATATCTGTAGACTCAATATAACTTTAAGGGCACAGTAATAACTCTGTGATCATGGTCACATCATGTTTTCGAGGGCTTAATCTCCTGGAAATGCCTGGGAAATTCATGGAGGTAGAAAGGCAATTCCCACTGCACTTGGGCATAGCCCCTCAGATGACACACAGGGTCAATAGCAAAGGTCATGCCCAGCTGATGTCCCAGCCACCACCAAAGACAGACGTGGATATCAGAAGCTGAGCCCTCGCAGCTTCAGCGCCTGCCCCAGGCTGGGGTTGGCCTTGTGCACAGACAGCACTGCCAGAACAAGTCAGTTTGCTGTGGGAAGCATGTATTGATACCAGGGTGAGCTGAAAACACATCCAGTGATGGCTTGGCATAGTCTTCTTCTGCACCTCGCAGAAGGCTGTGCACACCCCATGGCTGTGACATGTGACAGAGGGAGCCAGTCATGCTGGGGACAGGGCTGTAACACACCAAAACATGGAGCATGTCCAGTCCCTCCAGATGCAGCTGCTCTACGAAAGACTGTGCTATGAATCAAATGGTGTTGCTGATTCATCCCATTCCCACTAGCACATGTGAGTCATCTGTCCACCCTCGACTGTTCACTGATGAAAAGTTTATTTTTAACAAGTACTGGTTAAAAATAAATGTAAACGTCATACAAATAAGTAAAGCACTCAGCCTCAAATTGGTATGAATGTGAAAAATTAGCTAGCTTGAATGCAACAGGAAACCTGAGAACCAGTCCTTCTCTTACACTGGCATAAATCAAGAATAACCCCACTGAGATCAGTTACTGTTTCTATAAGGAAGCATTTTTAAGGCTCTGATTGAGACCATGCTCCATTAACCTAGTAGGACAATCCCTTCAGAGGTTTTATTATTTCCCAGTGTTCACAGAAAGCACTCTAACAGTAAGGATTTAAATGCGGAGGTCATACCACTCTAGTGCTGTAAAAGTTAGCAATCTAATCCAAGCTTCTTGTTCAACCTCCCTCTAAAATAAAATGAGATAAATTATCATGTTCCAACCCATCCTCCTGTAGGTCCCAACAACTGGGAAAAAATGCCCTTTGGACTTGCAGATAGCTCTGCATTGACTATAGACAAAACCTGAATAACTTGGACTAGGCACCTGAATTTTGGCAAGATGAGCAACATTTTAAGTGACAACAGCAGACAGAAGAACTGAATCCTGCTCCTCTCAGCTCTAATGAGAGATGCCCAGTGGCTGAAGTGATTGAGGATTTAAAAACTTTGTCTTAAAAAGGTTGCTAATAGAGCATATGGGTAAAAGTCTGTAGTCTGAGATGCAGAGCAGGACAAACCAACCATCTTGCCAGGCCATCAGCTCTGGAAATAGCACATCAAGGGCCCCTGTCCTGAACTGCTTTGTGGCTTACAACTTTTAAGAAAGCTGCACAATATCAGTCACTGGATTTAGCCTGCTTCAACCAAAAAACACGTTTGCACCACATGGAATCTGACAGTTGCCCTCCCTGGGTTTTGTCATGGACACTGAGGTCCTTTTACATCTGAACAAACAGATGAGCAGAGCAGTGCAGGCACACGTGGTCTCCTACCCCAAGGGCTGACATCCCAAGAAGATGTTCAGTGTAAGAAGCATTGGAAGTGTGAGAGACAACTGAACAAGTCTGTTTAAAAATAAAATAAATAATTGGCACATACATACATTTGGATCACAGAAAAAAGGCAGAAGCACTAATAATTTCCCTTGCACATTTGTAACAAGCAGATGGCATCTGGTAATTTTATGGTGGGACTTTGAAGTGACCTGCTCTTTCAAAACATGAGAGTGAAACAAACTTTTAAGAGCAGAGCGCTTCCTTCCTGTTGTCTGTCGCGTGTGGCAGCAGGGAAAGATGTGCTCTCCTTCCTCACCAAGCATTAAAAAGGGCTCAGCTGTGTTGTCCTTTGCCTTAAAGCATCGGTGTGGAGCTCTTCAGGGCAGTCTGCCGTTCTGCCTGTGGGCTCTGTCTCCTCCCTGGGCACGGCCCCACAGCCCTGCCGCACTCAGCCTCCTGCAGTAATAGCAGCAAACAGCTCAGTGTTTCCTGCAGGCCCTGGCTGACACTGCTGCCTGCCCCAGAGAGCAGCAGTCATTTTAAATACAATCAGGGAGAGCAGCCCTCCCTCTGCCACTCTGCAGTGGCCCTGTCTGCTCTCTTCCCCGGCCTGGCTGCTCCACACAGCGGGCAGGGAGGAGATCCGGGCAGGGAGGAGATCCGGGCAGGGAGGAGATCCTGGGACCTGCGCACGGACGCTGCGGGTCCCCTTACCACCAGAGCAATGTCCAAGGAAGGAAACTCAGCACATGGGAGCTGTAGGAGAGGAAAGGAGGAGGCTTGTGATATGGGTAAGGGTGCCCTTGGATGCCCTCAGGAGCAGGCCACCCTTCTCTGAACAGGGCAAGGGGACACGAAGGTTTGGTGGCTCCGGTCTGTGCAGCCATGGCAGGCAGTTACTGCACGTTTGTTTCATGCTTGACAGAGTTTCTCCCTGTCAGACAAAGCCCTCCCACTCTTTTTGCTCCTGATTCCCCATGGAATCACAGGGGTCATTCAGGCCTTCTACTGATGCAATACCGCAGGTGAGTTTCACCTACAAAGAATATGATTAGGAAAGCTTTTTATCAATAGAAAACTAAACTCTGTCCAGTCTACAAGGTGATCAATAAAGGCATATGTCCTTGATTTGCAGTAGACCAAATCATTAATTTGCTCTTGTTAACTATTTAATGCAACATTTTGTCATTTATGGCCTACAAAGAGTAATAGGCAGCAACTGCCACTTAAAAGGGGCAACTTCGGGTGCAGAAAAAATGTTCTTTATGAAGCATTTCCTGTGTCCTTCTGAGTGCCTTATCAGAGCAGCATCTTCCACTGTTATTTACATTTTATCTTCCTTAAGAACACTTGTGGTATGGACTGAGCAATCAATAAGGAAACAACATGAAAGGAGGGATGAAAAATAAGCTGTCTTAAGAGCACTACTCTGCAGGAAACTTATTAGCATTTATTGTGCAGTATCAGGTTACCAGAGTTGAATGGAAAGAACAGAGTTTATTTAAGTGCCACAAGGCACAACTCCACTCCCTGGAAGTCAAATTCAGTATTTCAAAAGTACATGATAGAAAAGGACATAAGAAAAATCTCTTAGATTTTGCAGATGCCACTAACAGGTACAAGTTGGGGAGGTGGCTATTAAGGCTTATGTGAGGCTTAAGAAACAGCTCTTGGATAAGGGAAATGCCACAGAATTAGGGAAGAAGGGATAATTTACAGTGGGGGAAGTCCCAGAGCTATCACATTCATAACCTACTTGCACAAAGCCTACATCTTGTCGTTCTCCCACAACTCCCCCACCCCCAAATAAGCAAAGGAGATGTACTTAAGGAGCAGCTCAGTATATCTATGAAAATTATTCCTTCATCTGGAAAACTCCTGAGCTTTTTCAGTGGCCAAGTCACAAACCTCACTCTGACATTAAGAGACTTTGATTGCTACTAAGGCAAACTGCAGGAAAACCTTCGAAGCCTCTCATTAGGAGTAAAGCAGGATATATATTAACAGATGACATGCATGTACTGCTGTAAGCAAGGCACACAGCTAGAAATTAGGCTAGATTTACAGTTTTGAGCTCTCCTTGAGCTTGGATAATGATGAAATGAGCACAGCTGACATTTCATTCCAAGAAAGCAGAAATATATGCAGAGAGAAGACTTCACCTTGCTGCAGAAGAAAATTTTATTCCTCCCTGACTGTGTTCTCTCAAAGCAGAAGGTCATGATCTGAACTTCCATTAAGGCTGTTCAAAAATGCATCAAAGGTTCGATGGATAAAAGAATGTTATTTTCCAAAACCGCTGGGACACTTCCTGTCAGTTCACATAATTGAGTATTACAGTATTTAAATTACAAATTGAAGATTATTTTTACAGGTGTCATTTTAAATATAATATGAAATTTCTTGACATTACCTCAGCCACGCTACACAACCCAGCTGTGCTCGGACTTGCATGTGTGATGCACATGGCTGAAATTTTGTCATATTACATCATGGGCTACAAAAACACACAGTATAAATAGACGATGTAATATTTGAGAGAGCAAAAACATATAGTGCTGGCCTGGCTTTATGGAACTCCAGATCTAATACGGATGAGGAAATGTAAACTGTTATTAGAGTTCAGATCAAAACTCCTTCCAGAGGGTCAGGCAGAAGCGGGGGTCACACAGACGGAGCTCGGTTGCCCTCCAGTGGCTCTCACCGCCCCTGCCTCCCTCCCCATCCCAACCTGTCCCAGGCAGGAAAACCATCCCACAGCTTCCAAAGCTGAACAAACCAGACAGCTGTAGCCCATGGGGAAGACACACGCTGTTCACACTGGCAGGTCTGCAGGCCAACAAGGAAAATGTTACATTAATTAAGAAGGAGATCTTTAAGAATCCTCTTGGCTTTCTATCTATAATTTGGTGCTAGCGGCTGCAAAGAATTTGCCTTCAACTGTTCTAATTTAATGTGGCTTTCTAAAATGCTATTATCTCCATTCTGTAATTTGTTATTTCATTTTTATGGTTTCCAGCAAATGCCACGTCTGGAAAGGAAAAGTCAACCTTCTCTTATACTCTCTTGTGACTTTCAATTTTCTTTCATTCTACATGAAAAACTCCATTCCCATTGAAGAATTCTAAGCAAAACAAGAAAAAATAAAGAAAACAAACTGTCAGCAACTTCCTAACGTTGTTAACACAAAAAATGTCAACAATACTCACTAGATAAATTAAAGCTCTCCTGCCCTTTTGCTACCCTCTTTCTAAAGCAACCAACATGAAGCTTTAAGTCGATTCCAACCTTTTTAAGCAGTTCCAGATCCAACACACAGTGACCACAAACTATGTTGGGTGCCTGGGCAGTAACTCACAGCAATTGCCAAACTCAGGAGTCAGGAGATGACATTCCATCTGTAGGCTTGTCCACACAGTAAGAATAAGAGACTGATAATTGTAAGATTAATGGTGCAATTTTTATGTCCTTTATGGCTGGGATGCTTCACAAAAAAAGAGCACAGTTTCATGATTCAAGGAATAGATTTGGGAATAGATCCAAGGAATAGATTCAAGGAAAAGTGGAAAAGGCATTAACATATTTTAAGTCAATTTTGACAAGTTAGAATTTCAATGCACATGTAACTATTAAAGTGAGGGACCATAGCAAAATGACCACCTCTCTTCAGACAGAACATTGCACAATTTTTTAATGATTTTGGTGCAAACATTCTTATGCCTCTCACTTCGTATGTCTGTTTTCATTCTTTCATCCTACAAAGGCATAAAATAATAAATAAGTTAAATAGTTTAAAATTTCTCTTCCTTTAGGTTTTTTTGGCCATTGTTTTTGAAAAAAAGCAGAAGCACCTAAATAAAGTGGAAAAATAAGATCTTCCAACATTCCTATTCTACACTGAAAGACCTTGTTAAGAAATACTGTATGGTTTGGTGTTAGGCAGTTTGGGTTGACCCATTCAACAGAGTTTACTATATAACTAGAGACGGAAATAAAAACAATACAAAAATAAGAGAGTGGAATAGTTTCTTGTTGGGAAAGGTAGATAAATCGAGCCTGCCCCAGACCTAACCTGAAAAACAAGAAGACTGAGTTGGGTCTGATACCAGAAAAACCCATCTGGTGAGATGCTGGGGGTCACAAGAGCACAGCCTGATCCAGATGGAAACAGGAGAGGGAGCTCTCACCCAGCCTGTCGAGGCAGGAAGGTGCGCCCAGGTGCTGTGCTCCAGGCTAAAACAACGAGCCATGAACCCCTGTAGGACAGGGGCTCAAGATTTATGTATATAATATAAATATTATTATATACTTTATATAAATATCATATATATATAACCCCTTCACTGTTTACATCTGAGAAGTCAAGCACTGATTTTCTAGGATTAAAGTTTCAGTATGGGCAGGTAACTACCAGTGTCAACATTTAAGCTCTGTGGATTCTACCCAAAAGAATGTAAAATTTCATGGGTTTTTTGGGGGGTTGTTTTGTTGGAGTTTTTTTCAGGGCTTCCTAACATTGATTCACTGGAGCTGAGTTTGACCTCAGTGATATTTGATTTGTTCACATATGAAATTCAAAGTCAAAATTACCAAGGAATGGGAGTTAATATGGATGAAACCCAAAGCAAATGTTTGCAGGAACCTTTGAGAAATGGAAGTACTGTGTTCACATAGATCTAATTATAACACAGCATTTGTAGGTTTCATATGAGCTAGGACCCGTGGAAAAGAAACAAGAAGGGAAGCTGATTTAAAGAGAAGGCAAAATACCCTATGGAATTTGGATTGGAATCTTCTAATGTGAAGGAAATCTGCTGAAGAAAAGTGGGAACTACTTAAAAAACAGCTGGAGAGACCACAAGTGAAATTCATCCTGGTTATAATCTAAACACAGAAAAGGGCAACAATATATCCTTGGTTAAGCAAGGATATAAAGTCTTGTAAATCATGTGCAAAAAGCATAATGAAGAGTCTTTAAAATATAAATAACATGAGGAACTACATGAAAAAGAAGACAGAAGCTAGTTAAAATGAATAATTAAGAGATGAAGGGGTTCTAATGAAAAGTAAACCATTAAGAATACTTTAGTTAATCATTGAAGCATCTTGCACATGCCCATGGCAAAGAAAAGGAAGGGCAGTAAACCAGCATTTTAATTTATAAAGAAAAAAGATGGTGGATTACACCCACTCTTCATGTTCAAATAATGCTTGCTGTTCCTCATTTAAATCAGAATACAGGTTTCTATATTTTCTCTCCTTGATCTGTTTGTTTTCTGCCCAAAGTATGAGGGATTCCTCTCATCATACCACACCCATGTAGAAAAGGGACAGGGTGTCCACTCACTCAGACACCACCAACAGTCAATGGGATGTACACTAAAGCTAAATAAGCTCTCCCACCATGAGCTCTGAATGAGAAAGTTTAGGTGACTAAAGTTGGATGTGAGGACATGGCTCTCTATGTACACAGGTACAATTTTATTATACTTTAAAGATTTTAAGGAAACAATTAATTGATTGAAATCAATGAACCTTACTTGTTTACAAAAGCCATGGGCACCACAGCTTCAAAATAGCAAGTTGCAATTGCAAAAGTAATAGAAAATTTTGTCCCCAGATAAAAATAATATCTTTTTTCTGCCCATAAATGGCATCCTTCCATGTCAAACTGATGAATTTCATCTGTGAGTCATTTTTCATGGAATAGTAAAGTTACAAGGGGTAAAAGGCTCATTAAACTGCAGACATGTTTGAACAGCATAGCTGGAGAGAGGCTGCTGGCTGAGGTCTTTGCAGTTGTCCTGGTTAGTTCTGGAGCTCTCCCTTATTTTTATTTTCAATTGTTCAGTGTTATACCTTTCCACAATACCACTTGCCTGATTTTCAAAGAGTAATATGTTTTCTTTTTCAAAGAGTAATAATCTTTGCATGGCAAAGATCAACTTCCAAATCTTTCTTCTTATATTTCAGAAGCACATCAGTGAGTTACATGAGATGTGGCCTACATGATTCACATGGAGGTCTTGCACTGATCTGCTCAGAGAGCACATCAGGGAGTAAAAAATTCCACAACACAGAACTAGGAGAATTTTATTAAATTCTTCTATTTTGTTTTAGTGACAAAATTAAGTGGTTTTTGAAAGGAAAATTGCAAAGGGCTTGACTTGTGCTCCATTCTGCAGGAACGGCCTTCTGGTTTACAGCAAGCAACTCTTTTAAAAGTAGCTTTTGAAACACTTGAGATTTTTCATATAGTCATGGCATACTTTGAGTTTGAAGGGACTTTAAAGAACATCTTGTTCCAACTCTTCTCCATGGGGAGGGACACCTACCACTAGACCAGGTTGTTCTAAGTCCCATCCAGCCTGGCCTTGAACATTTCCAGGGATGGAATATCCTTAATTTCTCCAGGCAGCCTGTTCCAGTGCCTCACCATCCTTTAGAGGGAATGCATCCCTGGGTGGACCTGTGAAATCCTGGTTTTCAGTGAAATGGCATTTAGCAGGATGCCCACAGTAGAGGTGTGGCAGAGTTGTCTGCTCAGCATGGGAAGGAGTCATTTTCCCATCCATTGCAGAAAATGCACCACAGAGGATGCTCAAAATGTTATCCAACATAACTCTGGGCAGTTTTTGTGAGGATTTATTTTTAAGAATTCTACCTGAGTTCCAGCTGGTCTATCTGAGAAGCTCCCTGAAGACTCAGCAGGGTTCCTGGATGGTGCTTTTTTTTGAAACAAATATTGAAACAATGACTGAAATAGATTAACACAAAATTGTCTTATTCTACATAAGTGTATCCATTTAAAATAGTAATAAATGTTGCTTAATACCTACGTACTTGCTATCAAATCCTCTTACAAATTCATCTGAGGCAAAGAGAGAACAAAACTCATTTCACAAAAGCCCTCCCTCATTAAATACTAAAACAAAATTATTTTCTTCCACTGAAAGAAGAGGTTTGAGAGTTCCTATTGTTTTGAGTTTATCCAGAAGTCTTCAAAGTCCATAGGAAACTTTCCACTGAAATTCAGGTTTCCATCACAAAGCACAGAGAAGGGAAAGGTCCTAACTACACAGGCAATCCTTGTTCTAGAAGAACACAAGAAACAGAATTTTCAGTTAGAAAAGCACATTCAGAGCATTCTTAAGTCACAAATAAGTTGATGATTTTCTGAAAAGTTGGATGTCATTTGAATTAATAAATCCAATGGGTGAACATCCAGCAGTGATGTTTTCAGTTCTGTAGCTACATATTCAAATGCACGGTTTACATTAGAAAATCTAGTAAAAATTTTTCAGGTGCAATGCGATTTTATTCTTTTTTTTACAGGAGGCTTTTTTGTATTTGTTTTGAGTAGTCATTAATCAGAGCAATGGAGAGGAAAAAGAAACACCAGAAATGGAATATCACTTAACAAGCCTGCAATTAGCCGACTAACAAGTTTGTTATTTTTGTACTTTTTCCCACTGTATGATCTAATGGAATAGCAGCAAGCACTGAACACGCCACAGCTCAAGTATGAGCATCGTGGTCTTTCACAGCAAGTACAAGTGTACTGAAAGTCCCTGTGAATTTAGCTGCTAGAGCTAAAATGCACTTGATGTCTTGTCCATCTCAATTTATCATGATTTATATGTCAAGAGTTAGAGTATTGATGAAGACAGCATATGAGAAGTCATGTGCTTGGACATGCTCCAGTATTTAAGCATAATAGGAATCTTGAGGAATTTAGTTCTATCTTGATATTTGAAGAACAATGCAAATAATATCAGATCTCAGATCCATAAGAAATGCTTAACTCAGAGCCAAACCAGAAGAATGTACAGGTGTCTTTTCCTGATCATTTCCAAAACCTCCCTGTCCCTCTATATTTCAAATTGTTGCTTATTTGAAAAAAGAGGAGAAGGGTGAATACTTTTTGATTAGTAAAACTAAGAAGTTGTACAACAATGCAAAGGGAAGGTCAGAGTTTAAATTTGACACGCTGGATTGCTTGTCTCCCTCAATCCAATTCACTAAATCAGCAGCACTGAATTGCTATGATGACAGGAAGAATTTGGAAGGGGAGGAAGGTTGTGCTAGTATTGAAGACAAAAAATAAATCAATAAAATTATTGTCTTACTCTCTTTCCAAAGACTGAAGAATCTGTACATTAAAGGAATTAATAACTTTTACCTTCACTGAAAAAGGATGAATGTGTGATCTAAGTGTTAAAAATGAATACACATTGTTAAGCTTTATTTGATTCTAACCCAAAATCTGTGTTAGATAGGAAACCTTTACCAGTAATAAAATGTTTCTCCTATAAAATTTCCATTAAAACAAGAAAATATTCTCCCTGAATGCTTGTGATCTAAAGGGAGCTTGCCACAAAAACAGCTATATAGTGATTCTTGCCCATATTTCCAAAAGTACTTATACACTTAGTTTGCATTTAAAATTAGAATCTTAAATCCCTCTGGGACCCTGGACTCATTTAAAAAGTCAGATCTGAAAAATAATTCTTACTGAGAAATTAGCATCTGTCATGTGATTAAGGCATATTATTGTCTCCTATTGAGACAATAAATACTATCTCACTGAGAAATTAGCAGAGCAATTCAAACACAAAAAGACTGAGAGTAAATGTCATTCTTTCAATTATTTCAAGTTTTAAAAGCCTCAGCAACAATCAAATGCCAAAATGTGGTAGTAATCATATCTTGTCTGAATTCTTGAAAATATTAGGTACAGTTTACAAAAACTTTTTAGTCTTGCAGCTAAAGTACACACTCTTAACTGCAACATCCACTAAACCTAAACAGCAGACTTCTCACTCAGAAAGAGTTAAGTTAGGAAATGAGCTTTAGCAGAAATAATGAGTTTTCTCTGGAGCTTCAGAATTACTCATCTATGCCCTATTGGAACTTATGTCCATCCATGGATCTCAGGCTTCAGTAGGTTTCCATGCACCTGGTCCTACATGAGGAAGAGATGTGGACAGGGTCATGGCTCACTGACCCTTCATTCAAAACTTCCAAAAACTTCCAAGTAGAGAGGCATTGATCCTACAGCACCACTCCTATAGGTCCATGCTAAAGTCAGAGGAGGTACTGGTCTGAATGGGGACATACCAGGCTGGGGAGCAGCATCAGAGAGGAGTCTGGCATAGCAGCTGTAGGAGGACTGAAACAATTCCTGAGATTTAGGTATCTATGCCCACCTATTTCCCCAGGCTGGGCACTCTGAAGGCTGGTTTAAGTGCCTTGATACCTTTGAGAAGCACCTAATCCTGATTTCAACAGCAGTAACTCCCTGAGTATTTCTCCTTTGGGTGTTGAAGACCCTCAGCTCTCAAAAACCAGCTCCAGCACACAGCCTGACTGTGATTTACTCCATTAATTTTAAACCCTTTAAAGTTATGTACCTAGTCAAAACTAGCCACTGATCTCCCTTCTCATGTCCATGTGAAAAGATAAATCTGTGCAGGGAGGAATTCACTCCATTCATCGTAGACAATTCTCTTAATTTATTTTCTAAGAAATGGCTTTGCAGAAGGGAGGCACTGTCTGTTTCAGCTCCTGCAGATCTCAGAATATGACTACTGAAAATATATTCAGCTATTGAATGCACAAAGGTGCTTTTGAACCACAAGTACAAGATTTTTTTCTCACCGTCGTCATCTTCTCAGTGTAGTCCCACATCTGAGCACAACTTGTTTGTAAATTAACAGACTGAACACTTAACTGTTGTTTTTCTCATAGTTCAAGAGCTACATGTACATTATACTATCTATAAATATCTATCAAGCTTTAACCATCAATGAAAATTATTCCTTGACAAGAAAACTATTTTTTCTTTGACAATTAGCTGCCATTCCTTTTCTCCATAGCAAAGAGGAGATCTAGAGAGTTAGTCATTCTCATCTCCCCAAGGTTACTAAAAATCAAGTGGGCACACACCAAAAGAAGAGTTTGAGAAAAATAAAGCTAAATTGCAATTGAGACATGAGGGATAATCCAAGCAGCATTTTCAATGTTGTCCTATAGAAGAACCTTTTCTTATGTATGCAGCTGATATGCAATTCAGTGTGTCATTTTTTTGGATGTGATAGCAAGAAATTCCAGGAATCGTTCAGCCAAAGGTAACTGCAAGTACAATATGATGTGTGGGTATAAAAACTGAAACCCATCATTTTGTGAAGCACTTCACAGAAGACTTGAAAAATCCACCTTTCATTAGAGCCAAATTCCAACCTCAGATCCACACTTGGGGCTCTCATTAAAGGCTCTGGGAGCCAGAAGTACTTTGTCGAGGGCAGACTTCAACCGATTTTGGTATTTATCCTTACAGAACAACTCTACTGAAGCCTTGATTAGCCAAATGGAACAGAGACATGAAAGTAGTTTAGATTAACAGGGCTTGGATAAGTAGGAGAGGTTTTAGTGTTGTGTTATGTGCTTTAATAGATGTGACCTTAGGCCACAAATCAGCGAGGCTCCTGGGCACATGCATAACTTTAACCATATGAGCAACTGAGTGCAGTCAGCAGAACTATTTGGTCTCTTAAACTCAAGCATTTGTGTAAGTGCAAGGGAAAATAGTCTCTGATTTTGAATAAAAAGAGGACAGAGGCAAGTAAAGACTACGCATTACTCTGATTTATTTTTCTCTTAAAACAAGCTTAAAGCAAGCACCCTGAGGCAGGGACTGCTTATTTGTGAACACACAACCCATTCTTGCCAGCCGAGTGAATTGAGCTAAACCAATCAGCTTTGGGTGCAGGTGAGAAAAAGCTCAGACAGCAACTGTTCAAAATCCCTGCTAAAACAGCTTAGGGAAGGAATCCCAGCAGGTCTGGAAGTTTGTGCCAAACTGCACAGAGAAAGATAATACTCCTTCTCCTTAACTTCCAGATCAAAATAGTGAATCCACACTTATTTTTTGTCCCAGTTACCAAGGAAAATGAGGATATTGGAGGATCTGTTCATGTTCTGATCTCACTCCAGTAACTTTTTAACCAAGCAGTAGGGGTGGCAACAAGATGTGAAATCCTGACAGTTTCCCAACTATGTCAAATGATGTGGTAATGGGACAAAAAAGGAGTTAGGATAGCTTTGCAATTAAGTTTAAGTTTGCACAGTCTTTTATACTAAAAGTACCATACTTGTCTTGCCCATTATAAAACATTGAGGAGCAGTAGTTGTGTGCTAGCAAAGGCACATGATAACCCTATGAAATCTAAAGCAGGGATATAACACAGAGCTACAATAAATTGAGCCTCCCCCTAAAACTAACTGGAAGCTTTTCCCTATACTGATTAATAATAAAGTTTTCTGCTTAATCACCCAGGTTATTTATACTAATTGCCTAACACGTTTCATAGATGAAAGCAGAAGCTCTGTGTGCTCCTTCACAGCAGAGTGCAGAGGGCTTCACTTCTCCCCATGCCACACCATAAGATGCAGCCACATTCTCCACCCATGCAGAGCGCTTAAAAGCTCATATGTGAGCCAGGAGACTCTGTCACACTGGCATGAGGCTGGGGTTTACAGGATGAATAATCTTGATCCAGGATTTTTCAACATCATCTGACTAGTAAGAGGGAAGGATTTGAAAGTAAAACAAAGAAAAAACAATTAGGTCCTTGCAGATATTTCCATTTGCTAACAAAATAGGTATGTGCGCAAAACAGCATATCTGAAATTTGGAGACGTGGATTTTTTTTTCTGTTTTAGCCTTCCAGCCATACCAATGTTTTATTAACAATAGTTTTAATAAAGGCTCTGAGAAAAAGTAAAAAAGACAACTACAATATCAATCTAATTTAGAAGAATAAACATCTCTGGCTTACGGGGCATATGCATCAAGCATGGTTCAGCTGCATGACAGCAGGATGGTCAATCTGCCTTTTCAATCTTAACTCCCACAGTGGAGCTATTACTGAAAAGGAACTGGGATGAAAGGCTCTTTCTTTATGAAGGGAAATAATACTGTATGTTTTACACAAATATTGGGAGACAACAGAAAAAAAGTCCTTTTGTTAATACACATGAGTTGAGCCCCTATATCCCTATATAAGGACCTTTCCTTGAAGTAAAGTCATGTCAAGGGAATTGGGAACACTGTAGTGAAGGCAAGTCAGTTGGGAGATGAGACAAATTTGTGTTGGTAACAACAGAAGCATAACAGAAAGAGGCAATGCGTGCCCTGTCTGTGTGTAGGCTGAATCTCTCAAGCCTTCAGCAAAAAACTCAGTGGGAAAACATGCGGGAAAGCTTCTTGCCTGAGCTAAGATTAAAATTGTAAAATATCCAGTGCAAAAAAAAACCTCCTCGGCTTGAATGAAGAGATAATGAAGTAAAAAGGCATTAATGTGATGAAAGCAGTGATGGAGAGAAAAGCAGATAGAGGTAAGTACAGGTAACATAAGCACCCCAAAAACCAAGGGTACTCAAACTGTGAAGTCATGACAGTTTTAATCCTAAACTGTTTTATCCATGCACTGCTTTCATTTCAGGCCATCGTTCTGCCACTAAACTCAAACATC
>QUSF01000002.1:6393555-6449477 GCA_003676055.1 Chloebia gouldiae | reverse complement strand
GGTGAGTATGAGCTGGAAGTCTGTTGCAGGTCTGCAGCCCTGTGTCATGTGCTGGGGGATGAAACAACCATGTCCATCTGTTTGTGACCTCTGTCCCCTGTCACTGCTCCCCTTGGGACTATTTATGTCACTGATTCTGATCCATGTTTTGGGGAGAGTACTAATGAAAGATGCAATAATGATAATAAACTTCCTTAGAAGTCCTCCCAGGGTGCTACGAAATAAATGCTCTGGGGGAAAGCAGGGAGGATGGAAGCATGAAAACAACACTAATTCAAAAGCCATTTGTGTGAAAGGATGAAAAAGAAGTTCATCACTATTGTCAAAAAAATTTATTTGATTATCTAGGAACAAAGGGTTTCAATTTCTTCATTTCGGGTATTAGACAGTACTTTGTGATGGAGAACGTTGGTTGGGAAAGACAAAGAAACTGATTTTTTTTTTCTCCCCAGTTTTCTAAATTGGGATCTTGAGCAGTAATATTTGCAAACTTTATGGGGAACCTGGTTCTTTTATCTGACTTTCTTTTGTTGCTGACAACACTTACTAGAAGAGTCACACGTAAATGTAGGAAATTGACCCCATAGTCTGCAAACCAAATAGCTCCTAATTAGATCTAGGTATAGCCTCACAGAAAATTAGTCAACTTTTGGTCCATACCAATCTGTGGTTCTATTTAAAAGGGAAAATCTGTTCACTCAGACATTTATTTTTCATTTAAGAAAAAATAAAGTATATATATATACACACACATATAATGGCTGGCATAACTCTCCTATGAAGACAAAGAGAGTTTGGGCTGTTCAGAGAAGGCTCTGGGGAGGCCTTAGACCATCTACAAAGTGACTACAAATGAGTTAAAGAGGGACTTTTTACAATGGCACTCAGTGATAGGACAAGGGGCAATGGTTTCAAACTGAAAGACAGCAGGTTTGGATTAGATACTAGGAAGAAATTCTTTACTGTAAGGGTGGTGAGGCACTGGAACAGATTGCCCAGAGAAGCTGTGGCTGCCCCATCCCTAGAAGTGTTCAAGGACAGATGATCTTTTAAAGTCCCTTCCAACCCAAATCATTCTATAATTCTATTATTTTTATATTTATGTATATACATACATATATACAAAAAGAGAGAGAAATGCGGACGTAATTTAAACAACGTTTAAGAAACGTTAGGTTAAGTGAAGGGTTAAGTGATAGAATAGTATATCAGAAAATATGTCATTTTCAGTGATGTTTTATGATAGTTGTGCAACATGCAAGATCCCAGACCTTCAGGCTACACCTGTAACATTTTATACTTTAAATGTACCCTGGACTGTGTTCTAGCTCAAGAGCCAACTGGCATGGACTGTTCCACATCCATCCTTTCCAAATCTTCTGCCCTCCACATCAGGACAGCTACAAACAGTCTGCTGGGAATAATCCTGCCTTAAATCCCAGCATTCCTGGGCATTGTTCAGGATAGTGCTGGTAGGCATGGGCTGAAAGCCTGTCCCAGACTGCTCTGAGGAACACTATAAATGATAAAGTTTCTGTGTTCAGGGAACATTCCTGGCACTGTTTTAGTAGTATAGACATATCCAAGGAAAGTGCAAATTCAGGACCTTACATAACTTTACTGGACACAGCAGATTCTAAGAAATGAAATATCATAAGAATCCTGAATTTCACACTGAAAATTGTGCAGTTTCTCTTGGGTGTTTATGATCTTCAGAAGCAAACTGGTTGCACTTTAATGGAAAATCCTCTGCAAGCATTTCTGAGGCCTTCAGTATAAAAGCATATCAGTTTTTACCTAGCACCATGTTTCATGGACATAGCGTTGCACATTGCTGATCTGTGAGACTCCAACATGTGTAGCCAAACCTTGATTCTTAAATTGAAGATTGATCTCCAGCATGAATGTACAGATGAATTCTTCAGTTCTCTCTGAAGAAAGTGGCACCAGTTGCATTTTATGGGAGAAGAAACTAAAGAACACACTAAATTTTGTGTGAAGGAATTTGGGGATTTTGCCTCAAGACTCAGTTCCAGCTGAGTTCCCAAAATAATCCTGTTTCCTTCAAAAGTCTAATCCATGTCACATACCTAGAGCATTTCAAATGTGGAATCAGAAATTACATGTCTCAAGTCAGAACCATATTACAAACTTCTTGTTATCTTTGTCTCTCAGAGCCACATAAAAAGAAAGCAAGTATCACAAGTGTTTTGCAAGCCAGTGTTAAAACACCAATATTCCCAGTGTTTTGTACAACTGGGGCAATGGCCCAGAACTGGTTTCAAATTCTGCCAACTCCCATGAAAAGAATGGCACGGTAGAAACCAAGTCCTGTACACACAATGTGAAAGTCAGATTCTGCATGCAGGATTCTTTTCAAATGAAGCCCTGTTCTGCCACCTCTCATCCATCTCACCCAAGAACACACAAGCACTATTTGTTATCCTCCTTTTCAGCCTCCACAACTATGTTTTTTCTGGCTAGTATCCACAAAGAGAAAAATATAACAAAGGAAAAGTCAAGGTTGGATTATAGCTCAGAAAGAGATTTAATGACAAGCATATTGGCATTTTCTCTTTTATTTTTAAATTTCATTTTACCAGTTTCATTACAGCATTCTGTTAGGTGACATACTGAACTTTGTTTGGTACAAGTGGCCAAAACCTATGATGTGCTCCTGCAGTACTGTACTGCTACAATACCGCTCAGTGATTTCCCCTCCCCACCCGCCCTTATTGTTTCAAGCTGATCTTCAAAAGAAATGTCCAAACTTTATAAAAGAGTTTGTGCTTTTTGTTAAAAGATGGTTTTAAAATCCATTTTCTCTTCTTTTCTCGCATGCCAAATGCACTTGGACGTGTGAATATACTAGTGGGTCACATTAGTTTACAGGGAAGGCAAAGAAATGAGATGTGGCTGAGTTTCTAGGAAAGGTTAGTACATCCTGCCTGGGAGGCTGGTTTGTTTTTTTTCATGGAAACTAGGATTATATACTATTCCTTGCATCTTCTTACATCATTTGAACATTAAAGTGAGATATCTAAATTGGAGCCTATTTTTCATCTATAACCAACAGATGCAGACAGACACGCTCATTGCCTGTATAGGGAGCTGAGGAGTAAGAACCCCTAGGCAAGTTGGTCTGGTGCCTAAAGTGAGGTGGAATGAATCCAAGATGAAGGTCTTCATCTTGCAGATTGTATTATTTTAATATGATTAAAACATTGAAGGCACAGAATATGGTTGTTTTTTTTTTTCCTGACAATAGGAAAAAAATAGTGGGGAAAAAAATGTGATCTTTTGAGATATCAAGAGTACATGGAAGGAATGCTTATAAAATCCTGGTGAGACCATCACAAGAGCATCGATAGCAAGGCAGAAAATATTTTCTTTAATTAAGGTAGGGAAAAAACTCTAAGAACATTTAGGGGTTTGGAAATCCATATCTGTTAAAAGATAAAACTTCACCAGTGAGTTATGTTACTGAGCTACAATGAGATTTAGTACATATAATCTTCCTGTAATAGATTTCTAGCATTGTCACCAGCACATATTGAGGTTCTGGGCTTTAAACAACATCTGGTTATAACTATATATATGCAGACTAAAGGAGGTGCCAATATGCAATGGGATATCTTTGACTGATCTTAATGGAGAAAACCATGCCCTCACCCTGGCACATCTGGGCTGGATATCTTCCTCAGACTGATTCTCCAGGTCAGCTGGAGATTTCTGCCCTTAGTGATGGGACCATCCTGGGGGGATTTATGGCCTAATTAATTCTGGTCAGACAAAAGGTTCCACATGGTTATAATTTGCATAAATGTGTGAATATCCACTGCCCCCTCTCCCAGGCCTCTTTTTCTCCCATTGATATCAAGAGGAAAGAAAGGTGGAAAGAAGGACAGAAGTAGTACTGAGGCAATGCAGATGAAGCCAGGGAGAGATATAAATTAAAACATTAAGCACAAATAATTTCTGTATCAATTTTTATGAAGCGTTACTGAATCCTCCCATCTCTTTTATAAACCACAGTGAATTGATTAATAGTGAGGTTTGGATCCTTAGCACAGAGCTATAATACAATGCCACAATTTATAGTAAATCACTTGAGGATCAACTAATTAAAACTACACTTTAGCATAGTACGAATAATTACCCATATTTCTCTTTGAAGTAGGAGGTTAGCATCTTTCACACAGGAAACAAAAATTGGGCAGGGAGCATGTGTAAAGATAATAATCAAAGCATAAGTCAAAAAAGTGACTTATGCTTGTATAAAATTAGGTTCAGACAGCCATTCTCATTACCAGACATTGCAGTAGGTAATGTCATCTTTCTTGCATACACATAGACTTTCTTTACCCTAACAGACCAACACCTCCTCTTGAAAAGCATTTTGGGACAAGTATTCTTTGAAATTGTCACTTTAGTAAATAATTCCTTCAGATCCCAAGTAACAGACAACATGGCTTCACTAAGAACAAATCAAGCCTGACAAATTTGGTGGCCTTCTATCATGGGGATAGAGTCTTGGTGTTGGTAGATAAAGTAAGATAAACTAAGGCATCTACTTCGATTTGCACAAAGCATTTGGCACTGCTACACACATCATCCTTGTCTCTGAATTGGAAAGACACGGATTTGCCAGATGGACTCCTCTGTTGAGAAGGAATTGGCTGGATGGTTGCAGTCAAAGAGCTGCAGTAACAGCTCAGTGCTCAAGTGGAGATCAGTGGTGACTGTTGCTCCTCAGGAGTCGGTGTTGGGGCTGGTTCTGTTTAACAGCATTGTGACATGGGCAATGGGACTGAATTCACCCACCCAAATTTGTCAGGCATGATTTGCCCTTAGTGAAGCCATGTTGTCTGTTACCTGGGATCTGAAGGAATCATTTACTAAAGTGACAATTTGAAGGAATACTTGTCCCAAAATGCTTTTCAAGAGGAGGCGTTAGTACGTTATGGAAAGAAAGGCTGTTGATGACATCAAGCTGTGTGGGGCAGTCAACACACTGGAGAGAAGACATGCCATCCAGAGGAGCCTTCTGAAGACCATGAGAACTTCATGATCTTGAGCCAAGCCAGAGGAAAGGTACTGTACACAGAAAGCCAGCTATGTACTGGGCTGCATCAAAAGCAACATGGCCAGCAGGTCAAGGGACATGATTTTTCCCGTCTACTCCACTCTTACGAGACTCTACCTGGAATGCTGCATCCATCTCTGGGACCCACAACAGAGGGAGGATGTGGACCTGTTGGAGCAAGTCCACAGAAGGCCACAAAGATGATCAGAGGGCTGCAGCATCTCTCCTGTGAAGAAAGGCTGAGAGAGTTTGGGCTGTTCAGCCTGGAGAAGAGAAGGCTCTGGGGACACCTAATTGTACCCTCCACTATCTAAAGGGGCTACAAGAGAGCTGGAGAGAGCTGCAAGAGACCTGCCTTTTTACAAGGGCATGGAGTGATAGGACAAAGGTGAAAGGCTTTAAAGTGACAGAGGGTCAGTTTAGATTAGGAAGAAATTCTTCACTATAAGGATGGTGAGGCACTGGAACAGGTTGCCCAGAGAGGTTGTGAATGCTGCATCCCTGAGAGTGTTCAAGGCAAGGCTGGATGGAGTTTTGAGCAACCTGGTCTACTGGGTGACATCTCTGCCCATGGAAAGGGGTTAGAACCAGATGATCTCTAAAGCCCCCTCCAGCCCAGCCCATTCTACAAGTCAATGATCCCCTTGGAAAGCTATGACAACTCTAGTTTGGAACTTATTCTTTCCCTGACCTGTAAAAAACTTTGGAACACACCATAAGTGTGTTCACAACTTCATATTGAGTTATTACTCATTGGCTGTTAAATTGTCTTGCTTCACTTCACTTATCAGTATATTCATTTGTTGGAGTTTGTATATATCAAGACCACCTGGTCCACAGGGATAAACAATCTTTTTATTCAGTGCATAAATCTAACAAAGCAATTTTAACTTTACATTTAGCTTAAGTTTGTTGATACTTTAAAATCAGTAGTGAGTGTGGAATGAGAAAAAATTACGCATATTTCTCTTTTTATTCCAGTAAACCTATCGAAGAAAGCAAATGTCTGTTCCAAAGGAATTTTCCACACATCTACATATATCATTTTAATTTATTAATTCAAAAAAAGGTCATTTAAACCCTGCTCTTCTGGCATTGTAATTAGATCTATGAAAGATAAAATTAGAACAATGATAAATTGCAACAAAAGTGCTGAATTAAACAGGAAATTTGAGATTAAGAACACCTTTAGCCTCTCCACCCTTCAACATCATTTTCTTCTGAAGGGTTTTTTGTAAATGTGATCAGGCTATATCTTTGAAATTTTCTTCCCAATTAAAGAATCCACAATGGTGAAAACCTGTGCTATGAGAAGAGCTTCTTTTATTAGAATAATTCATCCATTCAGCATGGCAGAATTTTCATCTCATAACATCATGTAACTCTTCAAGGCTTTGATCCTTAATGCAAGGCAGTTGTGCCAATCTATTCCTGGAAATCACAAAGATCAATGAGAGAGATTTGAAGAGCAGATTTGAAGCTGGTTAAAGCTACGAAAAAAAGTAGAACAATCAAATCCCTAAGTGAATGGATTAATGGATTATGTTCTATTGCTCAGTCAATTTTTGTGCCTCTCTAAAACTGTATTGCAACAAAGATTAATCATGAACAAAAAGATGTGTGAAGGCACGGAAGAAGAGCTGAAGGACAGACTGAAATGCATGCAGATGTTTCTGAATCAGGTTATAACAGACAAAACTCATCTATTTGATTATCAAATAAATAATTTATGGCTAAGGGAAACTTGTGAGCTGATCCATTTAGATTTCACACACTCACGAAAAAAGAAAAAGAAACAAAGTCACAATGAGGATTAGGATTGCTAGTTATAAAAGAGAAAATAAAGACTTCAGTAACTTTTATGTGGGCACTGGATTATAACTGGGGGACTGAGGGGGAGAAATGAGAGCTGTCAGTCTTATTCTTCCACTGAGCATCCTCAAGGATAAGTCTTGAGACTGTTTTATTTGCAATAGTCATTAATTACCTGAAAGTGGCTCTTAGAGCTGCAGGTGACAGGTCTAGGGACTTCACCAATATTGACTTTCCCACCAGGTGATTCTGAGGAGTAGCAGAAAAAGGATGAAAGTTAGCAGGAGCAAGCTGTTGTCACACACTCATGAGGGTGAAATTCTTGTTCAACTCAGGTTAGCTGTCTAACTTGTGATTCTGAATCAGTTTTTGAGGTTGCAGGTTCTCTTCATTCACTTTAAAAAATCTCACAGACCCTAGATTATTTTCTAATCCCTAGAAACAACTTAAAGCCATTAGTATGATTATCACTGTTACAGATGTGCAACTAAATCATTTGCTCAAAGCTGTAGGACATTGGTTGGAAATTATTAAGATGAAAAAGATCTAGATGAATTTTTCAATGGCAATATTCAAGATTTAGGATTGAGAGGGAAAAGAGGGAGAGGTATTCATACAAGGATGAAGAAACACAAGCACCATTGTCACGAGTGGCATCAAGACAACATTTGCTGTAGTGTTTACTGTCACACTGACCCAAAATCATTTTAAGCCTTGACAGTTAACCTGTGACAGGAGAATAGAGGAAATAGGAGTCATAATGACATTAAGAGGAAAACCTTTCTTATGAGAGTAATTAAAATACATAACGTGTTTAGTCTAGCAAATAAAGTTAGAATGGCCTGCTCCATAAATGTATCAAAAGAGTAAACACAGAGAGGAATAAGTATTACTTAACTGGAAAGTCAGGGTTATCACAAGAAATAATTAGCAGCAAATAACATTACATGTGGCAAGTAGAATGTTTGTAACTGGGCTGCATATCTGCAACAGTCTTACAGTAGCAAGAAACCCAGCTAATTCCAGGTTGAACTTTGATGCACTCAAGAAAGGTTGGATAGACTATTAGGGGACAAAGCATCAGCAGCCAGCAGTTCTTTCCAAGCCTATTTCTTTATTTTTCCTCTAACTAAAACAGAATTGGTTTCTCTAAACTCTTTAAGCATGACAACAAAGTAATGGGTAAAGAAGAAACGGCTGCATTATTTATTTGGATGAGTGACCTTTGCAAAAGACTACCATGTAAACTTTGTACTTAATAGCAAATGCTTAACAGTAGTATGTACTAAAATTCTGGGTTTCAGAATATAACTCTCCATTTGTGTTCTTTCTCTTTTATACCTGGAATATCTGGCACAGAACATTCTGGTCCTGTAGAGAAACAGGAGACCAGACTAGATAGGCCACTACATTCAGAGCACTTTGCCTGAATGGCAAGTCCTACATTCTTGGTTCCAATGGTTATACAGCTGAAATGTATTATCTAAGTCTTGGAGTCTTCACTCTTTCTGTTGTGATTTTCTCTGACATAAACCATAGCAAAACAGCCTGCATGATTTCAACACTAGGAGATTGCAAAGTAAACCATTTCTACATACCATGTCTGGTAACACTTTAAAATAATAGCCCAGTTAATTAATGATGAACTACAGTGAATATTCTTATACAAGTACATATGACATTCCTATTACTGCCAAATGAGTTCATCATGATTAATGTTATTACAGTACATACCAGCAAAATTCATAAAAGCCATTACTCTGGATGGTTACCCAGCACCAAAAAGTGCTCCCCTCCAGCGAGCAGCCCACACTCAATAAGGAAGATGAACAAAGTTCTATTCTGAGATACATGGAGTTGCATTATTATAATCTCAGTATGAAATACAGGCCTTTAAAGGAGATCTTCAGAGGAACCTTCATCTTTAGAAAGTCAGTGGCATTAGGGCATGGTGGCTAATGGGCTTAAAATTCAGGCAACTAATGTAGGGTACCACAGACTTATCACCAGTGCAGGTAAAGGCTGTGGACTTGCATGTGCTCATCCTCCTTAGACAACAATCATTTTCTCCTGATGTAAAACATTAACCATGCCTGACTGAGACCATGCTGAAGGCCTGTGGGAAGAGGCGTGCTGGGTCCTGCTGTCCTCTCTTTCCATCAGCAGCGTGACAGGAGCAACACTGCCTCCCTAGGAGATGTGAGGATGGTGCTTAGTGCCCAGATTTCCCAACTCAAGATGAGCTCCAGGGGTACTATTTACACCAAAAAACTCAAAAGGGCCAGCAGACTGGCAAACATCGAATCATCTTGCTACCCGTTGGCAGCCCTTCCTGGCCGACTTTTGGCTTGTGCCAGCTAGAATTTCCCTGCCAGCAGGCCAGCATGGTTCAGGGATCAGCATAGCCAAGCACCATTCCTCACAGCCAATTAGGATGTAGCCACTTTGTTGTGTGGAAAGTCGGCAAGCTGAAGTGCATCCACAAAAGCGGAACTTAGTGCCAGAGAATGTACCATGATTCATTTCTCCAGCTCCTGTAGACACAGCCAGGCTGTGCCTCTTCAGACCCAAGCCAACCCTGATTCCCCACAGCTGCAGAGAGATTTTGGCTTTCCTGCTATCCCACCTCATGGCAGAAACTGAAAGGCAGCCTCTTCTGGGAGTGGAAATATGGACAGCACCAATGCTGCTATGGAGGAGCAAGATGCAATTGAAGGAACAGCTACAGCTACAGGACACTGGAAATGGTTGACCAGCAAAAGTGCAAATTTGCAATATTATCACCGGAAGGGTATATTCTTCCACCTTATATCAAAAATTGTCTGTTTAACTGCAAGATTTCACCTCTCAGGAGTTTCACATGTTTTCACATAGCTGAGATATGCTCTGCTGGGCTCCACAGCCACTGATAAAAGATTGATGTATGCAAGCTTTTAACACTAAATCTTATTTAAATTATACTAAAGATCAATGGGTAACTTCCTTTGAAACCCGAAATGAAGGACTGATTTTCCATCTCAGCATTTCTAAGGGCCAGAAAATTGATTTTTCAACTATTCCAAAGTAATTATTAAAAGTATTCTGAAAATTAAGATGGAGGAGTTTGGAAAAAAGGGCATTTACTTTTGAAATATCTGGAATTTCAGAGAAAAATTATGTTAAATCTGGCATATTTTAACTAGGAATATTGCCAGTAATAGTAATAATCCCCATTATTTATACTGGAATGTAATTAAAATAATTATGAGAGGAGTTTTCTCACTAAAATAAACAGAACAAAAGAGAAAATCTATTAAGTGTATCTTTCCGAGAAAAGAGGCCCATATATCATAAGATTAATTTAATTTAGGAGGAAAATTAAACCTTTAAAAAAAATCCATTCCTTCTGAAACACCTGCCGTTCACACCCTTAAGTCACTTGTCCAATCTCATTTCTTTTGTTTTACCATACCTTCTGGTCTTCTGCAGAATGCCCTATATGGCCAAATATTTAAACAATAGTTTTGCTTAAGCTCGTGAGCAGTTCCAGTGATATCTGTAGCTCTAATCATGCTGATCAAGAGCATATGCTTGAATACATGAGTTCTGGTAAAGTTTCTCAGTTTTCTCTGCAGTTCCTCTCTTTTCAAGCCAAATTAAATCTTTTGTTTCTTCATGCCCTGAAATTTTTTTTTGCAGGCTTAGTTACAATATCGAGGGTTAAACTCATAAGAAATAATTTACCTGTTAACTTTCAGATAACTTGCCAGGAGCTGCCAACCAAGACTCTAAATTCTCAAAACCTCAAACCCAGTGTTCTCTACATCACAGATCTCATATCACCCATTTCAGGACCTCCTACATCAGGGTTTATTGGAAACACACAGTGCCCTCTTCAACATCCTGCTAATCTCCAATTGTGCAGCACCATAAAATGTGGTTCTTGGGTCAGGAAAACCAACATAACTTAGTGCTTTATGTGTCAAAACTAGCCATCGACCTGCAACCAAGAAATGAATCCCCAATCCATAGGGTTGGCCATGTATATTCCCTGTGAAGCATTTTGAAACACAGATGTGAATGCAAAACCTTGCCACACTTGATGCAGTTGGAGGAGGTAGATGTGCAAGAAAAAGAGTGACTGCTGGGGAATCTGTTCTAAATTCTCATCTTGACTCAAGCAATGTTTCATTCTAGACTATATGTGGCTCAGTAGTCTCAAGGGCAAAGCATGGATGATACTTTTCCATTTAAGTAAAATGTTGTGCTAGAATGAATGATTAGGCAAATGTGTTATACAGCAAGAGGGAAATCACAGAATTTCTGCAAACTGAAGAATAATAACAACTAAGCAGACTCAAAGGAGGGGCATGCATTGTCCCAATCAGCTCTGGATTAGACTCTGAATAGCTGTGTATGGTTAGGAAACTTGCCCCAGATTTCCCATTTTTAATTCCCTGCTCAGTGGCCCTCAACAGTAGTTTAAAAGTTTAGATTGCTGCTTCTACATAATTGGTGTCCATCACAAACTTAGTTTAATTTTCAACTAATATGGTAGCAATTCTGAAAAACAAAAATAAGGGCAAAAGTATCTGAAATCTATTTCAATGAAGCAAAGATTTCTTTTTTTTTTAATTTAAGAAACTTGAAGTCCAGCAAAAAAGAGACTTCTGTATATTAGGTGTGTGATATTACCCACTTGAAAACAATGGTGAAAAATAAGAATCAGAAAGCAGTCTGCATTTGCAACTTACTTAGCAAAAATCAGCCTTGTTTGTAACAAAACCATCTTGAAAATTGCCATCTTCCATGACCATTTTAGTCTTTTTATAATTCCAGGATAAAGAAGTAGGGTCGGAATGACATTTGTTCCAAGTGGCATCACCATGCTTAGATTTTTTTTTTTTTTTTTACATCCTGCAGAACATTTTGGCCTTTGTCAGCTATAGGAGGAAAGCCATGGATTCCAAGCTTTACCCAGGCACTCGCTGGGTAATCACTTCATTATTTGAGTGTCCAAATGATTTTCATATCTGCTCGTGACTCACAATTGTCAATAAAGAAAATAAGATCTGTATTTTGAACATCAACTGGGATATACATGGCTGAATTTGGCAATTAATCAGACTCATGATTTGGCATTTAAATTTTGGCATACAATGTTTTACCTCAGTGCCCCAAAACTTTTGTGATAGTGCTTCCCTGTACCTGAAAGGGGTATGGGGATGTTGATTAACTCCCATAAATTTTGGACATATAATGCCCCAGATTTTAAAGTCATGCACAGGACAGAAAATACTATGGGGAAATTAATAATTCTGACTTCAGAGTTCAAGTAAATACTTAGGCATATGATAAGTAATAATTGTTCTCTAAGTCAGTAACATCCACTCCCTCCCTTAAAAGTGTCAAAGGTCCCACTGAAGCAAAGCATATTGGACCATGCAATTAGTGACAGCTTCATATGCACATGAGATTTTAATTCATATTGTATGGGAGAGCAATTTCCAAGAACTTGGGTATTTGACATTACAACCTGAATAATATCTTTTTGGGCAGTTAATTTGCATTTAAAGACTCTGGAGCATTTGGAAAAATTATGGATTGACACATTGGTCAAGTTTTCCTTTGATGAGTTAAATTTTATTTTCTAGTACATACATATTTAGTACTATGCTAACATTTTTCCATACTTACACCTTCGTGTCAAACCACTTTTAAATTTATTTCCAGAGGAAAGCAGCCTAAAGTTCAACAAGAGCAAGCTTTATAAAAAAATTATGGAAAGAATAAATTAATTCTGACACATCCGATCAGCAATTTGTAACATCATTCATCTCAAAATCCCCAGACAACTGAAACCAACAAAAGATGATAATTTTTGAGTACAGTCTTCAACTGGAAATAATTTTCTATCTTCCCTAGCTCCTCTACTTCCCACCCCCAAAATATAAAGCATTTTACACAGTAACATCTTTAATCTTTTCTTTTGTCTCCCTAGCACATAACACAGATGGGCTGTGATAGGAAAAACTGGCCATAGTCCACTTCTCTCCTAAACAATGAGAAACAAAAAACAATTGAAACTAACCCAACCTGCTCAATGAGCTACTTTCAAAAAAAAAAAAAAAAACCAGAATACGAAATACTAGCCTTTCTAATTTTTGGCTGGTTTTGTTTGTGTGTTATTTTTACTTTTGCTATTCACATTATGATAATTTAGGGCTCTGGAACAGACCAGAATGGCTTCAGGCTAGTCACCATGGGAGAGAGGCTGCTGTCCCCTTAAAGAAATGTGATATACTCCAGTCCAGCCAAAGGCATCTTTTAATCACATTCTCATTATGGAAATGGAGCAGGGTGCAGGTGAGAGCAGTGGAGGAGGAGAGGGTAAAGAAAGGCAATGCAGGGGAAAAGTACCTATTTTTTTCCCCTCGAGGTTAAATAGGGTGCCAAACTGGACAGAGCTATATACAGCTGAAGTCTGAAATCAAGTGAGAATCACGGTGCCTTCCCAATATCTTGTAAAGAAGGATATGTGATGAAATTATGACTTAAAACAAGTACATTTGGCAACAATAAGTAAAATTTCATAAAGGAAGCAATCCCTGATGAATATAAGAAAATATATTGGTTTTATCTACACTTATATTTATCTGCACACTAATAAAGGGCTCTTTCTATACCGAGTTATCCCTTTCCTCTTGACAGATAGCACAGTGATTAACATTCCTTGGCAGATCTTAGAGAAGTTCTGGTGTCAATAAAGTCTCACTAAACTGAGTTGAGTTCAGATGATAAATGTCTCATTCTTTTGTATCCCAGTTCCATTATCAATCAGACAGTTTGGCAAATAATTCATTTCAGGTTAAAACACCAACCTCCCCAGCTCCTCTCACCTCAAAAGAGAGTGCACGGTATTATGGGTGAACTTACCCAAAACCAGGGGATACCTGGTTACTGCACACAACCTCCGAGCTTTAACAGGGCTTTCGTAGCGCAGGCCAGTTGTACAAACAAGGGAGTAAGATTTAAAACATATTCTATTTTGAATACCACAGTTTCCTTAAGGGCAGTTTAATGCAGCATATTTTTCAGATTTCCTGTGTGTTGCATGCCACTGTGATGTAATCTAGCGAGATGCTCCAAACTGTGACAGACATTTTCAAATGTGAAAAATATGTTTCCAAAAAAACAAGGTTACTATCACATCAGACTTCAGCAATGAAGGAAAGCTGGACTGACAGGTCTGAAGTACATTTTGGGATATCTCAAATCTCTAAGGACATGTAGCCCTGGTAATATGTGCAATGCAAGAACTTAAATGTACTCCAACAGCATCAAATGAACATTCTGAAGAGATCGTACTCTTTATGTTTAAGAACAGTGGCCACTGTCTCAATGTACACCTTCTGGAAGGCCACATAGCAATAGGAATACTTTTAAAATGTAAGCAAAACTGCATTAGCCTTAGCAAGACTTTATCAAATGCACTACTTTGGAGCACTCTGAGGAAAGCCACATCTATCATTGCTTCCTGTAGGGGAGGTTCAAGAAACGAACACTTAAAAATAGTGGAAAGTCTGAGGCACAAGGACAGCAATAATCTGCTCTCCTTGTCTTCAAGAGCGAAAAGCAATGGAGTTTAACTGCATTGAGGAAGACTCTAATCAGATATTATGGAAAATTACCTAATGGTAAGGATAATGAAGCACAGAAATCAGTTTCCTAAGGAACCTCTAGGATCCTTAGAGGATTTTAAGAGCAGGTTAGGAAAGCATCTGGCAGGAATGACACAAGTTTATTTAATTCTGCCTTGAGCCACAGTACAAAATGATCCTTGGAGGTCCGTCTATCATGCATTTATTTTCTATGGATCTGTATTTTTGACAGCTGGAATGGAAGTACCAAGTTTCAAATAAAACGTCTCTTTAGGCAAAACCTGGACTTGGGTCTTTGATTTAGCAAAAAGTCTTCTTTTCAGTTTTGACTGCCTCTGTATGGCATGGCTAGTTAAAGGGGAATCGTGACTATGATAAATAAAGATTTATGTTGTAAAGAAAACCAGCGGGTTTTAAAGGACTGCTTTAATAGGATAATTTCATAAGAGTTAACAGTAGGATGCAAGAAACAGATTTTCAAAGCAGAAGTGCATCTTGATAAAAATATGAATCACTGAAATTATTTCCCAAGAAAATGATTGAACACTTTACCTTGAAGACATTAATTCAAAACTGGCTATCTTTCCAGAAGATAAATTTTAGTCTTATAAATTACTGGACTCAATATAGAAATAATAAGTTAAATTGATATGGCTGCATTGTTCAAAAGATCAGCTTTTTCTTTCGTAAATATTTATTTTCATATTTGTCTCCTAGAACTCTAATCCTGTTTTAAATTATTCATATTCTGTAATCAAGTAATCTCTCTCTTACATAATAGAACAATGTTGTTCTAATCTTTTTTTTTCCCAAAACAGCTATCTTTCCCATCTAAGATATTCAAAATGCTCACCAATAAAATTCCAAGAACACTAAAATTTTCATAATTCTTTGGACTTTTGGATTCTCAGATAGGAAGAATATACCATTTTCTGTTTTTATAACTACCTATTACCAGAATTAGCTTACATTTCAGGAAAAAAAATGAGCCATTTTGAAGTATAAAAATGGCCTTTATGGTTTAAAAAATGTTAGTATGATTTATATCAGCATCTTCAAAAGCTAAATAAAAAAAAAGTCAAGTAAAAGAAAAAAATAACAGAACTTTGATTCCACAAAGCAGCTTTTTTCAATTAAAAAAATATTGTTAAAAGTTCCTGTCCCACTTAAACTTTAATTTTTTGATAATAATAATAAAAATAAACTGCTCTTTTACTTTAATGCTGTCACCAAAAGTCTTTTTCTCCAGCATTTTTATGGCTTGGGATTTTTTGTTGATTTTTTTTCCAAAATCTTCAACTCATCACCTTTCCTTTCAGGAACAATAGGCTGGTACTAAGAAGAACAGAACAAAGAGAAAAAATATCTTCATATCTCTGTTTTAGTTAAGCAAAAAAAAATTTTGTTGAACCAAATGATTTGGATTACCTTGTATAATCATCACAAGAAATCACTTTGACAGTATTTGTGTCTTTCAGAAATGTCCACAGGGATAGATGCACACTTACTTCCATAGCATTGAGGGAAGATTTACACAGCTTTGGAGGCAGAAGTCACCATTCTGTAGCTCCACTGAAAGCATTTATATTTATTGAAGGTACCCACTGACAAGACTCAAGATTTTGTCATGTGAATCACAACAGACTCCAAGTACACCTTGTTGATACCATTGCTGATCCTTTAGTCAGAATAACACTTGCTGCAATCAAAACAGTCCATAATGTGCTCTGTCTATGCTGTCACCAGAATCAACTGAATTTTTCATTCCTAAAAGTAAACCCCATACTTACCTAAACTATTTGTTCAGACTTTTGTTACATTCATGTAAATATTAATTTCTTATAAAGAGAATTCTGTAGTAGGCTGTCCATTGTTTGGCTGGAAGGTGAGGCCAGGTAGGCCAGTCTACAGCTGTCTGAATCATCTCATTTCTGCTGTTTGTTTGCTGGCACAATATTGCAATTCTTCCTCTGTTCTGGATGTTTCCCAAGATTTCAGGACTTATTAAAAATGAACATCTGTGAAGCAGAGATGTCCTCAGCCAAGTCTTTCAGGATCCTTAAATGCAAGTTAGCCAAGACAGACAATATAAAAATGTTTATCCCAAGTAGATCTCTATTGTTTTCTTTCAGTACTGATGAGCTACGAAGGTGATAAAGTATGTTATAGTATATATTTCCAAATGGAGATGAGAAATCTTTGTTACTTCTGTCTTTTTTACTTCATCACTGTCAGTATCATCTGCTTTCTCTAGCATCAAACCTACCTCCTCCCAAAGGTTTCTTCTGTTCCGAATATCCTTTTCCCTGTTCTGTAACCAGGGATTTTGCAATAAGTTTTATATCTAATTTATACAAGTTGCTTACAACTATCTCTATTTTTTTTTCCTACAGGTCAGATATTTGGGGATGATTATAGCCTTGTTTTTCCACTGGACCAGAATTTATTTTAGCAAATTATATCATATGAATGTGGAGTCAAGACTTACCAGCCAAATAATAAACTTTTGCTGAGGAACTCCCTGCTTTCATTTAGATTTTTACATCTCTAGTTTTCCTTGGAGGCAAATTTATTCATCACTTCTCCCTAACTTCCACAAAATTTATTCATCACTTCTCCCTAACTTTCACAAATGTGCTAGTTGTTGGGACGGTTCTCTTTTAATATATTAAGTTATGTATTACTTACAATCAGATTGTGATCATCAGACCCATAGCCACTAAAGGCTGCTGCACATTGTTAAATTCATTTATATCCATCAGAACAAGATCCAACATAAAATTACTCATTGTCAAACCCAGTATGTTTTGTGTTAGAAAACCATCATCTATCATCCATCATTTTTAGAGCCTTCTCTACCCTCTGCACAAAGTGGAGCTTCCATCATTGCATCCTGGATTCAAGTCCCTCATGACAATTATTCTTTCTGTATATTAAAGACAGGTGTTGCTGTGGCTGGATTCAGTGGGCTGTAACTAACTTACATTAGTGCACGCTCCTGGCCTGTGTTAATTAGCGTAGATTCATGGCCATTCAGGACTGCACAGTTCACATCTCCCTGTAGACTCTCAGTGCTCAGAACTTCACCTCACCATACTCAACCTTTTTACTCTTCACACATTTTTCCTGTGTTTTTCATGTTGTTCTACAGACAGCTTTACTCAGAGAGAAAGGAAGATGGCTCTTTCTTGCATTAATGAAAAACATATATGGAAATTAGCTTGTAACGCATTTTACATCTCCAAATTAGTTACTTCTACTCATAGACTTTGAGTCCTTAAAAGACTATTAAGATTCTCCCTCTAACCTGTCAAATAACACAGGCTGTTAGACCCACTGCTTGTTACTGGATCAAGTTTACTCCTGATTGAAAGATTTTAAGGGGACTGATGGTCCTGGTATTGATAATGAACACTTTGCACCAACTTTATTTCCATTCTGACACAAAGGATAAGACAAGAGATCATGTTGTGAAAACTTGGCATTATTTCTTTAAAGTTGCATCAGCCAAAAGTATGCCTGAATATTTTGCTATGGATTTGCCCTGCTAAAGACCCAAAGTAACTAGTTTAGATTAATGATATCTCTCTTCTGTACATAATTTTAAGTGTGAACCATAAATTCTACATTATGCTGAGGATTCCATCCTCTAACAATATGGCGATAGACAACAAAAGAGTTCCTTTGCAAATGAGTAACAGTATGAAATTAAATGTGAATTATGAAAATAACTTATCATTAATAACACTAAATTCCCTTTCGTTTTTCTTAACTGGCATTGCCATAATTCACATGAATAATATTTAAATCATAACATAATTGTATAGCAAGAGCCTTGGATTCCTACATTCAAAATAATTTATTTTTTTTAAAGCCATGGAATTGTACATTGGAACAGCATACATATTTGACAGCCTCTTAATCTAAAAAGCCTGCAAAAATGCACCATTTTACAAGCTGAAGAGCAATTTTCATAATTATAATTACACAGAAGCATTCACATAAACTTGGCAATCCCCTTGTAGGCAACTAGCTCAGACTAAACTTAAATTGTTAATGCTGCTTTGCACTGAACCAAGCCAAAGCGAGCTGTGATACCTGATTTTGCTAATAAAGCTGATTATCTGAGATAACACCAAAACTGCCAACATCTGTTGCAGATACAAGGTTCACTAAGGGTAAAATTATATATTAAAAATCTCCAGAAAGAAAGAACATTTGCTGTGTTGGAAATGGTTATGTCTGCCCTGCAGACAAGATACCCAGACCCTTTAAACACAAGTTAGTGCCTCCAATGATGCAGCAAGAAGTCAGCTTGCTTTAGCTGATGGCAAGCAATAAGGCCAAGCCAGCCACCATGAACCGGAGCAACGTGAAGGTGTTCGTGTCATGAACACATGACTGCCTTGTGCAGCCAAAATCTGGGAGAAGAATGACACGCTCCACGCCAGCTCTCCGTGTCTGCGAGCACCAACTAAGCTGATGTGATGGGCCCAGATACGCTGGCTGGAGAGTCAGACTGCACTACAGGTTCAGCACAAAACATCCAGAGCACTCCAGGGAGTCTGGCTGCAGTTATCCTGTCACGGGACTGAGTCCAAACCCTAATGCTATCCACACTTGTGCTACGGGTAGGAGCATGAACTCCCTGCCCACTCATCGCTGCTAAAGCAGGTCAAGACAAAACCTAAACATTTGCAAGTCTCCAAAGCTCTGTAAAGCTGCAAAGCTTTGGTATAGACTAAGTCTAAACTGCTGTTTCTGTATAACAAAATGAGGCACAAATTTTGGTAGTGGTAGACTTCAGGTTTGAGACTCTGTTCTAGACCTGTTCCTGTTGCTCCCCTCATCTGTATGGTAATGACGCAGTGTTAAACCCCAAGCTCACAAGATATGCAAGTACAAGTCTATCACAACATGTCAAATATGCTGTTCACTCTGAAAAATTGCATTTTCATTTCCTTTCTCATGCATGCAAGGAGTCTGGCTTGGCTCTCTAAATCACTAAATTTCCAGTGAACTGAAAAAAAGTAAGCAACAGTCTCAGAAAAAAAAAAAAAAAAAGAAAAAGAAAAAACAACACAACCATACCGCTTTCATTTGTACCCTCCAAACAGAGCAAATCATGGAGCACTGTCAAATTACATTTATTTCCTTCTTCTCAGTTAGAATGGGTTTCGGCACTGATTTTGGAAGGAAAAAGGCTACCAATGAACAAAACTGATGCCAAAACTCATTTTTGGAATTAAAAGATCCTAAGCTACAATACATGAACTGTGTTACCAAAAAGGATGTCCCAGACAGATTATCTCTATAACAAGACAACATTTCCAGATCCTCTTCTGATCCATACCCATCATGGACTATATCTACTCCTTTTCTTTGCATTGCCATACTTCTGAATCAGGCAGAAGTAAGGCACCTTCCAAGCAGTTATATTTTATTTGAAAAAAAACCCAGACATCCAACACTTGTGCATGTTGTTTAGTTTTATTGTTGCAGGATGGTACAGAGGCTGTTTCTAACATGCAAGTCCTCAGATACTTCTCAGTGTCACTAATGAATTTAATTGAATTTCATTAAATTCAATTAATTTCATTTCATTGAATGAAACTGGAATTTTACTAGAATACTATTGTTGGAATATACATTAAAATAATATATAGATGCTAACATTTTAATGACTTGCATGATTTTCAATACCTAGAATTACTGCATAATACCACTATGAAAATTGTACTGCACTTTTGAAGGAGATGGACAAGGGATTTTTTTGATGTGAAGTAATCAAATCAATGAAGTCCTGAAACATGTGCCATTATCAATAGCTCAGGAAGACCTCAATGATCTTTAATCCCCAAAGATTTAGTCATTCTGCAAGTATCTCTCTGCTCCCAGACATGCAGTTCTGCTCAGTGAGGCTGCACTTCTAGGCCAGCAAGAAGTCATCACGTTGGTTAACAAGCAGCTGTGCTGTAAAAAATGCTGAAGTGGAATGAAAAGAAAAAAATGTCATATGTTCACCTATGATAATCATGGAGCAGTGTCATGGGAACACACACCTGCATGCAGCTGGTACTTCTTGACCTGCCCAAGACTCCCCTGCTTGTCACGGGGCTGGTTTGAATGATGCATGGGTCAAGATCTGGTTGAAGGTCTCTAAACCTCTCGAGAGCCCTTAAATCACATACCTGAAATGCAGCAGCAGCATTCTAATGCTACACATGATCTAGCTGAGTGATTTCCATTTGTGGTGATTTAACTAAATTTGGGGCAATTTCAATTTGTGTTTTCCTCAGCAGGTTCATGGGGATTGCAGAAATAAGCCTTCCAAAATGGGATAAAACAATTCTGAAATCTGTTTCAAGTAAATTAATGTGTCTCATTGCATGAAAAAGACATTTTTAAAGTTCATGAAGACAGAACTCATTGCAGAATACTGTTGGCTGACCTTCACATGCTTCTTCTATTCTGTGCCCCAAAAGGCATTATATGCATGTAATTTCCAATATGGGAACAATTTGAGTTGTAATTAGGCAAATCTCAGAAGGTTCCGCCACTGATTTCTTCATTCTTTCAATATTATTCTATAGGACACACCAAAAACATTACATTAGGTTCAAGCAGGAGACAATTAAGAAAACTTTAATCCTGTTACAAGGGTATGTAAACATATCATCACTTCATAATGGTGTTATTATACTTTATGTATTGGGCAGATGGGTTGTATTGGTGTTCTGGCATTTAGTATTGTACATGCTGTCTCCAAATATAACTTACCATATTAACAGACACATTTCCCATTATAAGACCCATAGAATGATGCTTTTCTGCTAGAAAGTGTAATAACAAATCTGTCAAAAGAAGTAGTGACAAAGTTAAGAGACTGGAACAACTTATTTTCAATAAGCCTTTTGATAAAAAAAGTCAACAGATTAATATTACATTGAGGACAGGTCTAACAATATATAATTTTAATTTTAAAACTCAGTTTATAATGAGAGGAAAGCACCACTGTCCTTTGATATGCAATTTTTTTTTTATTTTCTTTTCTGGTTTGTAATTTATGTGTCATTTCTATATCATTCATAAATACATTGTGTATGTATAAAAAATATGCTATGAGCTTGCATACATGAAAATATATATGTATGTGTATGTGTGTGTAAGGCAAGGGATATATAGGACCCATTACTATAGGCACAACTTGAAAGTCAGACCTTTTGTACAGTTAATACAGTTGAACTTAAAGATATTGTGGATTTTATAATATTACTCAACATCCATTATTGTAGAACATTTATTCTTTAAGCTCAAAAGAGACCATTTCTTCTGCAAATTACGATAAGAAATAAGAACAAAAGAAGCAAACTAATTGCATACAGATATTATGTTCTTTTTGTCAGGTGATCAGTTACTATAATACCATAAAATATAATCTTTCACCTTTACTTGAATTCCAAAGTGATTAATCTCTCAAGGTATCTATTTTAACAACAGGATAATAATAAAAATCAGCTTACTTAAAACAATGTGGAGCATTTTGGTATCAGCATAAAATTATGGAGTAGCATAAAAGAAGAAAATTTAAATCACAAATTTTGTGTGAACCAAATGCTCACAATATGGAACATGAAATTGGCAGTGTTAGTACCCCAAATTTAGGACCTACTCAATGGAGCTTTAACACCATCTTATATTCACTGCTGTGTTTATGGTCTTAATTTTGCAAGAAGAGCACAAAGATTGATTTGAGTCTGTGAGTGATAGAGGATGACTAAGAAACTGCAGAACAGAGGAAGGATTCTTGATGCCTCTCTTGGCATTCCTTTCCTGCTGCCAGTAATCAGAGGCATAAAGACTTCCTAAGACAGAGATTATTTCTTCATGTTATTAGCCTTTGAGTACTCTTTTTCCATGAATTCATCTAATTGCTTTCTTAAATTCACATAAACTTTCAAGATTATAAGTGCCGCACTTTAACTATGTGCTGTTTATTTTCAACTTGCCATCCCATAACCTTCACAGAAGTCCCTTCAGGTTCTGCTTTATGATAAAGAGTGAGTAAACATTCCCCATTCACTAAAATCATGCCATATCTGGTTCCTAACATAGCTTCTACCTTCTCAATCATCCAACACACCAAATTAGCAAACCTGCATGTTAGAGGATCTGAATGTATTGAAGTCTAAAAACTAACATTCCCTGACTGGTTAATTAGATTGTCTTTTACATTTCAAAGTTTTTTCACCTCCTCTCTGAAAAAAATACATATTTTTCTAAACTACTTCAGAAAGATGGGTCTCTGTTGGGGCTGTGCTGGGGGATCAAACTACTGAAAAAACAGATAGCAAAAACAATTAATAGCACCACAGCATGGTTATAATTCAAGGTGTGTAAGGCAGATGTCAGTTCATTTGTACAGCACATGTGTATGTGACAACTGTCAAAAATACTTTTTTAGAAAGAGAACAGGTTGTGTAGATTTAACAGGTGAAACCTTCTCTGTAGCAGGCGTCCTTCAGGCATAAACCAGGCAGTGACTTAAACAAACAATTCTCTTCCTCCTCCGCAAAGTGAATCATATCACAGAGCTGGTATTTGGGCACCACTAGTTAAAACAAGTCTGGTTCTCCAGCTGAGTCTGTCAAAGGCAGTGTGATGCCTTTGAGACCCAAGACAGCACAAAATGTTGAGAACAAAGGAGCATGTCCCCCTACCAACAGAAACACAACACAAACAAACAAACAAACAAAACCTGTTACTCATTTGTCTGACACATGATTTCCAGCTTGAAAAGCAGAAAAATATTCTTTTCAATTTTCATTGCTGAACTCTGACATGGACTGTCATGTGCAATTACACTCTGTAGGTGTTTGACTGAGCATTATTCCTATGCAAAAATAAAACAGTTTCTAGCTCTACCAGCCTGCCTTTGAAGGAGCTTTGCAGCTTCTCACTTTTTTTTTTGTAATACATCAGCTCCAAGATGCATTTAAGACAAGATTCTTCTCTTCATTGTTTTATTTGCAAATGGGCTCAGGCTAAACTCTTGACTGGAGCAGAGGGAGTATGGAAGTGATTAAACTTTTGCTCTCATTCAGGTCTGAGGCCGACCATAATGTTGAATTACCAGATTTGAAGAGCAGAAGCAGAAGGGAAAACAGTTATTCCCTGAAATGCTGGGGACTGGGGCCCCATGGGTGTCATGGAAAAGATGTGCTCTGAACTCTGGTCAGCAAATCGCTGTTGCTTCCTCCGGGCTCTGCTTCAAGCCAGTCAGTGTGAGCTGAAAATGCAGATGAGTGAGATGAGCTCTTCTGGAGAAGATATTTTTTGGGTGTCATCCATGTGCCCCTGCAGCCCAGCCTGTCTCCTTTCTCATCAGTGGCTCCGTGTGCCAGAGGTGCTTGTTGGCATAAAGTCTCAAACCAACCAGCATCAAGCCACTCGGGAGGCCAGGAGCAGTGTATTGTCTCTCAAGCCCAGGAGGGTGACTTCACCATAGCTGCAAGTCAATGCTATCAACCCTTTCCTTTCTGCTGTCTCAACACCCACAGTGTTGTCACCCATAAACACACACAGGATCCATCAGACGAGTTTCCAAATTCAACTAAAGAAGAGAAAAATCAAAGATGTGCCGCAGTCTGAAGGTTAGGGAATACTGACGGGAAGGTCTGGCAATCCAGACTGGAGCCTGCAGACAGCAGGCTCCTTGTCTGTCCAGGTGATGGAGATGTGAGAAGGTAAGGAAAGCTTAGAAGCACAATCCAAAGTTTCAGACTCTGAGAAACCACTATAATTTTTACCTGCCTTCCAGTCCTGGTGGTCACTTCGCAAAAATAGAAGCTCAACAGCCAGACTTTATCATGTTGTCAGAGTAACATCACAGTCTGGTTTTACAACAAAACTAGAGCAATACAGCAATGACCCAGTCATTTGAGTATTTTGGTCAACATAAATGTTCCTGACTGATAGCTGCAGGCAGCTGCAAGAACACTATTTTCTCAGGCCACAATAGTGAAGTCATTTTGGTGGGTTTTTTTCCAAACAACAGAGTATAAGACCATGTGTAATATACATTTAGGATCTGGACAACAGAAACATATGCTGGAAACAGATCTTAATTAGGATTACACAGTGTGTGAGATTAACAAATGCAGAGGATTTAATGAACCCATAATACTAAATTATTATACATTTTGCATTCAAAGTATTAGAATTTATTTGGGCTGCGACAACAAACCTAAGAGTAGCCTGTAAGCATTTCTGTGTACAATTCAACAATGTGCTCTACCAACCTTATATTAGATAAATTCAATTTAAATTAATGGCATGACTAACAGAAGACAACACACATATGGGAAAAATAGGAAATATTAAATATTGACTTAACACTTTTATACCTGTTCATATGGATATTGAGAAGATATTAATTTGCAAAACCAACCAAATATCTCACAAAATCTTCCAGATTTAGTTTATCTACTATGTAGACTTTTATACATTGACTTTCTGTTGTTTCTAGATTTCTGCAGCTTTCTTAATTTTTATGCACAAGTAAAATTGTATTGTCTAATAGTCAAGATCCTTTCTTTGAGTTCTTCTAACATCTAAATTTTTTTGCCTTGTACTCTACTTAGCAAAAATACAAATTTTAAAGAGCATATATTTTATAAAATGTAATCAATGCCTGTTTATTTCTTACTTCATGTACTTTTTACATCACAGGAGAAGAAACAAGAGCCTCCCTGTTGCAGGAGGGTCTCAGACACAATGACTAAATCCCTAACAATAAACTGGGCAGCTCCAGGCCCCATTCTCTGGCCCTGTGAGCAGAAGTATGCTGTTATAACATGGCCACATGCGATTATTAAACTCTCCTGGCCTCTAAATAGGGATGTTATATCCAAACCATCTTTTTGATTGTCCCTGTCCCAGGGTTACTCTGGACCAGGAACAGTACAAGAGACTTTCAGTAAGCCCAAGGCAAGTCCATGCAAAGGCCAGCTCTGGCATTTTAAGGTCAGAAACACCAGCATTCAGGGCCAAGACAAGAGCTCTGGCACCACTGATGTGCCAGTACAGACACCACAGAGGGATATGGATAATTGCCCAAGAGAGATGGGTGACTCTTGGGTGACAAGAGAGATGGGTACCCTGCAGCCAACACTAACACAAGTAGCCCCCCATGTAGGGAGCAGTGTAGACTCCCTGGGAATGCTGTACCTGGAGCTCAGGGATTCCTCTGCCCTTGGCATGCTGTGCCCTTAATCCCACTCAAATGTTATATGCTCTTTTAAGAAGGGTGTAATAGCACCACAACCTTGCTACTGTCCCAGTTTATTTCTTGGTCAGCCCTGCTGCTCCCCCTTTCCTCCACAGTGCCCTCGGGCCCATGCCACTTCCTGAAGTGCTCTTCCAGCATCTCTGCACCTACAAACTTAGGCTAACAAAGACCTGACTCAAGACAAAGATTAACAAGGCTGATCATGTTCACAGTACATGGGCACATGTCCCACTGAAACCATGAACCACAGGAAAATAACCAAAGAAAGAATACATTCCAGCGAGATTCACATCTACAGCATACTCTATTAGGGCAACATTGTGAGATTATGTTTCTAACAGTGCCTGAAATATCTGCTGCTGAAAGATAGATTCATATTAACAGCATGTGTCGTTTGTTGGGAGCATTGTGATAAAAACAACTATCACATTGCTAGATGTTTGATGCTTTATAAAGGCTATGTGTCATGCAGCAGTCTTATGTCATCAGTGGGAGAGATTGAAGTGATACTTCTTGGCTTCAGAAAGGCAAGTCTAGCACTTAAACTGGAAAAAGTACAAAGTCACAGTATTTTACAATGTACTATCTACTTTTCTGGCTTTATTCTCCAGTATTCCCCTGTCTGCAGGGCACATCTGTCTTTTGCCAGCTCACAAGGCCACTCCTGATAAGAACGAGGAAGATGAATCTGTTGTTGATGCCACTTAGGGGTGTCTTGCCAAGCTCCTGACATATTTGCACTGCCCAGCCAGGGACCATCACCCCTCAGGCTAACCTGACAACTCTGTTGATCCCTGCAGATCAATTCCCATTCAGACACCTCAGAGGGCCAGTACAGCATTTGAGGACAACACGGGGACTAATGAATGTGACTTTCCAGCAAGCAGGGCTATTTGTGTGTTAAAAAGATGAGTTCTGGGTCCTGGCTACTGCTTGTGAGCTTCAGCACAATCGACTGCAACAGCCCATGGAACAGCAAGTTACACCACCTGCTTCCTCCCTCTAGTATTTTCGTGCTGCATCTAGCACTCTTTTCTACCCCTAGGAGCAGTTTCAAAAACAAGAAGTAGGACCTTCCACTCTTTCCCCCTTTTTGCAAACAGCCTGATGGGGACGATTTTTTCAACAAATGGAGATGTAGGATGCATCCCCATGTTAAAGAAAATATTTTTCTACCAAAGCTTATCTTATTCACATTTATTTTGGTAGTAATAAATAATAATCCTGGCCTCATCATTAAATTATTTGGTTTGCTAATCGAGCGGTTTGCTCACAGGATTATTAAGTAATGATGTTAGGTATTTTTAACACAGCAAATTACTTCTCCAGGGGTGACCATTTTAGGACTATCTTCGCTATAAGAGCAGGGTAGATGTAAAGCTTAACTCACTGCAATGATTCCAGCTGGTTTTGGATCAAGAACCAGGAGCACTTACAGCAGTCAGGCCAGGCAGAAAATCTGCTGAGGAAAGTACTTTCAAATTAAGTGTCCTCCCAAGGACTGAAAAGACGTGCCCAGTAATTTTCTTCACAACTACAAAATATTACCAATGACAAAGGAAAGTGGTAAGATGGAGCACTTGTTCAGAATAAACCAGAACTGCCTAATCCCTAGAACAGCTCACATTTTTCATTTTGTTAGCCAGATCAGATTCTTTTGGATCAGATACATTCTGCTGCCCAGATGTATCTCAGAACCTGGGTCCTGACTGCTGCTCTTCACCACGCCACAGCTCAGTGCCATACGCGATTTCACGGTTCTTTTCCAGTAATTAACATAACACCAAAGGGCAAGGAGGGGTTGTGGCTGAAAATTAATGCTATAGCAAAGGCCCATTAATCACAGCTTTCTGCATGCCAAATTAACTACAGAAGGTAGTGCTGATAATATGACAAAAATTAACTGCAGAAAGCTGCTAAAAAATGTAAATACAGCCTAAGGTTTTGGAACATTTGCCTTAAAGAGATCTTAAAATAAGAAAACAATTATTTTGGTTTAGAAAACAATGTATCAACTTTTTTTTCCTATGCAGTATTAGAAGATTAGCCCAACAATATCTTAGAGGATTTTATTTTCTGTTTATTCATTTTTAACTAGGATCTAATCTGTGATGGAAAAAAATTGCTTTTATTTCTGATGTAATCCTGCTGCCTACAGACGTGCATTTATTGCTATTAATGAACAATTATTAATTGCTAGACATATGATGGTAGAAGAGAAAAAAACCAACCAACCCTCCCAATATAATTAATGACATTAGTTTTCAGTTAAAAATCACAGTGTCCTTAACACTTGACAACAGACTGTATCTTCTGAATAATGGAAAAAATCACTTTGCAGGTTTTTGCTGAAAAAAACGCCAAACACTTTTGTTCATAATTCAAAAGTCACTCAAGTCTATGTAAAGACCTGGACTTTGGATCACATTGCAACTTTTCCCAGAAGGATTTCTTTTCCTGAGGTGGAATAAAGCAGTCACAATGAATGAAATTAGCTTATAGAGTATGCATAAAGAGAATGGGCTTATCTCTGAAAAGAAACCACACAAGGCACAAAGGACCTTTAGTCTGCAATTTCATGTTTGCAAAAATTTCATATAGTAACTAAATAAACAATAGCATTTCACCAAGTGGAAGATTTAAGCTGATTCTTCCAGGAAGCCAATTAACATTTCCAAGGACTTTGTGCAGGATTCATCTGCCATAGTTTACACGTCTAACATTTAGGCATCTAAGTCTGAACTAATCCTTACATTCCCTTTAGGGTCAAAGAGAGAAGGAGCCACCTCCAAGAAACAATTTTATCCTACAGCTGGCACAGCAGTCAGGGCTGTGTGCTGGAGATACCTAATTCTCTGAGAGCTACAGGGGAATATTTCCTTTTTCACATACAACCTCAGGTCTGTGCACTGGACTTGATGAGTCCCACTGTAATAATGAGCACTGATGCTTTGATCAATACAGGATACAAGTATATATCAGCCAAAGGACAACAGATCAGTGCTTTTCATCTGCACACAGGCTGAATGAAAAACTGTGATTTAGCTCAAAATCTAAAAAACACCCACTTGTATGCTCACTCTTTTTATACACTATTGTGAGGAAAACTATGAAGAACAAATGTGGAAGGGAAAGGGGAAAAATTGAAAAAATACAAGATTTTCTACAGAACATTTTTACTTTTGGAGTGAAACTCAATAAAAGTCCATTCTCTGCTGAAATGAAATTCATTATACAAGAAAACAAACTGAAAACACTCTTGATGCTAACTCTTCACAAACATTAACATAAAGCTAATTTCTTAAACAGAACAAAACATTTTTTATAAACTTCCTCAAATTAAGAAAAAAGTTTGACAGAAAATTTTCATAAATTCAAAGCAGATAATGTGTGCATGTGTGAGAGTGAGAGAAGGAGACAGCCCATCTGCCTTATCAAAAATTATGCAAGAGATTCAAATCAGGCCCTGACATGTGAGGCAAAACCAGATGTTTCAGCCCACAGAAAGCTTTTAATAAAATGCTTGAGGTTTTGTTTTCCTTCCAATGCAAAAATGAAAATAAATAGTCATATTTTTTTAGGAGGTAAACAGAATCCACCAGAAAGGCTTTTTTTAGTCTGAACTTTTCTGGTTCTTAGATATTGGAGGCACTTAAATACTCACAGTCAGAGAGATGGGGAATGGCAGAGACAACCAACCATCACAGGAACCAGTGCAGCATTTCACGCTATATCTTGTCTAGGGTTATCCAAGACAAACAGTGAAAGGAGGAAGAGGAAGGGCAAACAGCCTGGCAGAGCCCCCGTCCCTCACTCCAGTGCGAATGCAGAACAGCTCCCCTGCCCTCAGAAACATTCCTCTGGATTTACACTGGAGTAAATTAGAGAAAAATTCACTGCAATAATAGAAAACTGTTTACAGATTTAATAGGAAAAAAGGTTAAAAATACAAAGGGAACAGTGAAGCATCTTTTTTATATTACCAGTGTTTTTAAAACTTTATCAGACTCAAATTTAACTTTTAAATGTAGGTCAGAATCAGAACCAGGTTTCAAATCCACCAGTCCGCCCATGTTTTGTGCTTTCTGCTAAAAAAAAGAGGGGTAGATTTATTGAATCAAAGTTCATGGAACTGGAATCTATAAACCCAAACTTATATATCCTGATCATTGTTCTGTGTTGATTTGTTTTGTGATGATTTAGAATGACCATAAGGCAAAACAGTGTCTGAAAAGAGAAACTATGGAAAAGGGGAAAAAAAGGAATGAACTTCTTAGCACACCCAAATGCTTCAAGAGAAGAAATGTGTAGAAATTTATCTAACTTAGAGTAAGTTTATTAGTCCTTTGAGAATGCAACACAAGTGCTATATTTCTGTAAAATTTGAAGGTGCCTGAATAACCTCATGCTGGACCAAATACAGGCCCATTAAAATCCCTGGGAACCTCTCCATTGACTACAATAGGCTTTACATCAGGTCTCTTCTCCTTTTTTAGGCAAGGCAACAGAAGATGGTGTGAAATTCTATCCCTAATGAAGTCAATGGGAGTTTTGCCACTGACTTCATTTGGACCAAGATTACACTCCTCCTCCATTATCAGAATATGAAGTGTGTTTTCCGGATATAATCTGCTGGTTGTAAAAGAAAACAGGAACAAAAAAACTGCAGCACCATCCAAAAGACAGCAGATATTATGAAATTACAATATTATCATGTTTACAAGCGGTGTGAGATAATCTAAAGTAAAAGGCTGACGGAACATGAAGCAGCACAAGTGTGTAGTAAAGGCTACATTACTCAAATTACTTGTCAATGTTTATTTGTATTACAAGCTGTAACATAGAAATTTTGTGACAAATAAGAAGTCAGGAGTCACATTTCTAGAAATCCTGCCCTATCAATGCAGTTCTGCTGGCATTTCTGACGTTATCTTATCTTGTCAAAGTTACACAAAAAATCTCAGACACAAAATGTTCGCACCTGATTTTCCATTCTAGTTCTTCACTCTCCATGCACAAATAAAATTTTAAAAAGTCCTCCAACCAAACCCTTTTTCCTTTAGTAGGTATGGATACATTGAAAAAAAAAAATCATGTTTTTCTGGCCCACTGCGCTTTTTGGGGACAAGAGTGGGGTTGAGCTTATCTCAGAGCAGCACTTGCCCTGCTCATCACAGTCACATAGTCATTGGTCAGGGACAAGGGATGCAGGGAGTGAGGGCACATCTCTCAGAGCTCACCCCTGGCACTGTCAAGCTCTGGTTAAAGCACAGCTCCAGGTGGGACGCAGGTGCCATTCCAGACAGGTGAGGAGGTGCAGCAGTGCCTGGCCTGGTGGACACCTCTCCCAACCTCCCAAATGAGCTGGAGCCTGACCCGCTCATTCTTGCAGAGCCAACCCAGGAAACACACCAGAAAGCAAAAAGGCACGTTGCAAAGTGAAACATCTGAAACTTGTGCCGGTCCAGAGGCAGGCACACTAAAAAGGAAACAGTACAGAATGCTGTCTCTCCCAGCACAGCCTGCAGATCAGAGCCTGCAGACTGGGCCCCAGATGAGCGCGGCAGGAGGCAGCTGGCAATGGTCTGACTCATGTATCCACTGACAAGTAGCAGTATTAAAACAGGGCGTGAAGATGCCACAACTCTGCGTGAGCGGTTCGTCAGCCAAGGCAGACACAAGCGAGAGCCTCAGCAAAGCCAGCAGTTCCCAACTGGAAAGGCCTGATCCTCGAGCAGATGCTCGGCTCTATCCATAGCAGTAAAATAAATGAGGGCTTTGGCTTCTCCCACCAAACTGTGCCTAGGGGAGATGGTCAGCACATGCCAGGGACCACACTGATAGTTTCACAGGAGGAATGGGGCGGTCTCAGCCCCCCAGAGTCCTTCCAAATCCTTCCCAGGCCACCATCCCACTGCTACTACTACCAAATGGAATGGTACCACCTGAGGCTAATGGCAAAAAAACACAACAACAGACAGCAATCCAGGGCCCTGACTTTCTGGGCACAGAATCTCTCTGAAGGGAGAGATGGTGGCAGCAAGTCTGGGAAACACGGAACAAAATCAGGAGGAGAGCAGAGGAGAGAGGCCAAAACAAAACAAGTCAGAAGGAACCTGGAGTCCAAGAGTAGCTGGAGGTCAGGCTACAAGGTGTGCTGAAAACAGATACACTCTGAAATTATTTTAGTATTCAAGAGCAAACCTAGAGCCATGAGGGCATGCTGGTGACTTCAGATGGTTTTCTGTGACATCCTGGACTCTTCAGGTCTCACAGCAAAGCCAAACTGAAGAAATCCACTGAGAGAAAGCATTAAATACAACAATCTGAGATGACAAATGGAAAATGAAAAAAAGGAATCTATTTGTCAGAATTATGTTTTCATAGAAAAATAGCTGTTGGTTTAAATACCGAAGGCCAGGTGATAGAGGGCACAGTGTTGCAAGTGCTTTAAACTTTAAAATGGTATTTAGGTCTCCAGACTTTAGCATGGTGCCCTGCAGCATCTCAGCTAGGAATGACCCTAGCTTAGAGCAGACCCCTCTGGAGGGCAGCACAGGGGCTGCTGAGAAAACTGCCAGCACCTGATCCCTCCCTGCCAGGCAGCAGACACAGTGGGTTTGCAGTGTCCCTGGGAGCAGCGAGAGCAGGCCTGGGACACATTTCAGCAGCTCCAAAGCTGGGCACAACATTGGCAGGGCAGTGACAGTGCACGGCTGTGCCTCTCACCAGGGCCATGTTCCAGGCTCCAACAAGGGAGATGCAGGTGGATGCTCAAGTATCTGAGGATGAATCAACATGCTCAGCACTTTGCCAGTACCACTAACTGTGGATTGACAAATATGTAGGCCAGTCTGAAAGTTTTTTCCCTGCACCTTTTTCCTGGATATGATTTTGGCATCTAGTTCCCTGGTAATCATATCTCTTAGTCACTGTCTGTCACTATGAAGCCAGTGTTCTTTCACACTGTAATTGCATCCCATATGTAAAGTTACTCCTGAGAGCTGCCTTTGATAATTGCCTTTTCTTCTTCACACTGGGTGAACATGAAAGAGCCAGGCACAAGTAAAACAATAGACTGTCAGGGCTCCTTTCTGACACACTCCATGGATGTGCTCCAGTTGGCCATTCACAGTATATTTACCCACCCAGCTCAGCTCCAAGGTAAGCACCTACACACACTGCTAGAGTGGTGACAGGCTTTATTTACTTTTGCTGTAATGGAGTGAATTCTGCCACAAAAACAACCTTTGTTAACAGTGGGGCTATGGGACAAAGATTGACACTGCAGAGGTGGACTGTGGATCACAGGAATCTGCTACAGGAATCACAATACAGCAGCAACAAGTGTCATCTATAAAATCACTTTAATTGCATGCTAAAAATAGCAATGCCTCCACACAAAATTTGTTAAAAACCTTATGCAATATATCCAGCTCTGGAATTTGCATTTTAAAGCAGACCAAATGTTGGAAAGGTTCTAGAAAATACATCTTCCATCAAGAAATATAAAGAGTTCAATCAGTTTAGGGCCTCAAAGAAACAGAATTTTGAAAGCTTCTGGAGTCATAATATGAGCCACCCCTTGACTGTATCAGAGAAAGGCCCTAGAAGATCGATTGACTGAAAGTGCAAAGTAGAGAAATGTAAACTGAAAATAGAACACAAATTCCTTACAGTGAGAGAGTAATTAATCACTGGAATGTATTACCCAAGGAAGTGGTAAATTCATCATCACTTGAAACCTTTAAATTCAGATTGGATGTTTAAGTGACATGTTCTAGTAGTCCAACAGCAAGTTAACAACCACAGTATCATTCAATTGTCTAAGTGTAAAATAATTCCAGTTCCTTACTCTGCAAAAATCTTGCCTGCAATTAGGTGGCACATGTCACAGAGTAGGTCAGATACACTGGGACAGTGGTCCCTTTCAGCTTCAAATCTCATTAATCCATCAGCATTTAAATTGGTTTTTTGGTCAAACCCCTAACTTGGCTGTTACATATCATGTACCTTTAATATGTTACAGTTATGCTGAAAGCAATCTTTGCAGGTAAAGAGAAACTATTAAAAAAAAAAAAAAAAGCATATGTACAACAAACAGAGTTAATTTGCAACAACAATTCAAGCTCTGGAATGTCTTACCTTCTCAGCTCCAGCTATTCAGTCTCAGTACTTGAGTAATTAATTATAGGAAATTTTTGCTTATTTTATTTTTTAAACCTATGAATCATTTGTTGATGAATTCATAAATCTCACTGCTTCAGAGAATAGAATATAAAGGTTTCTGTACTTTGTTAATCAGAGAGACCCAAAAGGCTTTACAGATTAAATTTAGCTTTCCCTGGTTGACCGAGAGCATTGCCATACATGGATATTTTCAATCTGTGGAGCTGCGGTCCCTATTGACCACACCAGAAGAAAGTAATTTATAATGGAAGAGATGGTGGGTAGCATTATAAGGTAAATCAGATAAGATAAATCAGATTAATAAATTAACTCAGATCTCTGACAGCCCATGACTGAGTTTTGGTATGTCAGAAATGCAGGAACCTGAACATCCATGGGTCAATGCAATGAGTAAAGTCCAAAGGAAGTTTTTGAGGAGAGAGGGCAGAAGGTTGTGAGCCACTACAAATGTCCAAGGAAAAAAGGATAGGATGAAGCAGCTGCCTATTAAAGAGAAACAAATCCATGAAGTGTTGGTAACTCTTTATATGGATAAAGGTGAATTGAATTCTGAACAGTGAAAGAGTGCTGGATTAGGAACTGCAGGTCATGACCAGTTTCTATTTATTTCATGTAGGCAAACACAGTACAGGCCAAAGAGCAAAAATATTTGGGTATTTCCAAACAGTTATATTCTGACACTGGGAAAACACAAGAGAAATGCTGTAATAGGAAAAATCTGGACAAAAAAATTATGAAAGACACTGGAGAGTTCATCAAGAACTTGTTAGATGACCAGGCCGCACATGATCAATGGGAAAAGACAGCAGTACCTCAAAGCTTGCCTCAGTTCAGTGAGGTACAGAATGCTTAGAATTTCAGAGGCTTTATTCAAGAAATAAGATATCAAACACAAACTAATCCATAGAGATTAGCTTTTGTAAACAGCAGAAGGTGTGTAAAATGGGCAAAAGATCCTAAAGGAAAACATCATGATTGGCAAAACAAGTTGAAATAAAAAATTTAAATATAATGAGATCAAAGAAAATGAATGCAGATTTCTCAGTGACAAAGGCAAAATTCTAAATAGAATTTTTTAAAAATAAAAATAAAATAAATCTGTTTATAAATAAGTTTTCTATTTTACCATTATGTGTCTCAATCAACAAGTATGATTAGTCAATTTTTTATTTCAAATAAGAAGAAAAGGTACAAAATAGGGAATTTGATAATGTTATATAAGGATGTACATTTTAAAGCCATCTTCTTGATAACTTGAACTCAGGAGTCATAAAAGACTTGCCTAAAGAAATCACTGGTCACTTGTTGCTTATTTTTACTAAATCCCAGAATACCAAACAAGTCTGAAAGCACAAGATGAACGACCACCTTGTGCAAACATTTGAGAGCAGCAAACTACCTACCAGAGTTACATTACTGAATATCCTGACATCAACCTCAAACAAAAGAAGAAAAAAAGCACATATGGAATTTAACTGATAAAGGAGAACAATGTAATGAATACCAGACAACATGAAATGGGTTATGGAAAATAGTGTTACTTAAACAAACTTGAGTTCACTCTCTAAGTTTTTTTTGGATAAATTTAACTGTGTAGATGTAATAAAATTTTATGGGGTGTTTGACTTGGTACCACACAATATTCTGATATAAAAATCAGGAGTATATAGTACTAAGAAACTGTATACAAAATATATTGAAAATTAGCTAACTAATATAAGCCAAAGTGCTTATAAATAATGTAGCAAATAGGGCTGTTCCTAGGAGGGTCACAAAATTATGGTTATAAATATGAGTTCTACACCATGCTATCCTCAAGTATTTGAAAGGAAATTTAAAATTACAGCTGATATTTTTTACGGATGATTTAAAAACAGTGAATGGCAGACAAAAGTGGGAAGAGAACAAGCAGAGTGAACTATAGTGCCCAGTAACCTGGGTCTGCTAAAAAAAGGACTTTCCAAAAATTCATATTTGCAAGGAGAAAAAGAATGGGCTTTTCCTATAAAACAGAAAGTTTCTTTGGATAGCAGCAGTTCTGAGATGAATTTTAAAGCTCTAATGGGCCAGGCTGAGGTCCCGGCATCAAGCAAAAAGTGCTGCTGCAGCCCTGGAAAACTGTTACAGTGCTGTTATCTAAGACTAAATTCCTCCTGTATCTTTGGTGGGGCAAAAGCCACCACACTGAATAAAATTTTGACATTTTTAAAGAACATCATTTTGCTCTTTTCCCCACTCCTCACACACCCTGAAAGCACAGGCAGAGACTGAAGAACTCTACTGCATGTACCACCAACACATTATTAATGATTATTAAAACTTTAGTAATTTGATGGTCATATACTGCAATCTTATGAAAATAAAGTATTTGATTGCACATGTGATCTTTAACCTATCTGAATACACACAGAAAATTATTGTCAATAGCCAAAAGAAAACAGATTTTCAGTTAAGTGTTTGAGCAATATTAGATAGATCTAACAATAAAAGAAACAACACATGAAGAAGGCAACCACTCTTGAAAGGAAAGTGAAGCTTTCTCTTCTATCTCTGATTTAGCCAAATGTGACTTCTGGGCTCAGAAAGGGGTTAACTGAGTTATATGTAAGGAGGCCAAACCAGATGATCTCACAGTCCCTACTGACTTTAAACACTATGGAAAAGGACTTTGTGATTGGAATGAGATGTTCTCAGATGGGCAATCCCAAACTGAGGCATTAGAAACACATCACTGCAGAGGTTCTATTAAGCACATGAAAAGCTGCTGAATTTAAACTTTTTTAACTTCAAAATTACAGATCCAAATTTCTTAGATTTTTGTCCGTTTCTTTTATAGTCCCTTTGAGGCAGGATTATTCCTCGCCTATCTATAAAATACCTCATGCTGAAGCTACTTGGAATTTTCTTTTCTCACCGTGGAAAATTTCCCTTTCATAAGAAAAAGGAAAAATAATAATAATAAAAAAAATCTATTTTCAGCCAAAATGCTATTTTTCAGGGGAAACTTTTTCCCAAGAGTGATCATTTCTTCACCAAAATAAATTACTCCGTCAAACGGAAAACCTTCATCCAAAAACAATTTTTATGGAAAATTTTCAACTCATCATATCTACAATATTGGTGGTGCTATAAATAATCAGATCAAAAACACATTCATTGTTATCAGCTACATGCCAGATAAAATAAATGAGTCCTTCACTTTACCCTGAAACTTATTAAATTTGACCTTTGTGGGATGGCTTTAAAAAAATAAAGATTATCTCTGGTTTCTGTTCTGTAACTATGAAACTGGACCACCTTTTTATTTCCTGTCTGTCCACAGGAGGATCAACATTTGAATTTTAGCTTAATTTATAAAAAAACTAAATGTGATTTGTTTCCTCCGTGAGGAAAAGCTAAATAATCTAAGTGTGCAGATGTCAGCTGTGATATCTCACCACTATTGATGGAGCAGAGTGTTTCCTGGGCAGCAGGAAGATTTGATGTATCCCATGCCACGGAGATGACCACACAACTTGGTGCCAGCCATGGGCACTGACTTCAAATGCATTCACTGTGTCAGGATGTAAGAAATATACTGCAGGGTGAATATATCTACAATCATCTGCAGCGTGGAAAGAATTGGACTAAATTCCTTCACACCAGTTTCTTACTTTGATTTCTAATTATCTTGCTTTGGCTAATTTTTGTGAGCATTCAGATTATTTCCTCTATGGTCAGTCTTCCACTTCAGTCACTGCTAAGGAATAATATTTTTATTCTGCAGATTATCTGGTGACAGTACAGTACATTTCCAGATCAGAATGTTTATAATAATAATTTTAGTCCTGCTAAACAAATAGAGGTTGCCTCATCACCTTTGCTTCTAAGTAACAAAAGCTTTTTGACTGATGAGTGGCACGAATTTTCCAGGACAGGATCTCCTTAAGTTCACACATTTTAGCTGTGCAAGTAAAAAAGAAAAGCACATAGGCCTCTGTAGCACAGTGCAGTGCACACAACTGTTACCTGTTAGAACTCACTTGGCCATCATCCCTCTAAACCAGTCTGGATCCCACTGGTTTTGTTCCTACAGGACAAAAGTCAGTGGAGTCTAAGAGTCACTGTTCCGGGCTCCAAGAAAAAAATGACAAGATAAAATAATGAAAACCACATGTAGACATCTCTAAGAGCACATGCAGGAAGATAAAGTGTGCCTTAAGATCTTCTTAGATAAGCCTATTGCAGTTGGCTGGCACAAAAAAAAAAAAGAATAAATTGGGTTTTGCCATTCCTTTAAGTAAAAGTAATAAGGAAGCTGGTGGACACCCAGCTCTTTTCTAAGACTAATCATACCAGAGCATAATTTGTCATTCAGTGACATGTCATGTCTGGAGATTAAAAAGAAACCTCTATATGTCCAGGAGAAAGCAAGTCTGGGTCAAGGATTTTTGGGGTCCAGTGTGGAGAGGTGGAGGACTTATCTCCAGAGGTGACTTCATCCTGCTGATGAAGGTCATGGCTCCTGTGATGCATGAAGGCAGGAAAGCTGCAAAGGACTCTGGAACAACTGTGCTCTCTGAAGAGGTGGCCCTGAGCTCTGTCCTCTTCCTTCTTACCCTCCTTCTTTAGTCTTTTGTACTTCCAAATCTCTCCTACCTTCTAGCTGTCCATTGCAGGGATCCTTCAGCCTGCACATCACTGACGTTCCTGACTGGGTTCTTGTTGGCAGCACTGGCTTTAAGCATTAGCTACCTACAGCTTCAGAGATACATGCAGCATGCCCTGAAGATACACCCCACCTCTCACACACAAAACAATCCACCCCTGAAAGAGAAAAGAAAAAGTTTTGAAGAAGCAGCAGATGAAAAATAGAGGGAAAAGTACAAGGGGTGAAACCTTGGTCCTTTCATAGTGGGAGCCTTGCTACTACTTGCAGCTCTTTCCAGAGCTAGGCTTTGTCCTTTTGAGGACATGATTGCCCACAGACAAGTGCTGAAGGCTGCAGAAAATCTGGTCATATTGGTCATCCCAAATGATTTTCCAGGTGGCAATTCATGGACTTCATGAAGGATGAGATCTTGAGCACACAGACGTCAGTATCCAAGAACTCCAAACAGTCACAGGACAGTGACGAGTGACATGGGAGGGAAAGCAGTGTGCAGCAGTAAGTAACTGAAGCATTTACACCACAGGATGGCAAAAAAAGGAGCCACAGTGCAGCAATGCACCTGGCCAGTCTCACTCCTTACACACTGGCTGTAGGCCCAGCATAGTCCCCTGAAATTCAGACTGCCATTGTAAATTCAGGGAAGAAAGCAATCCCAGTCACCAGCCATGAGAGTTTGGCAGCTAGGACAGAAACCTCAGTGGTACCACTGATGTCAGCCTGAATGCTTGGAAAGGTGCTTTCAAACCAACCCACATCTGTCCTTCACAAGCAACTTTCACCAGCAGCCCAGGCTCTCTGAAGCAACACTTTTCTTGGCTTCTGTCAGAGATTTATTTGCCTCAAGAAACCTCAAGGTTATCCTCAAGGATAAAGTCAAAATTTTCTCTGCAGTTACTCCCTGCCAGTTTATGTTCAGTACAAATTGCAGACTTTAAAATTCTGGATGAATCCAAAGAGGCAAAGTCAAATGAAGGGGGGGGTGGGGGGGTAAATGTTCTGGCAACCATCCAGTCACCAATGGAACTGGAGGAAACCCTATCATATGAATAATTTAAAAATAAGATCAGTCTGGACACAGCCCTGGAAAATGTACCATGGGGCTTGTATTGGCGGGGGAATGAACAGGATGAGTAATCCTGTAGGTCTCTTCCCTCTCTGGTTTCTGAGGGCCCAGTCCTCAAGGGACCTTGCAGGTTGGGCTCCTGCCATGCCCAATAGCTTCAAAGAGCACCAAGAAGCACTAAAATAGAGCTAGGATCAGATTATCACAGATTAGGAAGCACCTTTGCAAAGGTCTTCCAGGAAATAAGACCTGATCTAAAAAGTCAGAGTGGTTTCAAAAACACTTGATGAAGGGTAAATGAGAAAGCATCTCTTCTTTGACCAGACAGAGGCTCAGGGCTCAAAACCCCTATTGATCCTGTGCCAGTTTGGGGCTGGGATTTTAGTTCAATGTGTCATTAGAGATAAGGCCCAGCTGTGAAGCTTGGAGCTGGAGACAGTCTACTATGGTATCTGTTTACATCCAGAAATCTGGGTTGAGATGTTATCTAGTCAGAAAACACTGGCAAAGGGCCTCATCCTATTCCAAAAAAAAAAGCTCTGGATATTGCGAAGTCCAAACATCAATAAGACATCTTTTTGGGAGAAGGTGATGGAATAGAAAAAGACTCTGAACCTTCTTCCCAGTCACCACTTCAATAAACTGAAGTGTCAAGGGACTGCTGCGATCAATATCAAAATCTTCTCTTCCCTGCTCATTTTCAACTCGCTGTGTGTAAATTTGACTGGAGAGGTGAGAACAGGCTTTCATCTACCAAGGCCATGAAATGAGCTACAAGATGTGAGGTTTGTGTCTGCTTCTAGTCATCACTCACTTTCTCTCCCAGCTCCTTAACTTCTCTTTGCAGTGGCTCTAAAGGAAGCACTAGTCCCTACTTTCTGCAAAACACTTTTGAATTCTCAGCTAACTGATGATTTCTCAGCGTGGAGTGTTAGCACTGCTAACGAGGAGGAAGGAGAGGAACTGTGGAGGGTGGTGCAAGTGGGTAATGAGACAAAAACAGTAAAGGGATATTTTAGGCTGGAAATCAGGAAAAAATTAACAGTGAAGCCCATTAGACTGTGGAATAGGCTCCCAGAGGGAAATTCTGGCAGCCCCACTACTTGAGTCATTTCAAATAAGACTGGACAAAGCACTAGAAAATACACTGTAGAGAACAGCCCTGGGCTGACCTTCAGGGAGCAGAGAGAAGGAAGGGGGGGAAGTGGACTGTGTGACCTAACAGGTCTTTTCCATCCCTAATTTCTATGAATCTGTTATTGGCTAGTGAGAAAATGTGATGTAAGGGCAGCCTGCAGTGATTGGCAGACTAAATGAAGGTCAAGAGTAATTTTTTGGATGCCTTGAGCACAGTGAGTGTCCCAAGCACTGACCACACTCACTCGGCATGTTTAGCCACCTGGCAGCTCTGCTATAGCCAACCCAAATAGTTCATATAAAATTGAAGCGAAACAGCAAACAACCATCATTCTCAGAAATGTTCACTTTTCCTGGGATTTCTTTTTCTCTCATTTCCTTTTTTTTTTTTTTCCAGACAAACCAAAAACAAGTGATTGAGTTGAGGTACTTGCTGAGTGAACTCAGCCTGGTCAAGGCTGATTGGTGTCTGATAGAACCATTGTTGGAAACAAATAAGTGTTTATAAGAGGAAAGTCCACCTGCTGTACTTGGATACCAGTTCAGGCTACTCCTGGGGCTGCAGACTGCTTCTCAAACTTGATAGGCCATCATAAACTTGGGCTAGAAATCCTGCTTGTCCCCCCACAGACAGACATGCTTCATCCTAGGCTATCCATGTTCCCTTCTCAGTGCCTTTTTTTCATAAATGGAAATAAAGCTGCACCTGGAAAGTCCTGACTAGATGTCATTCCTCTACACTGCCAGAAACGCTGTTTCCCATGATTACCAGTGCTCTCTTGTTCCTGTGCCCAAAGTGACATTCACTGACCCATAAGTGCCAGCTTTGTGTGTTTTGCTAGTGCATTTGGATTGCCATTCCTGATCTTGCCTTGGCCTCTTCCAGGTTTGTCTGCTGGAAGGAGGCAGAATGAATCTTGGGCTTAGCTAATGAAAGAGAGAACTCTAACTGGCAAAGGATCTTGGTAAAGCACTGGAGAGGAAAGATGGGAAGAAAAAACATGGGCAGGAGGAGGTGGGGAAAGTGGAATTGGCCAATAGAAGAAAAGGTGGTATGACTAACTGGGGTAAGCAGAGATGAGAGATAATTGCCAGTGGAAGGAGGATCTGGTGGAGCAGTGAAAAAGCCAGAGGTGCAGAGTTAATACGCAATTAGTCGCACACAATTGAAATGCAACTCTTCAGCTTGGGAGAATTTTCATGCCTTTGGTCTGGAAGGTTGCCCAAATTTCATGCCAGCTTTTGTTAAGGCACTTTTATGGCCTCCAAGCAGTAAAATCTCACTGTACTGGAAGCACTGAGGGTGGGACCTGAGGCACCTGCATGGTTTCTATGTGCAGTCAGCCCAGCAGGTGCTTGGCCAATGCTGGAGATGCTCTGTGGGGAGTCAGACCTGAGGGAGAAGCAGCAGCCCCAAGCTTTTGCTGCACAGTCCAAGGACAACCAGGAGTGTGCTCTCTGATCTATTCCCCATCAAAAGCAAACACCACAGCTGGCTCCACATCACCCCAGGAAGCTGATATCTCTTTCCATGGTCCTCAAGTACAGACAGGGCAATGAAGTTGCCCCTTTGACTGTATGCCATAGGATGCTTCCCTTTGCCAGGTTACTTTTCAGTCACAAGCAAAGGAAAGCAGAGAACAGGGCAGCTTTACGTTCCTCTTTTGCTCTACCTAGCAAAGAATCCACAGGTTTATTTTTCTTACCTGTGGTTTTATTTGTCAGTCCAAGTATATCAAATCAAATATAGGTTTTGGTCTGGATGGATCTTGAAGGCAAAATGATACTTTCTTTCAACATTTTGTAGATCAGAAGAAGTTAAGCAAGGGCTGTAATTACAGTGGAATAAGCAGTGATATAAGTGATGTGGGAAGAGGGATCAGATGATGACCGTCAAAATTAATTATGTGCAACATGACCAATTGACAAGAGGCTGCTATAGGAAAAAATGAGCCAATATGCACTTCAACCTGCACAAAATAGAAAGCATACTCTGAAAATCTTGAGGGGGGAGGAAAGAAGCTGTATTGCCTTATCATTGATGCATTCTTCAGAAGAACACATGAAGGTACAGTATGTCAGAGTCTTGTCCACCACCTGGTTTTCACTATTTGCTTGTCAGAGAGGAGCCAAAACAACTGACTTCCATATGAAGGCATGACCTAAAGTTCATTTAGTCATTGCTTAAAATTAAAAATGTCAGGTTGTATTCATGCTGCTAGTCTGGAAAAATAAAAGAATCCCAGGGACAGAGCATGAAGATTCCCCTTTTGGTGTGGGCCTGTCTTTTATGTTTATGCCTCTGAAGTGAAAAGGGAGAAGTCTACAACCACACTAACAGTTTTCAAGTTTTTGTGACTAAGAGACCTTTCCCAGCAGAGATCCCATGGATTTAATTTAGGAAACACATACTTAATGTGTGACCTGTTGGAATCTGCAGAGAGGAGGCTGAAACCCAAATGCTCTACAGTGGGGAAAACTAGGACTACATTTTCAGGGTAACAGCATTCCAATATTGTGGTCAGGTTTTTTGCTATTCCCAAGCTTTTTCCTTTCGCCAGGCAACATCAACATCTTTGGCCCATAACTCAGGAAGCAGCTAACACCTGCTTTCACACCAGACATGGTTGCACATCCAAACTTGGGGCTCCAGGGAGCTCATTTGGCACCAGTCTTGGCCTTGTATTAACTTTCCATGTAGTTTTATCCTGATCACATCAACTCAATATACCCCCCAACAGAAGCAAGGATGTGATTTCTCCTTTTGCTTATATCTCTGCCACCACAGCTCTCTACACAGAGAGCCCTCCCCTGGACCAAGGCTTCTCAAACAAGGCTTTCACTGGAGAACACCTCAGGTCTTCTCACACACCGGTTCTTTGCTGCTCTTGAGCACAGTTTCCAGGCAAGAACCAACTCAGGATTCTGTCAGGCCAAGAGCAGGATATAAGAGCAGACATGAATCCCTGTCTGCCCAAGATGTAACGAGCAATTCAGTTTTAAATTTATTGAATATCAAAAAGGTAGAGGAAGAGGACTGAGCTGTTTCCCATGGTGTTCTCTCTCTACCTAAAGACAAGGCTTATAGATATTTTGATAGCAAAACTCCCCTTTTTCCTTTTCAGTCAACAAAATGTAAGTCTCTTGCTCATCAGTGAGCTATGCTGGAGCAGACTGTTTTGCATTTGGTAATGAATTGCATACCATCTTTAGATAGAGATCTTTTGGACTCGTTTTTGGCATCTCTGAGGAAATATGCTCTCCACCTGCTCTCTGTCCAGTGCAAACACCATTCCCGCAGCATGTTTCACTGCTGCAGACAGATCCTGCCACCTAGTGCATCCAGATGTGTACTAGCCTCACTGCACACCTGGAACAGCTGCCTGGACCCCCACTCCTCAGCAGCGATGACCAGATTTCTCCATAACACTCCTTTCCTTCAGTCACTGAAATAAAAACACTGCCACCAGAAGAAGTTTTCTGAGAGATGGACCTATGCAAATATTCTCCCAGGACCTGGATCAGTTCTCAAAAAAAGCCATTTTGATTTTCATTTCCATTTAGAAAGTGCCATGTCTGTATTTCTCTGTTAGTAACAGGGAGGAGTAAAAGAAGAGACCTAATCACAGTCTGCAGCTTCCTTATGAGAAATGGAGGATTAGGCACTGATCTCTTCTCTGTAGTAACAGTGAGAGGACCTCAGGGAATGGCCTGAAGTTGTGTCAGGGGAGGTTTAGGCTGAATATTAGAATAATATTCTTTAGCCAGAGGGTCGTTGGGCACTGGAACAGGGTCCCTATGAAGTTGTCACAGCACCAAGCCTGACAGAGCTCAAGAAGAGTTTGGACAACCCTCTCAGGCACGGGGTGATTCTTGAGGCTGTCCTGTGGAGGCCCAGGAGTTGAACTCAATGATTCTTGTGGGTCTTTTCCAACTCAGAATATTCTATAATTCTATGATAATAAACTAGGTAAGCAGACACAGGAGCATCCTATTTTGTTCTGCCCTACTTCTTAGGTTATATCCCTTTTTTCTGGCTCACTCAGGCCAGCATCCATCCAGGAACAGTATTGTCTGATTTTATGGTATCTTTTTGCCCCCTTATTCTGTGGGGTTTCCTCTATGTCATGAAATGAACAGCATTTCAGAAAGTCCCCAGTGCACAAACTTTGCTTCTAGTCACAGGTTAAGTACTGTGGCCGCTGAAAAAGGAGAGAGTACACAGCTTAAGGCTAGATTGAAGGTTGTCAGGAAAACAAAATGGGACTTAGGCATCCATGTGTGGCCTGATTCCTCTCCATAAGACTGAGCTACTCACCGTGTGTGTGTGTTACACAAAACACACTGTCTCCCTCTGACAAATCAGATCTGGGCACTGTCAGAGAGGGAATAGCAAACTGGACACAAAAGATAGTATTTGACAAATTCTGTTTATCAAAGGAAAATTCTGCTTTCATTTTGCAGGAATAGTTTATAAATCTTCAGTTCAGGTTTGGAAGTCTTAACTCTTCCACACTTTCCTCCTCACAGAGCCAATGATACTGTATTCTGACATGACAACCACTAGCTTTTTGCACTCTGCACTGAACAAATATCTACTTCTTTCCTCATCTCTCATCTCTGGGAGGAAGGTATTTGTTTTCTTCCACAGTAGCAATATAATGTATTGCTTCAATCCTTCATTAGCTGCCTGATGTAATTCACGTCATCTTCTCTTTCCTTCTGCCCTGTGTTTCTGACCTTGCACCTAGAGAAAAGCTGTCTTTGCTGTCCTTTTTTTCAAACTATTGACCAGCTTTGCAAAATTTGCACTTCTCTTCTTCTCTTTTTCTTTTTCTCCCCTGCTTCTGATGGTAAATAGATTCAAACCAGTAAAAAGGCGTGTGGTTTTTGCGTTACTCATTGAAATTACTTACCAAGAGCCTTGGTAGACTCTCCACCACTTGTGTGGCTTTTTATATAAGATCAGAGCCAAATCACAGCAGCAGGTGAGAGGGGCTGAGCCCAGAGCAGTGGGAAGGGAGATCCACAAGCTGCCTTCTCGTGCAGTGCCAGGAAAGAGGTGGAGGACCTCTCTGAGCCACAGCACATCTGGATGCCAAAGTAATGCCCTGATCCTGCCCCAAGGGAAGGATTGGGAATAGTGGTGGGGCACAGGTGGAGTGGGAAGCAGCTTATGGTACATCCTGCTACTCCTGGCAGCAGAAAGGACTATTCCCCATCTACACCCCCCCAAGACCCTTGCCTGCCTGTAGCCCTCTTCCCATCCATTTGTGTTAGTTCCCTGATGCACAGTAGGACAAAGAGGAGCAGCAGAAATCAGGTGTTTCTTGCCTCAGGGGGTCAGCTGGGACTCAGGCTCTGGGGCCCACTCTCCTCTGAAGTATAGGAAGTATCTGAAGTGTCTCCTCTGTAAATCCAGAAGGGAAAGGATTTGAACAGGTGAGAATCCCTTCTTCAAATGACAGTTCCCTCAAACTACCCATGTTTCTCAAATCCCTCCATTCATACCTCTCTCAACAGTTTCATCACTTCCATTCCCTCTCTGTAATCCATGACTTTTCTTCTCCATCTCCAGCCTGTAAAGCTTTAATTTTAAACTGCTTGGCCCTGTGACCTCCTCCTGAAACACACACCTTCCAAAAAATAAACTTAATCGCCTCCATATCTTCTCTGCAGTTGTCTGTGATATTTCCTGTGCCTGTTTGACACTCGTGGTCTCCAAAAGCTTGCTAATCTCACACTTGCCTACTGGAGTCCTTCTGACCGATCCCAACATTTTCATCCCCATCTCCTGAAATCCCCTGGCCCCTTCCAGCCCTTCTACTCTCACAACCCGTCCTGCTGCTGCCCTGAAAATAAATTTTTGCCTACACTGCCAAAAAGCCTTCAGCCATCTCTGATTACAATGGAAAACTTTCTTCAAGTACTCTCTCTCCCAGCTGCAGGAAATCCTGAGGGGGCTATTCAGTGACCTCCATAATGAAATAGGTCAGATTAGATAACCACAATAAGCTTTCCTGGTCCAAAGGCCTCCTGCAAAACAAATTGCATTATCTAGCACATAAGAACATGGATTAATAAGGACGTTCAGGGAGGACAAAACGCGTGTTCCTAAAGCCTTTGAAACTCCAGATGCCATGAGCAGTCTAATCCTATAGATCTAAAGAAGGAGGAAAACAAGTGTAAGTGCAAAGGAGCAATCTATGTAGCCACGATAATGCCAGCATTACACCCGTATCATTTGTTTTGTATTATTAGACAAATTACACAGACATCCCGTATTCCCCAGTTTGAACTAGCAAAATGCCAATGGACAAGAAAAAAAAAAAAAACACAAAAGTTTGTTTTTGTAGGAATAATGTGATGACACATTTTCAGCAATATATACTATATTGTCAGGCCCTCATTAGACAAGCCAAATATTTTTGTGTAATTTCTGCAATAAAATATGAAAGCAGCAACATTCAGACAGAGAGGCTGGCTTTTGTTAGAGTGGGGCTCCAAGAATAACAGCTTGTGAATTACCAACACCATTGTTTGGGGGAAGAAATTTGCTTGATATTAACAAATTCATTAAGCCCAAACTGACACGCCTGTTAAAGCAGCCATTAGTCTCAATCTTTATGGATTTGTGTCCCAAACATACCAAATAACACCAATCATGGGTACTGTGTTGGGGCACAAAATATGTTTTCCAGCAGATGTTAACGATGATTTATGACTCACATTTCTCCCGTGTACTATGGCACTCGTACAACTCATTTGTGCTACGTGCTTGCAAGAGTCATTTCACCCACCCACAATGCCAGGGAAAGGCAATTGCCTCTACGGATCAAAGGGAGGGAGGCTTGGAGCTGTTACAGAAGCCGCAGGCAGGTGTCCGGAGCAGGGCGTGAGGAGCACGCTCGTCTGCTGAGGCCCTCCTCACCAAAGGGGCTCCGAGCCCCTCTGGAATCCATTGGAATCTCCCATCCCAAATTATCATCCCAGTGAGCAACTGACCTGCAGCCCATGTCCATGTCACCCTTTTCAGATAGGGACCGTGCACGGGGACAGGGCATGAGCCCCGACCTGAGTGCAGTCCAGGGCCTCAGTGCATGGCAAACTTTCTTTTTCTTACTCCAGCAGAAAATGCCAAAACAATTTAGGAAGATGGATGACAATTCGCCCAGGAGAAATTTGGCCACAATACTGGTGTAAACGTTCCAACTCCTCTGATAAACTTCATATGATATCACAGATTTAGGTATGCAGCAACAGTGTCTGACTACACAAAGTTTATTTATTTGCTGCTTGATCTGACCTTTTTTCAATCTGAAAGACAGTTTCTCCTCTTCTTCATCTCGTATCTTTGAGAGATCTGATCCAGGATAACAGGAGGAAAAATTGGTTTCCACAGAATTATCAAGACAAATTACAGTAAGGCATGTGGGAATCTGTATTTTAAGTACCCACACTGCTGAACATCCATTTTCCTTGTTATCTCCTCCTTTTCCAAAGGAAATTGTTCAGTCTTCCACCTCAGCTGAAACTCCCATTTGCACAGCAACTTCTCATTTATATAGCCTGTGTAAGGCTATCATGTTAGACATTCAGATTTGGATCTGGAAGGTCACAAACTTTGGTGAACATCAAAATATGACACCATTGTGGTGGAAATTCTCTTTCCATTCCTTAAAAAAAACTATAGTAACATTAACAGATGCAGAGACATTGAAAGATAAAAGTTTTTACAGAAGCAGCAAACCCTTTTAGACTCAGGCTAGCCTAAGTTTAGCCCACATCACCAAGATATCATTCCTGCAGCTCACAAATCAATTTTAGACAAGGATTATGCTAATTTTCAACTTCTTACCTGTCCACACATGTTTCATTTATCTCCAAAATGACACTTCATTGTCAAAAGAGATCTCATGAGTACTCTAGAGATGTGCAATTTGCATCACAGTTAGCTGACATCCTACAACACCATTTATGGAGCAGTGTCATCTGGAAAACGTTTCTTCCTGCAGTAGTTTACAGCCTATATAGAAGAAAAATGTTAAATTTGGAGTGATGAAGACTTTCAAGTAAGAAAGAAACTCAAGGTTCACTTTAATCCCTAAGTCCCTGGGAAACTCAGCTGCCAAGTATCTGTCCTACCCAACAAAGAAAGCCAAAGAAGCTCTACTCCTACGTGTCACTGTCTTTTACCAGTCAAACAGAGCTAAGCTTTAGCTGGATTAAAGCAAAACTGCACAAACCACCAGAGACACATTATCAAACAAACCCTTAGACAGCATGGAGACTACCATGGCAGGATCAGATAGGAAAGACAAATCAGTGTATTAGGCTTTTGTGTTACCAAAGAGTAGTATGAAGTAGCAGCAAATCATCTGTGTTATTCCTCCATCCTCCTCAGGGAATGCCCAGTGAATCCAAATCTACTTCTGCAGATCTTTCAAACTACCCATGGAAAGCCTGCTTCCTCCTTGCACTGTCACCAGTAACAAAACCTGACCCCAGAGCCCCCAAGCAGCCTTTGGTAACCACAGTGGTGACCATAAAGGACACAATTTTCTGTCATGTTAAGCCTGCTCTGTACCAATACTGATCAATAACCTCTGTGATGTACCTGTCACCTGCATACAGATCCTAGTGCCCACAAAAAGTCAGTGCTGTATTGACAACTTCTGCTGCCACTGTCAAAATAATTACATGGGGCCAAAAACCAAAACAGATTAGCGACCAATTAAAACCCAATCTCTTTTGTCAAGATATGCGCTGTTTCCATTGAGAATGGAAAGACAAGTAGATAATAAGCCACAGGCCCTTGTTCTGTGAAACATTATACTGGTAAACACAGGAAAATATTGCCATTGGAAGGCAAGCACTGCCCCTCTACTGCACTTGTCTGTGTTCATTGAGGCTTGCAGCACACAGGATGCTCGCTTTAGCTCACCTCACCAGCATAAACTCTTGCAAAACAGCTATATTCACAGTGGAAAACAAATGAGCAATTTAGGTGACTTTGTTATTTGAGAGGACTGAAGACAATATTCTAGACTTCTCAAGGGTATAGAAGCTGTAGCCCTGAGCTGAAACAGCCCCAAAAAATTTGATTATTTGGAAGTGTGGGTAGAGTTTGTGGTTTCTTTTCCACTTTGCTGAATCTCTCCATTTACTCACTCTCTCTTCTTGCAGTCCCATGTGTAGTGGCTGAGTTCTGGCACCCTGTCCAAGTCTCCCCATCCTGGGAATACCAACCCCATTGGTTCTGGAATCAAAATGACCACACGGCACTTATAACATTTCCAGACAGACATAAATACACAGATTAGTCTTTTCTGCATTTTTCCTCATAAAAACAACAGCAGCTTCGAAGCTCATTGGCACAAGCACTGAGATTAAGTATTGCAACCTGCTATTGTTGGCAGGCTTGCTCTGGCTTCTTCTGCTTTCCCCACCTCCTTGTAATCCTCTCTCCTCTTGGAGAGTAGTTAAACGCCCTGTCCATTCATGTCACCACGGAGTAGTTTTGGCAGATGCATGCCCCAAGGCTGGGATGTTTTTACGAGAACCGTTTTCATATTTCACTGTTTGCCTGGCTGATCCTTTATCTGTTCTAACAGTTATACAACTAAACATACTGAACCTTCTGTCAGATGATTACATATTCCATGTTGAATTGCAGGATATGGAAATCCTGCCAAACACAGTCCTGATCTAACTCTGTCAACTTCAGTGCATGGCTGAGAATGAATTCAGACCTTAAACTCCTTTACACTGGTCTTTGAGAATAAATAGAAGCAAATCATCAGTAAGGTCTTCTGTTTTGTGCATCGATGCATTTCTAGGCCTGAAGGCTCCTGTGGATGCCCTTTAGCTGTGAGTGATGGGCTTTTATATACCACCCCTCTGATCAGAGGTGTTTATTGAGGGGGTCAGAATCCCACAGTCTAAAGCTGAAATAATTTTGGTCTAGAAGGAATGGTTGCCAGGGTCCTGATGAAAAAGAAAAGATGGCAGCAGATGGAGCCCTTCCTTTCATTCTTTGCTGTTGACCTGGCAGAGCCAGGAGGGAGTTGGAGGTGAGGGAAGGGGGAAGAGAGAGGAGCTCATTTCCCTTCTCCACCTGGCAGCATCTTCCCAGAGCCACCAGCTCTGGCTGCACAGCTCCCAGCAGGCTCTGGCTGCACACACTCTGCCGCTGCTGGTAGAAAAATTCAGGGGATTTTCCAGGTTGCTTTTAAATATCCCCAAGACCACAAGGTGCTTGGGCTTTTTTTATGAGGAAGATGTCATTCCTTTTTGAATTCATAATTCTCTAGAGAACTGCTTCAGGTGGAAACAGCTGATCTTATCTATTCCCCTATCATTCAGCTATTGCTACTGAATCAAACCATTAATACACCCTGAGGCTCTGGTGTGCACCTGCTCAGAAATGAAGCAGACAACAGATCCTCGTAGCAAGAGTTCAGGACGGGATTTTGTCCACAGGAGAATCCTAAGAGAGAATGGACAGATGGAAAGAAGGAAAAGCAAATGTATTGTTCATGTTTTAAAAATATCTATCAAAGTGTTCTATAACTTAGATTTCAAAGTTTTTCAGAGTCTCTGAGTCCTCCTATTAATATTTCCACCTGTACACTTCCCAGACATTTTAGCTAGCTTTTTCATGCATTTATCTTATGTTTTCAGTGCTGTTACTCTGATCACAGCTGCCCACACACAGCCAGCATTCTTTTGTAATAAAAGCAGAGAAGGGCTGTTTATTTATTAGTTTTTTGTTTCTGTATTTTGACAAGAGTGGCAACCTCATCCCCTACCAGTGTTAAAACAACATAAATGAGGCTAAAGCAAAGGAAAACTCAGTCATTAAAAGGTTGAAAGGGAAGTTTTCAGCAAAAAGGTTCTTCAAAATATCTCAGAGAGCAGCTGAATAATCATCCTCAAGATGTCTGGGTCACTCACACACTGTATTTCTGAAAAAAAGTCATGTCCTTTTAATATTAGTATTTCAGTTCCTCAGTCTCCAAAGTTGGGGGACCACAGAGCCATTCCTCTCCTCAAATAATTTTTCCCTGCATGACTTCTGTCCAGCCTCTCACTATCCCAGCTTCTCTGGACCCTAACAGCAAATTCTGCTCACAGCAGATTTAGTGAGGACTGCATGTTGTTGGCTATTTAGTTGGCTGTAGCTATAATTAGACAGCTGACAAAGACTGGCTGGTTGTGTGCTCTTTTTTTCTGTGATTACATATCATAGTTGGTCTATGTGCAAGACAAAAGATGATTTTTCTTCTTTGTCACTCCCTAAACTCCTCAAGGGAGTTGATAAGAGTACTGGCTGCTTTCTGCCACTTACCTCACTACTAGCAAGAGGACATTGTCATCATTTCTAAGCCAATAAGTGTGTTGAAGTGACATGTAGAGGAATTCAATCAGTCTCCTGCCTATGCCAGCACTTTTCCTTCTTTTTACAGAAATCTTGGGTTTGTTTTTTTTGGTTTTTTTTTTGGAGGGGGGCGATGGGGTAGGGGGAGGGGGGAAAAATAAACCAATATTTTAATCTTTAAATGCTATGCTTCTTGCTTCATGAAAATAGTTGGTTGAACTGCATCTCCCAGTGCACTGTGATGTCCTCACACAGCAAAGGGAAGCAGTGCAAGGTGGCAATTCTGTGACTACATCAGTAGTCACAGTCCATATGAGAAAGTGTGGACATAAAGATGACCTGACATAGAACTTTCTATGTCTAGAATTTTTCACCTAAAATATTTCTTGGATTTACTCAAATCTTTCTATTTTTTCATGCAGAAGACTCAATCTTCCCATGAAATAAGAGCCTTCTAAGGAAAGACTCAATGAAAATGTTTTTAAACATGATGTGCTAGTAGTAGAACATTTGTTAGTTTATTAAAATAAACATATTATATTCAGTAATCACTCACAGTAAAAGCCTAGACTCAAGTCAGGCCAGAACATATATTTTGAGTGAGAAGATGCCACTTCCAAGATACTTACTTTTCTAATAATAGATCAGGACCCTACTAGCAACAATAAAATTATCTGTAAAAGTACACAGAGCCATTCTTCATCTCCAGTTCACTGAGATGAGCAAGCAGCATATTATTACCAAGATAAATGGGTAAAAAAAAAAATCCTGAAAAATAAAGACCGATTAAAAAAAAATCAAGGAAAGACTTCTGATCCCTAGTCTGTGAAATCTCTCAGTGAAGGCAATGGAAATTATACTTGTGTTATGACATGGTTTCTACCCTACCAAAAAAGGTCATAAACACAGAAAAGTTAGGTGACAGATACTGGCACTCCTCACAACCTGACTTTGCTGTGAATAACACCACATCTCTCCAACCAGAACCTGTCCAGAAAAAGATGGAAGGACTGTCTCCCAAGAGAAGCAGAAACCTCCTGTAAGTTTTGCAGTGAAACATATAGAATGGAAATGTAGCTCCTCTGTGGACACTGGCCAGCAATGGCACTGCTAGCACTATGTTTTATTTCATGTCATCAGAGAGGCAATGCAGGAATGGAAGTAAAGCCTATGAGGCTGCAAGAAAAGCTCCATCATATCTATATTGTGACCAACCCAACTCCAGCTGCTACACATTTTCTATCAGGTTGCTTCTGGCAAATAAACAGCAGAAAGCAACTTATTCATTTTAGCAGCTACCACCATTTCCTACCTTTCTTCTTCTGTCAAGAATGCCCTGGCTATTGCTTAGATAGCCCACGAACAGCTTTCCCACAGTCTCTCCTGCTTCCTTCCTTCCACTGTTCCATAATTCAGCACAGCACCTTGTAACGCTCAGAAATTATACCCTAGGGTGTAATTCCTATCACCTTCCCAGTCCCCCCCAACAGCTGCCCCCACTGCCTTTTGTGCAGACCCCCTCACAAGTCAAGTGGGTTGGTAAAAATAGTTCTCCCTGTCTGCCCCACTTCTGATTCATGGTCCACTTAGGTAACGTCTCTTTCAGCTACATGGAATGGCTGGGGCCTCCTGGACCCCAGGGACATTACATCCTCATAAATAAGGAGATTTATTTACAGATATAAATCAAGACACAACGTTTAGACCATGCTACAGGGAAACAGTAAAATCCAAGGAGAAGGAAAGAAGAATAATCAAAAGTCGAGGATTCTGGCCAAATTCTTCCTAAAATAGCTCTTCCAAGACATAGTGAACATTGTATCAAACTCACAGAGGATCTTTGCTTCTTCATGACTCATTTCACTTGAGCTGGAGAGTAACAATTTCCTCCCTAGCCGACTCACATGGCTAAGACTAGGCAGATAGAGCTCAACCTGTTGTGATTGATCAGGCCCCTCTTTAGGGTAAATGATGCATTTCATCAAACACTACTGTACATCAAGATCAGAATCCATAAAATCGTGTTCTTTAATACACACTGACCCCCTGCACCCCCACACACTCCCGTGCACACCCAGCCCGGTGGTCAGGTCATCACCTGCTAGTGTTAACATGCACACAAGCAATTACAGAGCAGACATCTGTTCAGGATGTTGCTCACTGGATCAGCATCTTCGCACTGAGATGGCTGCAAGCCTTTGAAAGCCTTTGAAGCATTTATGTTCTGACTCTGTGCTGTCTGCTAGTGCAGGATGATTTGTCTGTAAACGTCCCTCTTGCTGGCACAGCATTCATTGGTGTGAATTGTCCTGGTTCTGGTTCAGAGCTAAAGCAATGATGCTAATGGGGAAAAACCAGCCTCATGCAGACAAGATGGATCCCACTTCTTTCAGTTGTCACTATGTGGGAATTATGGAGTCCTGGCTGGAAGAAGGTTTTGCAGATTTTCCTATAAACAATAAATAAAGTGTCAGTATCATGTTCTGTTTGACAAGATAGGCACTATTTCAGAGAAGTCAAATAATGATTTGGAAATTAAAAACAAAACACTGGTCCATTACAGGGTCTCATGTCAATTATATTAAAGTTTTAAAATGTTCCTCAGATTGAATGCCAAAGCAAAGTTTGAGTTTTCACTGTTATTTCTGAATACAGACTGACGCAACTCCATCTGAGGGCATTGTTAATATCTTGAGATTGTCCTCAAAGGTAATTAAAAATTAAACTGGACACTGGTTGCCAAGAGGTGGTAAATGCCCTTGCCAAGTCCCTGGTCCTCTGTCCTGGCATGTTGGTAGCAGAGGAACACAACCCTGGCCATGACACTGCAGAGGTCATCATGCCCCAACTTCTGTGGCCCTACATCATCACACAAGTGCCAATTCTTTCTGTGCCCATCAGGTATCAAAAAAAAAAAGCAAAAATATATTTGAAATACACATGAGCTAGATTTATTCTGGACTTCACCACTCCTGACCTCAGGCGATCATTTATAACCCATGGGTATCTCAGCATCTTCATATGTTCAGCCTAATGGCCCCTTCTCTTGTGGGCTGAGAGCCAGGCAGAGCAGTGGGATTTTCAGGATGGGCTAAGCCACATGTTGAACTTGGACCCCTTCTCTGTACCACTGCCACTAAATGTTGCAAGTAAAGGGAGACAAATTGGGAGGAAGATAGTATGAGAGAGAGCGAGAAAGAGAACAAGCACTCTTATCTAATACAGACACAACAAATTTTAAGGCTGCACAGCTGTCTAATATTGCCCACACCAGGAGCTGGAGCCCACACACTGGAGCTGGACACAGCAGTAGCTGCATCTCCCTGCAGCACAGCCCCAGTGCCACAGCCACAGCACTTCAGTGCCAGGCAGGAGAGCAGCACACGTGGCACCCACAGGGGAACCCACTCATCCCCACGCCACCATGGGGACCAGGCTGATTCCAAATTCTTGGAGGCATTGAGCTCACAATGGACAGTGCCATTAGAGTTGTGTGTGCTCCATGCTGAGGTGGTGGTGAAGTGGGAGCCAGTGCCAGGGTACCTGAGCCGATGCCACAGGAGACCTGGGCTCTTGTTCACATTCAATGCCCATGCTATATTCTTGTCCTGAGCAGGCATTCCACACCTCCCCACCCTGGATATGGTGCTATACTGTTATCCTGAGCAGGTAT
>QUSF01000002.1:6307302-6393545 GCA_003676055.1 Chloebia gouldiae | reverse complement strand
GTGGTGCTGGGAGCAGGGCGGGAGGAGGGAGGGATGGCCAACACTTCATTCAGTGATTGCAGCCCTCCTCCAAGGCTCAGACTTTGAAACAAGACATTGGCAGGACTGCTTAGAGAAATGATTTCATCTGTGTATGAATTAAGCCAAAGAACACAGTACTTGTCCCTTTGGTGTTTATTTTAAAATAATTATTACATGTTCCCTTTTCTTTCAGGAACATTAAACACAATGCTGCACATGATTTTGTTCAGGAGGGCTGCAGATGGCTGCGATGGGGGAAAGTCAGTGGCAAGTACTGACATATGCACTATGGCAAGTACTCAAAAATGAACTCCTCATTCCCTTCAGCCTGAGGAATGCTGAATTCTGATACCATTTGGGGGGAAATGAAGATCAATAATAGCTAGCAGATTTATTTAGTTGTTGATTTTTCAAGTGCTGGGCTGCCAGTCCTGTTGTATTTCTACTCTTTAAATCGAGAGCAGACCTTTGCAACCAAGTGCCAGCATTTGGTAGCAAGAGAGGCTTTCCTCAAGCAGCTGTCCTCTGAAAAACATGCCGTGGTTTGAAAAATGTGGTTGCAAAATGTGGACAATGTGCACAGGAGTTATTAATGTTTGCAAGAAAATGTGCTGCTTCATCTCCATTATGGTCATTAACCTCAGCTGTGGTTTTGCAAGCAAAAAAATCTGCACTCATTCTCAGAGCTGAGATTTGGATTTCAGAAGCAGAGACACAGGTAGTTCCTATAATTCCTCTCCCAGCTATAAGACGAACATATATGGACACTGGAAAAATACTTCCCTTTATCTTAATGGACCTAGTACACAGACTGCAGAAGGAATTTAAAACAGGGGTTTAATGTCAGATGTTTCATATGGACCATATTTCTCACAGTGAAAAGGGAATTTATTTTTTTTTTAAGGGAGACAATACACTGTCCAGGAAAACAAAGCAAGCCAGCCAGCTCTATGACCATTTGACTGGGAGACAGCTCCAGAGTCATTCCAGTACTGGCAGTACAGCTAAGCCAGAGTTCTCCTATAAGCCAGATGACACACTTGGAAAAATATATTCCAGAGCTTGTTATCCAGCCCCTGCACCTGCCAAATTTGCCCATATGGGACCACAGGGGTTGGTTCAACCCAAGGAGGAAATAGATGGGAAAAGACCGAAGAGTATCAATATCTCAAGCAGTGAATATCATCAAGTTAGTGCTGAAGTTGCTGCAAGTCAATTTCCAGTGAAGAGGGTGCTTTTAGATACATGCATGTGCAGATATTTAAAAGTCCAACATATAAAATGTAAATCCATCCTGGGATGCTCCATTTTCACACATGTATGAACACAATAGTTGTCACATGTGGGTGGGCACAGGTAATGGAAAGCACAGCTTTGGTGGCACAGGGCCTCTTTTGGGCAATTGACCATTAAGAAGTGCATTCACCCCAAATTCCAAGCTGCTCCTGTCTGGGAGTTGTACCTCTGTGCTAGTGTAGCAGGGTGCCCAAATGAACTACCACTCTGGAAAGCAGAGAGCACTGAAATATTAGCAGTAGTAGCATGGTTGTGTGGCTTCTGGAGTCATGACCAAAGGAGCTGAGGGCTCTCAGAGCTATGGAGATGTAACCAGGGAGGAATTTGCTTAGCACCTGCACAGGTCTGATCTTTCTTCCAGGAGAGTGAATGAAAGCAGAGTTGTCCTTGACTAAGTGCAACATACCTGAGTTTCAGTTCCAAATGGCCCCAGGCTGCTGGCTGCAGATGAGTCAAATCCTGAGCAGCACACAGATCAGCACTACATTTTTCACTGGGAAAAAGCATGGGAATTCCAGCATCAAAAGTACAAAAGCCCAGCACTTGAACAGGAACAGCATCTCTCACATTGCCAGCTCAAGCCATCCAAAAGTTGCAGACAGGTTCCCATACTCATGAACTTGTCTTTAGCTAAAAATCACACTGCAATATATGATTTTAATAGCACGTTAGGAGTTGATTGTATTTGATGTCTAGGGGTTTTTTTTAACCACTGGGGTCTACTTCCAAACACTTCCACAACAGGAAGGCTCAGAATATGTTATTTTATGCTATTTTTCAAATGAAAGCTGTGGTTCTTATGTAGTCATCTTAACTCCAGGAGCTATGTTTTTTAAGGCACACACCAAATGTCAAGGGACTCACAATAAAATCTCAAGAATTGGCAAGATTGCCTTTGCTGGCTTTGGGGAATGAGCAGGTTGTTGTTGGAGCCACACATTAGAGGGAGACACACTCACATGTTCTTAACCAGTGAACTGTGCACTGAGGTATAGTGGCAATTCGCCCAGCACTGACATACAGCAACAAGAACAGGATGCACAAAATTCCCAGGCCTCTTAAACTAATGGAGAAGCTTTGCTAGTTTCACTAACAAGGGAACCAATGACATAACCTGTCATAAACATGTTGGGACCATTATATGCACAGACATGAGATATATTTAAACTATAAAAACCCATTTAATAACCAAAAAGACAGCTGTGTAATCTGCACATTACACTCACAAAAAGGAAATAAAAGTAAAATGAACGGGAACATGTGTGTCTTGAGAGAAAAGGGGTAAGAAAGGCCTAAAGACTGCTCAGAGGAATCAAGGACCTTCTTTAGCAGGAAAACACTGCTATCCTCCATTCTCTCTTCCTCTGTACAAACCCTATTTTTACAGGGGTTTTTGATTGTTTTTTAAATAGAATTCCACATACACTAACAATGGGACAATTTTCACATACAGGGAGTAAGCTGGGAGGAGAACTTTTTCTCTTCTCCATTGACAGCATAATACAAATGTGTACTCATCTCAGTGTCCAAATTATCTGGGTACCAGCACTTGAGATCAAGACAAAGTCAAAGAAATACAGTGAACTAGTCCTTAATTTTCTTACATTGAAGTGCAAACACTGAGGCACAATATGGCAGAAAAAAAGGACCTGCTCCTTCATCTGTCTCTGCCTTTTTTCTTAAAGGCTTTGTAGATTTACATCCAACAGGAAAACTGACTCAAACGTGTTTAACTAGGACTTTGCTCACAACCTATTTGGGGTATGGAGGTTTTTATAAATCACATTACTTATGTTTTGCCATTTCTATGAAGGACAAGTTTAGCTCTATAATAACTCACTGAGGTTTTGTCAGGATCAATATACATTTGTCAGATGCTCTGCAGTCTTCAAACAAAAGCTATAAAAAACAGCACTACACTAGTATTTCATCTTTTTAGAGGTTATGATTTATAGACTATAGAATGGGAAGAAGAGGCAGTGGAGGGGTGTATTTTTCTCCCAGCTGCAAACACTGATCTTCTCCACAGAGGAACCAATGTACAAAATTCAGCAACATGTATCCCTAATACCAAAATAGAGATTAAAAAAGCCCTCAGAGGTGCCTAAATGTCTGTATCTAATTTATGGGTAATTTACAATTGAAATAGATGATTTAAAAAATGTATACAAATTGTATCCTTGCACATCAGGGCAGATATATAGCTTAACTACAAAATAATGAATATGAAGTGTCTCTTGTGAGCTGCCAGGTAGACATTTTGATTGCCCAGATTTAGTTAAACTCAAACCAGAGAGAGGTTGAAGTCTTCCAAACATTCTTTAACTCTATCAAGTGTGTTGGTGCTCTACAGCCGATGACAATATATTTCACCAGAGTTGCCAAAAAATTGTTTAATTTTAAGCAATGCCTGTGTTGCATTACTTTTACAAGTTAAGCCATTGTAGAGGGCACGATCAGCTCCACAGAAGACTAAAGCCATTGCCAATGTTTTCTTTACATCCATAAAACCAATTTCACACAGGCATTCCTTAACCAAGGAGAAAGACAACAAAAACAACAATAGAACCCCTGTCATGTCCTTGCCTCCTCTAGCCTCCAGTCAGCATTGCTTTTCCCAACTTTGCCAATCAGACTCAAGCGAGTGAAGAGTTACAGAGAATGTCTGTGCTGCCAAGAGCTATTTCCAGTGGACTTTGATCAAATGATGCTGTAATCCCTAATGGGAAGCATACTTCATTTATAAGGTATTCTTTGGTGTCATTCCCAAGGAGCAGGCATACGGGTTTTTGAGCAGCAAAGCTCTTTCCCTACAGAAAGTCTTTGCAAGGGCAGCACTGCCATGTCCAGTGCAGGTGTCCAGGCCTGCCCAGGCCAGTGGGATTTTGGTCTTTTGGTACAGTGTGAAAAGGCCAAGGGGGTCAGAGGCAAGCCTTAGCTCTGGAATTCCCTCAGCCACAGACCTTTACCCAGCAGCAGCGACGAGCTCACAGCAGTGCGCTCCGATTTTATCTTTCCCCGCGAGGAACGGCAGGCTGCTCTGACATTTGCACTTTCATGCAACTTTGTTGAACTTAAGATATTTGGGTTGCTCAGAACACTATTTTATTTTCCTTGAAGACCAAGGACAATTAGCTCACATTTTAACAAAGAAGCAATTAAAGTGCACGACGTTCATGAAAATGATTTATCGTGCTATTAAATTAGGATGAAAATCATCGAAGTTCATAATAGCCAAAGAAAAACAAATATAAATTATCTTCATACTCAGTTTGTACCCCGATGCTTATCAGCCTGAAACACTTGTATCTATTCTCCAGTGCTGCTGTGCAAGGTTGCAACTGTATCTCACTGTTTGGAAAATGTACCGTTTTCATTCTGTGCTGTATTGCAGCCCTTTACATTGAAGAGGCTTAAACAGCCCTTATCTGTTTAAAATTTCCTCAAAAAATAGATTAGGCTTGCAGAGTTAATGGCATTTTGGGCATCCCAGGCAACCCTGCTGGAGTCAGGTGTATCACTGAACACAAGCAGAGCCCCTTGCCACACAAAATCACTGTTTCTTCCATCTATCCATTTGTTCATGCATTTACAAAAATGTCTGCTCTCATAACCAATAAAAAAATATATTATTTTTTATGTGCCTTCACTTTTTTGTTAGGATTTTTTACTGTTTTTATATTCAAAGCAAAAAAATAAGATGCTTTTACTGAAATGACAGTTTTAAACCCATACATTTTGCTCCCATTTTCTTCTTTAGCATATTTGGATATTGCATAGATATCTCTTTATTATGAGATAAATATGGTAATAACTCCTCAAGAAAAAAAAAGAAGCAATAATATGCTCCAGTGGTAGCAATATAGAACCAGAGTGGAGTGTTTTGGCTATCTTTGTATCTGTGATACTAAGAAAAAACCTTTCTGTGCCTTTGTTTTGTTAGTGAAATTACAACATATTAACTCTTTCATAGGACTTTTGTTTGAAAAAACATTTGTGCACTTCTGTAAAGAAGCATTATGGTTTTTTAGGCAAGGTTTCCCAGTCAGGGTTTCACTTCCATACCAATCTACAGTAGCCCCTTGTAGCAGCTTTCTGCTCTTCACTAGCATCTTTCATAAGAATCCTTTCTGCACCTCACTGCCAGCCCCTCAGATGCTGACCAGGGAGTAGCTTCCAAATCTGGCAGAGTCTGCATCCCTGCAAAAGTCTGTTTGCACAAAGTTGAGGGATCCTGCCGTGCTATCAGAGTCTGTGAGCCTGCTGGCCCTTCCTGGGGTTACAAACCAGTGAGAAGATATACCTAAGAATTGCAAATAAGGCCTCCTGAGCAGTAAAATTATCAGGAAAAAAAATCTATCCCTCAATAGGTAAGAGCCCGTTCAGATAACCTGCCTTCCTATCCTAAATTTAAAGCATGTGGGAAATTGAGCACCTTACTCATTAATTGCTGGAAAGATTCCTGGTTTAAATGTCTTAACTTCATGCCAACAACAGAGTTCCTTATATATTTAATTTAAGGGAATTATTCATCTACTAGCTATGTGTTAAATTGATTTGCTGAATAGGGACCTGTGTTTCACATAATAAATTTCTGTTACAGTGGACACTGTTTCCCTTACTATAACTTGGTAAACATTTATTTATTAAAACTTAGATTATACAATTTACAAGTAATTTTTATAGGTTAAGACTCCTTCATGACTTGGAAAGCGTCATGCATTATCACATCAATGTAAAGAGTGAATAAGAGCTTAAGTACATCTGTTTTCTAGAAAGTAAGGGTTTTTTTAGTGTTTCAACTTCTCATTTCCTTAGCAAATCGTCCTTATTTTTTTGAAAAAAGGAAGCATTAAATGCTCTGTCTCCATGATGAGTTCTAAATAGATATTTTCAATGAATTATCCTAATTGAGCTGCCTGTCAAGATAATCGTATAAATTGCTCCTTCAATCTACATTTACAAAGTGATTTGAACAGCCTCAGTAAAGACTCAGACAAAAGTTAAAGGAATCTGATGTAAATCAACAATGAGATTAGTGTTCAGATCTCTTCTCACAGACAGGCTGTGCTGCAGCTGAACAGACTCAAGTTACAGTTTCTTTTCTATTTTGCTTTAGTTTCCTTATTTCAGCTCTGTTTAAATTTTGAAAGTATGAGTGGCAGGCTAGAAAGAGTGTTCTGAGATAGATAATGAAATATTTCCAGATCTTGAGGTACTGCATCTTAAAAACTTTCATTCACCATGAAGGACTGAATTTTCGGTGTAGGAGATACATTAAAATGTTGAAAGACATACACACAAAAATTAAATTTTAAAAACTAGAAGTGTTAGAGTACTTTACATGTGATATAGGCTTAAGAGGCAAAAGTATTGCAGGTCTTATTAATGAATCTCAATCTCATATAGAAGTTCTTTTTAACTTTACACTTCCCTGCTATAAAAAAATACTTTTTTACTGTGTTTAGTTTAATTTAAATCACTTAATCATTACAGTTAACCCCATTTTATTTTGTTTGTAGTTCAGAGGATTTAGGTGTTCTAGTAAGTTTTAGCAGCATGCTCCAATACCATTTTACATTCTCAATTACTTTACAGCCATTTATAAAAGAAAAAGGAATAATGATAATTGGATATAACTTTTCAGTATTCATGTTCTGAAAAATTACTAGAAGCCTTGAAAAATGTTGACATACCTCACTGTTCTGTTTTGCTCTGGTTTAAATATCAGTGTATTTATTAAAGCTGGTTGGAAAATTTAATCACATATAATATTTTCTTTTTCATCAGATGTGAATTCTTTCCAGGTTTTTCAAGACTCTCATTTTTCTACACATCTCAGAAAATCTGTATTAAATGAGGTAGGATTTATTCCAAGTTATCCACTGCCTATCTTCAAAGAAGTATGTTATGCATATATCTTATAACTTATTATGTAAATAGTCATTAATACAGAATTGCTGGGAAAAGATTACTTCAAAAAATGTTGGTCTTTTAAAATGCTGTGTGAGAGAGATTTAGTGAACATAGTGAATATCCTGAGTTATAGTTCTATAGTAATAGTTTGTGCAGTATTTTATATTAATCAGATTTAACTCCTGAGGTTATTTTCTACATGTTTTTTTGTCATGGATCCATGCTATCTGTTGTTTTCCTTAGCCAGAAAATAATTCCTGAAGGGCAAGTATTTTGTCTTTTTGAACTTGGTGCATGCTACATGATTCTCCCCTGCAAACAACTCGTCCGTGTAGTGGAGAGCCCTGCACGTGGGGATGCTCAGACTCTGATCTCACAATCCTCTGATCTCACGCTCACAGAGGACGGGCAGCTGCAGCCACCCGCGGCTCCGGCCGCAGCAGCAGGACCAGCTCCTCACCCTCCGGAGCCCAGGTCAGGGGAGTCTTGGCTACGAGGACTTGAGGAATAACCTCACATGTGATTCTTAGGCATTAAGAGCTGAGGGTATTCCCTCTGTCCCCCAGCTTTAGGGATCAGAGGCTGGTTTGGAGTCCAGTGGCTGAAAATTCCCAGTAGGGTCCTGGAAGAAGGACAGGCTTCATCTCCACTTCCAGAGCAGAGCTAAGACTGGACACGATGGCTGGAGAAGCTGACCTCTGTCTGTTGGCTGCTGTGGGAGCACGACCTGAGGAGACGCTCACTTAGGCACTTCAAGAAATTTCCTACAGCTCGGCAAAATGGATCCAGGAATAGAAGTACTGCAAGAAAAGTGGCACAGCTGGGTCATGGATTTTGCCAAAGATGCTTATTATAGGAGTGTTTATATAATTTAAGCCTGGAATTAAATCCTGCTACACATACACTCCGTTATTTTTTTTACCCTCTGAGCAGATTTCCCATCAATCTCTGTGGTGGTAACCCAAGGTAAAACCTTGGTTTGTAAACACACAGAAGTCGAAGTATACAAGCAGTCCTTCTGAAGTCAATGGACTTGGCTTTTTGAAGTAGCATAACTTGGCATGTGTGTAATGAGCAGGACTTCAAAATGGTGATGCACAAGCAAAGGCCATAGGCTTTCAAAACAGAGAGGCAGGAAGCAGCAGCAGCTCACTTCCTGTAGGTGAGAGGAGAGACAAATAACTGTAATTGCTTCTTGAAACTGTTCTTGCTACTCAGGATGTTGCCAGCTGCCTGCCATTGCCTGAAGCTGTCCAAATTCAAGGAACAGGAGGGAACATGGCCAGTCATTGTAGTTATTTCTCCCTTGCCAAGGGAACTCCTGAACTACTACAGTTTCACATGGTCTCACACCAGAAGAGACAATATTTTCAAAGTCCTCAAAAAATTGCTCTGAAATTCTGGGTTATGCTGATTTTTGTTGGGCTTTGTTTTGTTTTGTTTCAAATTGTGCAAATGCAAAGGAAAACAACCTCAAACAACAAAAGGTGAACTCCAGAGGAGCAAAGCAGAAAACAAGATTAGCAAGTTGTCAGTCTGGCCAGCAGAGCTGAAACAGGTTTGGTGCAGATCATAGATTCAATATGATACAAAGTCCAAGTAAGGACAACCTTGACTGAGCTAGTGTTAATTCCAGCTTTAGGCATGGCTACTTCCACACATTTTTCCCAGGTTGTACCACATCACTGATTTCTAGGGCTCATCCCAGTAAAGTCTGTACCCTTTTTTCCCAGTGTTTACTGCTTAGATTACAAAATACTGAATAGTCCCCTCGGCCTCTATTTATTGGTCTTTTATTCTTCACATATGTCACTTTTGGCCTTTCAGCAGCACAACTGTCTGGGCCACAACAGCAACAAAAAGAACACTGCTGGCAAATTTCTGGTTTCATCTGTGCTTTAACATCAATCCTGCACAGGCTCTGAACTGTTCCACACAGCTCAGGAGCCCAATCCCACCTCACTCATCAGCAGGCCAGATGAGATATTCCTTGCTCAAGGCAATAGGAGAACACACTTCAGCACACCAAGGATTGGCTTAATAATTAATTAAAACCAAAGCTTTCCTCTGATTTGCAGCCCAAGAAAAACACCTTTACTGTAAGAACATGGATCTGCCTGCTAGTTTGGTCAGTCTGAAGTCAGTGGTAAAAATGAAGGCAAAATTAGGTCAGGCACCAGAAGAGTGATGAAGATCATGACTGCAGAATACAGGGAAAGCCCAAAAGTCAAGAAGATGATTTAACCATATTCAAAAGATGGGATGGGAAATGCCAGGGATGAAAGGGAGTGGGATCAATGCAGAACACACTGGGCAGGAACACACTGTGTAAGGGGAGCAGGCAAGGGTGAAACAAGCTGGTGAGAAAGCACAGGTCAAGGAAGATGTGACCAAGGCTAAGAATGAGGTCTAAGGCTCAGGTCTGGGTAGTGCCAGGAGCCAAGCACAGAAATACATTTTCCCCCTGCAAACTTATATTTTCTCTGGTTGTATTCATGTCATCCAACACTCTTGTCCCCGACTGCAGACCTCCTGCCTGCCAGTGCTAACTCTCAGGCTGCACTGGACATGTTTGCCCATGACAGAAGTGTGCAAGTGACCTGTACCCATACCCTAGATATCCAGATGGTTTAAGAGACTAAAGTAGATGTTCCCAAAGACTGTTCACACAATTCATTGACCATTTGCTCTGTTACCTGACTGATCGAGCCTGGAGTCCATTTCCCATGTACACAGAACCTCATGTCCTCATTCATAAAAATGAGAGGCTAGAGTTACTGTTACATTAATAGGAGTTTCATTTTGGAGCCTTAATATTCTTCAAATACAAAGGGTTTTTTACCATATAAAAACTACATTATCAATTCATTATTTTGGCAGCATGAAAATATGTTTGTCACTTCATTGCATCTCCTTTTGAATATGACTGGGGCCACAGGGGAGGAAGGCCATCAGGGGATAGATCCCATCTCAAGGCTACCATCACATTTTTGCAGCAACAAGAGCTTTCTAAACTCCCCTTCCTGTAGCCTGAGGAAGGAAGCTCAGCTTGACAGGTATGTTCCTCATCAGGCTATTAGTTTGTTAAGTGACAAAACTAAGCAATACTGTTTCATGAGGGCTGTGCTGAAAAGTGGCTTTCCTTTAGAAACTGGGCCCGAGCCTCCCTCAGTCACGTCTGTTTTCTATGTGTGATCATTGCAGAGGAGGGAGGGCAGTCAAGGTGATTCAGCGCTTGGAGCCTCATCCAAGACTCTGCACTTCTTGGATCACAATCATGTTGAGAGTCAGGAGGATGACAGAAGAATCTGCTAGCAGGATGCCTCAGATTGTTTGTCCTTGCACTTAATCCACTTTATACTTCCTCTCATGCCAACACTAGCAACAACCAGCAGCTTTGAGACACTGGAGGTTTTGTGTAGCTCTTGAACATTGTTTTGCTTCAATTTTTTCCTCTCAGTGTTGGACTTCTTTTTTCTCTTTTGTGATATATGTGGTGGTTATGAAAGTTGTGCCTGTGAAAACAATACTGACAAAGGGTTCTATTCAGTTCACCCAGGAATACAACAGGAATTATACTAAAGGTATCCAGCTATTGTAAAGTCATGGAATAAATGAGGTTGAAAGAGACCTCTGGAGTCATTTGGTCAAAACTTTTACTCCAAACTTCAAAATTAGATCAGATTGCTCTGGGCTTTGTTCAGTCATGTTTTGAAAATCTTCAGGGGTGGAGATTGCACAGCCTCTCTGGGCAATCACACCAGTGGTTAACCACTGATTGTGAATGGTTTTTCCTTATATTCACATTCAGTCAGGATTTCTCTTGCTGCAGATTGTGACTATTGCCTTCTGTTCTTTTGCCATGAACAACTGAGAAAGTTCAGTTCTATCTTCTCTGCAACCCTCCTTTATGCAGCTGGACACAACAGTGAGTAGGTGCTCCTCATGCTGAGCGCCCAGATCTCTCGGCCTCTCCTCCGATTTCATCATGTGCTGCAGCCCCCAGCCAGCTCAGTGGCCTTGGTTGAACTCATTTGAGGATGTCCATGTCATGTTTGTACCAAGAGGCAAAACTGAGCACAGTAGCCCAGCACACAACAGTCAGGAAGGAATCACCATTTCCCTCCACCTGCTGGCTATGGTCTGGCAGATACAGCCTAGGGGACAGTAGCCTCGCTGGCACAGGGGCCCACTGGGGAATTCTGTCCCCTTTGGTGTCCACCAGGACCCCTACCTAAGTCCTTTGGTGCAAAACTCCTTCCCAGCACTCAATCACTTCCCAGACAGCAGTGGTGCATGGGTTTGCTCCATCCCGGGTTCAGGACCTCACATTCCTTTTTGTTGAGCTCTCTGAGGTTTCTGTAGGCCCATTTCTCCAGGTTGTCAAGTCTCTCTGGATAGCAGTCAAAGCTCCAGCACACTCAGAGCTCCCACAGTTGACATTATCCATGGAGGTGCCTGCCAGGCCATCACCCAGGGCAGTGGTGAAGGTGTTTGACACCATCCATGCCAGTAACACAGCTGAGAGCTGCCACTCAGCACTGACCACCAGCCAGCCAGACTCCAGCTCATTAACCACTCACCTCCAAGCCCAGACAGATTTTCAGCCCCCTTGAATTCCACATCTCCCAAGTTTGGCTACAGCACCTCTCTCGCCTGTGGACATTAGTGCTGTTCTGTGGTTGAGGAAGCATTGCAAAAATTCGAGTGCAGAGATCAGAGGCAGGAGAGCTGGGCTGTTTCCCAGTCTCTGCTGTGTGACCTTCAGTAAGTGGCCCAAGCCACGGAGACCAGATGCTACATGTTGTTTAAATAAGTCAGCCTATGCCACAGATTGTAGATGCAGCTGCTTCTGGGGCTAAACTCTGTTGGTGAGACAGCTGAACTAACATCACTGCCAACAACAGGAGCACATGCCCAGAATTAATAAATAAATTAAAACAGAAATAAAATTCTAAAACATACTTCTATAAAGACATTCCACTCTGGCATTTAAATCTTAGCATAATGTTTTAGGGTCAAGCTTTAGTCCTCCTCTCTGCAAAATGGTGACAAGATGACCTAAACTCATATGCTGCAGGAGTGCCACTAATGGCACTTCAGTGTTGCATGTGAATAAAGAATAAAATATGTGATCAGCTATAAAACTTTGAGTGCCACTAAAATCCCTTTGCAAGGTGATTTCAGATGAGGAGCAAGCCATGGCAGTGACTGGATGATCTCTGTGAAGGCTGCAGCATGCAGGGTACTGTATTGCTATTGTCTTCACAATCTGCTATATTCTTAGTACCAGATAATATTGGATCAGTAAAAATTCATGTCCAGTGTCAAGATGCACAAAACTTGAATAATTTTAGACAGCTCCATGGGATGTCTCAATGAGCCAAACTTATTATAGCAGAGGTGGGATCAGAAATCATCTGCAGAAAGAGAGGCAAAAGGCTCCCAGCTGTCCCATTGCCAAAAAGGGCCTTTTTCTCACCACAGAAAGTCTCCAGAACATCACTGTCATGATTTCATATTAGGATTCAGGGAATGGGGCAGGTATGTTTGTGCATGGTTTGCTATGGTGCACCCTTCTTTGCATGTGTTTACTTCACACATTGGTAACACAGGGGAACATCCTAGGTCCCAAAAAGGGACAGCACACAGTACCTGTGACTGGGCAGCAGACCTTCTCTAAGCCTCTCTCCACCGTCCTGGCCTGCTTTTCTGACACCAGGAGTCTGGGCTTGGCCTGAAACTCCATGCAGGTGTGTTGAATGAAGCTGCAAAGTAAGTTGTATGGATACAACACAGATTCAGCTCTGTTTCTGCGGGGAGGTCTGGTGGACAAAAAGCTGGACATGACACAGGAGTGCCCTTGCAGCCCAGAAAGTCAGTCATGTCCTGGGCTACAGCCAAAGCACTGTGGGCTCCAAGGGAAGGGAAGGGATTCTGCCCAGTGGGTCTGCTCTCATGAGACCTCACATGCAGTGCTGCATCCAGCTCTGGGATCCCCAGCACAAGAAGGATATGGATGTATTAGAGAGGGGCCAGAGGGAGCCACATAGGTGGTGAGAGCTAGAGCACCTCTCCTGTGAAGACAGGCTGAGGCCTGGAGCAGAGAAGGCTGGGGTGAGATCTCTAAGCAGGAAGGTCTCCAAACAGAGATGTCCTCATAGCCTTCCAGTACTTAAAGGGGAAACTTAACTACTTAAACTACTTTAAAAATACAGGGAAAGCAAATTTTACACTGGCAGATAGTAATAGGGCAAGGGAGAATGGTTTTAAACTAAAAGAGGAGAGACTCAGATTAGATACTAGAAATAAATTCTTTTCTTTGAGGGTGGTGAGGCACTGCAACAGGTTGCCCAGAAAAGCTGTGGATGCCCTATCCCTGGGGGTGTTTAAGGTTTTACAAGGCTTTGAGCAGCCTGGCCTAGCGGAAGGCATCCCACTTCACGGCAGGGGATGGAACAAGATGATCTTTAAGGTCCCTTCTAACCCCAACCATTCTGTGATTCTGTGACGATCAGCGCTGTTTGTCCCTGCCTGCTGGGACACCTGTCCCGAGCAGGGATGCTGCCTGCCCCAAACAGCCATGGACCAAGAACCCCAAGGAGCCCCAAGGTTGGAAAAGGCTGCACGCTGCCCTGACAGCGGTGCCGGCAGCAGGATCCAGCGCCCTTCCCTTGCCAAGAAGATTTCCCGAGGAAAAATCCCGGCACAGCATCCATCGGTGCTCCCTGAGGCGGAAGGTGACGGCGGCGGTGCGGTGCCCGGGGCCGGGGCGCGATCCCCGGCACGGACCGCGCTCTCCGTGCGGAGGGGAAGGGAGACACCTAACGGGAGCCGGCGGGGACAGCGAGGTCCGGGGCTTTGGGAACGGCTGGACAGCTGCGCTCTGAGCGCTGCTTTTGGAAAGACATCCACGCGCCTAGGCTGTTGTTCCACCGCCACCGAAAAAAATACCATGCCAGCAGCATCGTGCACTAGATCAGCCTGGATACCTGGGGACAATCGGCATCAAAATTGTTTCCCTAAAGAGAACAAAAGAACACTGCACCTTGCTCTCCCCTTCACTGTGGGCCATGAGCACCGGGTCCTGCTGAGAGGTGGGAAGGTCTGACAGGTCCCACGGAACACAGAGGCTCAATTCCTGTAGCGCAGCACTAATTTAATTCACCCATTTCTGACGGTAGAAAGAGCACATAAGATACCAGTGATAATGAGGCAGTCACCCCACAGATCATCTTCCCAAACAGACCTGCACTCCCAGGGAGAGGGAGCCCGATGAGTTATAGATATTCTCGAGTTACCCAGCAAACATCCCCTACTAATCCCTTGCAAGAGTCCCTAGGAGCAGTACTGTTCCCATTTTGCAGATTTTACATCCCCGAGCATGAGAGGGGCTACAGCTCATCAGACTGATGGAAACTATATTCATCCCCCTGACAGCAACCTGATGAGAAGAATTAGCCAGTGAGGCCAGGCAGTAGATCACCTCCACAGCCACACAGGCAAGCGTGGAGAACACACAGGGAAGAGAGCAGCCATGAAAGCCACCGAGGGAAATCGGGACTCACAGATCACTGTTAATGACAGCTGCTCAGCAAGGAACAAAGTGCTTCACACTGGTCATGGGCTGAAGCCCATGGCTGTCCATGCTGGCCATCATCTTAGACAGATGTACAGCATTAGCTTGCCAGGGATTTCAAGCTTTTGTAGTCCTAACCCGCGTTGCGGTAACCCGAGATAGGAAATAAAACGACTTCTTGCCAGCATTCCTGGATGCACTTCAGGGTGAAAGCTGTCTGCTCCTCTCTGGCCAAGCTGTGCCTACAACTGTGTGACTCTGGGGAAGCACGTGAGTGTTTTTGTGGTGAAAATGTGACTCAGCAAATTCTGTGCTCAGCTGGATCCTGGAGGAAGCCGTGGGTGTCTGAGATGGAGGTAAAATACCACCAAGAGGCTGCTGACAGCTCCTTGGGAGTTGGCTGCCCACTGGTGCAGGTACCTGTGGGGAGCAGGATGGGGGATGCCACAGTGCATGGCAGAGAGAGCAGAGATGCTGCAGAAAGACATGGAGATGAATAATACAGATATAAGGGGTAGTCAGGGAAAAGGGTAAGAGAAAGAAAGGAGCACAGGGCTCCTTTACAGGAGAACAGGAGAGGGGAAGGACATACTCATATATGTCCCCCTAAGAAGGATCCAGGAAATTATGCTGATAACAGGCCAATGCCTATTGTGGAACTGACTGCAATAAGCATATCAACAAAATATCTAATTCTTCAACACAGCCAAGCTTTTTTTTTGGTTCCTGCCAGTGAAAGGCATGTCACCCTTAGCACAGGACACTAGAGGTAGTGGCAAGGTCAGACACAGGTCTGAGCTTGGTATGCCCAAAGTCTGGGAAGGGTTTACTTGCATTTAAATCTTACTGAAATAAATGAGATTTAAGCAAGGGCTTAACTACTGCACTCAACAGAGATGTTTTCTTGAATCAGGCCCTTCATCAAAAAATGTTAATTATATGTATTTCCTTCTGAAGACATCTGCCTGTGAGGGCAATTTTATCATCTCTGAGATGCTTAAATACAATAGCAACAAAGCTTCACAGTCACATGGGCAGTGAGAGTACTGAACCTCTCAGATCTCAGTTCTGCAACTGCAGATCATGACAAATAGTCTTGGGCTTTTCTTTCTCTGAAATAACATCCTAAATAGCTACTTCGGGCCTTCGGGCCTGATGAGTAAGAGTAATGAGAGCTACTCCTCATGAGTTGGCCGTGGGATTCCAGCTCCTTCATACCAGAACTTAACAGTCAGCTCTGAAGACCACCACCATGGTGGCATCACAGGCACTACAGAAACAAGCAGCGCATGGTCCACCTCCTCCACCTGCGCAGAAAAGAATCATGTGCCTGCAGCAGAAAATAAACCCATGTAGTCAAATACCAGAGAGAGGTGGGGGAAAAGTCAGACAAATGAAATAGATGGATCAGATTCCAGCATGCCCCAAAGGTTACTCCATGCAGGGCCTGCTGGAGGGAAGGTGGGAGCAGTGTCGCTCCTCCAGGGAGGGTGCCAAGCTACCAGTCTCTTGATGATTAATCCTGGAGAGCAGGAGGCAGTGGAGAACACCCTGCCAATTGCAAATGTGGTGATGGGGCACTGGGGGCATATATATGCATCATTAGTCATCTGCAAGAATTTTGTTTTTGTAACCTCTGCATTTTTATCTGTCACTTCGAGCAATAAATATGCACTCCCGCCAGTGATTTGACATTACACTTGCTTTGGATGGTTGCCTTTCCCAAATATTAATAGTAACTCATTGTGGACACAGCATTGGTATTTAGTTAGATCAGACCAGCTTCTTTTAAAAAACAACTTTTCGTATAAAGAGAACAGATGTTTTTAATTTACACAAAGAACAAAAACAAAGTTCTATTGTTCAGTTATAGTGAACACAAACATTACAGACACAGAGAAATTAACACCAATTGCATGTAAAAAAAAAAAATTAAAAGCCCATCAAGGTACAGGTCTGCTTATTTGTGCTTTTTCCACCACTTTAACAATTTAGTGGCATGCAATGATAGCAACTGTTGCTTTTTGAAATTCATATGCATTTGGGAGTGGCATGTTTTAAAGATAAATACAGCATAAACACAAGGACAATTTCTAAACACACATTATATAGACTAATATTATTATTTTTATTAACAACAACAACAACAAAACAACAACAACAACAACAACAACAACAACAATAATAATAATAATAATAATAATAATAATAATAATAATAATAATAATAATAATAATAATAATAATTTAATAATAACAGATGATGAATGTAAACTCTCACAGCCAGAGCATAAGCCAACTACTTGCTCATGGGGATTGGAAGAAACTGCCTGTTTGAGCTGATTTTTCTACAGTTGTTCCTTACAGGTATATTTTGCCCTGCACCATCTGAAGAGACGAGCAAGGCCTCAACCCTCTGAAACATGAGTGTGCATATGAAGACAGAGCCGTGACTTCAGTCACTGATGTTGTCTTGTGCCATGGTATGAAGTTCAACCAGAACTGTCTTTCTGTGCTATTTTACCCTGGGAATTCAAGAGCCTTTTGAATGCATTTACAAGCTCCTAGTGCATGTGGGTGGGAGCAGAGCTCAGGCTCACACTCCTGCCAAGGTGACCAAGCTCATTCCAGACCAGCAAAGTTACCCTGAAGCTGGAGGCCACCTGCACATTTCTGTCTCACACACACCATGAGAAAACACTTCTCAGAGATAAAGCTTTACCCCATTCCCATTTCTCACCTCTGAACCCACAACCGTGGGCTTTGGCTCCACAAAAGCAAAACTGTTTATCTAATTCTTATCTTAATGCAAGGCATTTCTTTTCCCATGGAGAAGCATCTCTTCTAGCATCTCCTTGAAGATTTTCTAGAAGCTGTCTCTAGTTGACAGCTACATCTTACCTTCTTGGGCAGCCACTTCTAGATTTAGAAACACTGACATAAAAAATATTTCCTTCTCTATTTAAGGTTAGCCAGTCCTTCAGTTGGAAGAGGACGAGGAGGGTAGAGATACTTTATATTGGCTTTTCCAACTCATAAGTATAAGCAATGATTCTATATAAGCAAAGACTGTTGCTCAGAGAAGTTGTGGATGCCCCATCCCTGGAATTGTTCAAGGCCAAGTTGGATGGAGCCCTGAGCAACCTGATCCAGGGGAAGGTGTCCCTGCCTGTAGCAGAGCGGTTGGAATTGGATGATCTTTAAGGACCCTTCCAACTCAAACCATCCTGTAATTTTATGATTCTATGAATCTGCTTTTGATACATTAGAACAAACTTTGCCCCATTCCTTCTCCCATTGCTCACTAGTTTGTTTTTTTGGTCCAATAATGGCTGCCATTTTACTATATTCCACACTCAGACTAAGTATCAAAAGATGAGGCTTACTTCAGATCAACAAACAGGACATAGTGGGGGAAAAAAACAAAAAACAAACAAACAAAAAAACCACACAAAAAAAAAACAAAAAAAAAACCCCACCAAAACAAAACAAAACAAAACAAAACAAACAAACAAACAAAAAAAACCACCAGAAACAACTTCCTTGCATTTTAACCAATTATAGAAATAAAGTTATCATTAAAAGGCCTGGGACAGAAAAATTTAAAAATCTTTTTCTGTAATATTAGTGTAACCTGGGGATTTCAGCGCCACAGAACAACAGACACAGACATCATGACTCAAAGGGCTGGAGCCTTTTTCCACCACTGAAAGCAAGCCTCACTGGGAGAGGTGCTGCTCCAAGTGGCTGGTTTTAAACCTTCTAACATATTATATAATACAAAGCCCAGGTCCAGACCCATGCAGGAAAAAAAGAGAAACCAAAACAATACAGTCAAACAGTACCTTTCAACTCAAAAGAACCCAAGCCATGAATCATTTTATCCACCGCAGGATGCCATCACCTCAAAGCTGAAATGCAGCAGCTGTTTATTACCCTGCAAGAACATTAAGATGGGTGCTCCTCTGCAGCCAAAACCGCAAGGAAAACCAAGTAGAGAAATATAATAACCTGGAACACATAGGCTTATCCTCCCTACCTTTATAATGAGTACCAGAGGAACTTTAGGGACCACAAGCAGCTGATGCTTCCAAACGCCCAGTGCTAACAATGCTTTCCACAGCACTTAAGCGATCCTTGGAAGCCAAAAGCATTTGACCTGGACATGATTTGCTTTGCTTAGTTGACAGTGAGGCCAAGAGCTGGCTATCACACACTGACCACAATTTCTATGTCACATCCAAAGTCATTTCTGTCACACTTAGAACCAAATTAATGCCAGAAACACAGTAATCATGATGGTCTGAGTTGTCCAAAGATGCAGAAATTTGTCTCACTGCTAGTGGCAGCTAATTGCAGTTGTGTACCTGCCCTGACAATTGACTGTTAATTAATAAATTGCGATCATGCTCTGTCAAACATGGCTTCCTCAGACCCTGATTCACAGTATCTCAGGGAGATGCTACACGTCTTTTGGAAGTGGCTTATCAAAACTGGAACTGTTTGCTATCCAAATATACTGAAGTTTTCACTCAAAATTCAAAATCTCATTGTTACACCATACTCATCACTGTGGTATCTGAGTAAGGCCATTTCCAGCAGAATTCCAGCTCCAGCTGGATTCAATGAAGAGTCACTCGGACGCAGAGTTAACGGGGGCCAGGATCATGCAGCCAGTCCTGCGTGGGCTCATGAGAAGTTGTGGCAGAAGCTGGACTTCATCTCCCACTGAATGAGAAACGGTCTTGTGGCCAAAGGACATTAATTAAGAGATTGCTAAAGCCCCAGGGCTTCACTCCAGAGCACTCACACAAGATGTGTGCCACTGTTCCCTGCTGTGCAAAGTGACCGTGTCTGGCAGGGCAGTGGTGAGGGTTCTGCTGTTACTGCACAGGTCCTCTGAAAGAGGAAGAAATCACACTGATTGCACTGTGTCCTGGATGTGCCCACTGGCTTTTGTTTATCCCACAGTGGTGTGAAGTGCATGGCAAAAACAATCTGTTCTACAGCACAGCTCTGCTCATGCCTGTGAAAAAAGGTAAAGTATGAACGTTTGGTCAATGGCCCAAAATGTGGGGCAAAAAGAAATTGAGCTCTGGGTTGAAATGGCTAAAATGTCAACCTAAGTATCTTGTACTTCTCACCCCACCCTGGCTCATCCATGATACACAAGCTGTATTTTTAGCTCTCCAAGACCCTCAGCCTTTCTTTCCTGGGTCACTTTCAGTCCCAGAGAAGCAACCCCATCATGAGCAAAGACTTTTCCAGACAAGATGCTTGGCCATTTACAGACCTGCACACAGTCTGACTGAAACAGAGATATTGCAGCGCTTCTGAAAACAAGATGTTTTCACCAAAACACTCTCTGATAATCAAACAAATCAAAGGGCAACCTAACTGGATCCATAAAAGCAAAACATGCAGCTGCCAAAGTACTGCTGTTATCTCTGGCATGGCTGGGTCACTGAGACATTTCACAGAAACAAAAATGTATTTCCTGTGTAGACAAAATTAAAATACCTCTGGAGAAATGTTTCATGTGTTCTAAAGACCTGAAGTTAGAGCGACCCAAGTGGCTAGTAAGGAATGAGAATACTTCCCAGGGGTTGATGGAAAGCACCAAGCACCTTCTGCTGTAATTACAATTAGGTTCAGGAGCAGCCTCTGACCTTGCAAATATCTGGCAGGAGGGTGCTGTGCCCTCCCAGAGAGGGAGCTGCCTCCCCTGCCAGGAGCGGCTCTGATAACGTCGGAGGGCATTGCAGGATTCCACCCAGGTGTCCTTCCACAACAGAAGCCATTGGTCTCTCCTGGTCCACACACAAGGTTTGGAGAAGACAGCACTGTCTGTGAAAGGTAACCTGTCCCCCTCCTCCTGCGTCTGACCAAGTTCCATCTGCACACCTGGGTCCCCTTTACTTCACAGGGAGGAGGATATTGCTGCCCATGCACAGGTCTCTGGGGACAGATGGAGGCTATAGGTCACCTGCTACACAGGTAACAAGACTTTGGTTTCCACCTCCTTAATTTTCCATTTTGATATTTTATTTTTTTCTCTCTGTTCTCCCTATTATTAGTTCATGTGCTTATACTGCAGGATCTGGCTGTTTTTCTTACTGTTCTGGCTGGGACAAGGGAGGCGGATGGCTCCCCCAGGTTGGTGAAACATGATAAAAGCAGAGTGGGGAGAGAGGCAAGGATGAGAACTTGGTTATTTTGCTCATAACATGATGTGCCTCTTCTCTGCTCTCCAGTCCCACTGACTCATCAGCTCTATATGTGCACCCACTAGGTTTTGTAGAGAGCAGTTGCCGCTCCAGAATTTTTTGGATGAAACTGAATAAACTCTTGCTCCAGGGAAAGTTCTTCCAGCTGGAAATCTATGGTGAGTTACAAGTGGCAGCTCCGAATAACATGAAGGCTGGGGAATCACCTAAGTGATGCCAGGGTCTGTGATCTGGATGCTGCTGCCATCTATTGATAATTGCTAACTCGCCCCAAGGAAGCTGCAGCACATCACTGTCACCCTGAGACAGCCTCTCCCACCTCAGTTTGGCCACGAACCCTGCAGAGGAGTAAAGCTGGTAACTACAGCCACAGCCCCCTCTGCCCCGCGCTACTGTGGTGCTGGGAAGGGAGAAAGGATGGTCTGAGGAGGGAGGACTGATACTTGGCTTTCATTCTTTCTTCTGCTGTGCCCTTACACGTCTAGCAAGGAAAACAAAGGCAACATTGCAGATTGGATATGTCCTGAACAGCATAATGACAACAGGAGTGTAGGCTGGGTAATACCCAAAAACACATTCTCAATGAGGGCTGAGTGAGTGCTGCAGCAATTAAAGCACTTTGGAGGGTACCTTTATTTCCTTTTTATTCAACACAACAATGGTATTTAAATACCATTGTTCAGATTGGACAAAGGAGTTCCATTTTCTGCAGAAAACAAAAATCTTCAGAACCAAAATGAAAACCAGAAAATGTTCACATCAGATTGTAAAAAGTATGTGATTTCACCCCAAACCAAATTAATTTCTCTTGAGATCAGTGCACTCTTTTCTGGGTTATGTTTTTGTTCATTTGATTTGGAGGCAGAACCAAAAAAATCTAGTACGGAAAGGGTGTGGGCAGAGGGATAGCATTTATGAGAGTAACTGATACTGCTGGAAAAAACAGACCAGCCTTCAGGCAGAAAATGATGTTTGTTTCTTCCAGCTCTATCAGCTGGTCTCATAAAAGCTATTCCTTCTTCTTCCAAAATTATTTCTACTTATCTCCTGAGCCTATCCTGCCTGCAGGCATACATCTACAGAAACAGCAGCTCTAGAACTGTCCGACATATAGGCATGACAGAAAATCTAGAAATTGCAGTGGCAGCTACTTAAATGCTATCTATTTGCACAGATTCTTGTTTCTAGCCCAAGACTAAAATATTTCCCTAATCAGAGGGCAGATGATTAACAAAATATGATGTTATTAATTCTCATCTCTCCATCATCAAGAGCTGAGCAGAGCCAGTCCCTGTCATGTCTCTTATTGGCTCCCCTATAGGCCTCACAGCATGCAGAGAAGCAGTAAACCTGATCAATATGTAAAAGTGCCCACCCAAAACAGATCTGTGAGCTGGGTGATCCTTTGAGCAGGGTGAACAGCAGATTATCCTACCTTGATAATTTTTAGAAACAGATGAGTTTAATAGCCCATAACTCTTTTCTAGAGGAGAAAATCGGGGAGGGAGAAATTTAAGTGATGCTTCAAAGAAACTCTCCATAATAGCACTTCAAAGTGGCAATGGCACAAGCTTCTGGACACAAGGAAACAGGCATGGAAGAGCACATTATATGTGTGAGCTTGAGTCATGCCAAACTGTCTCATGCACTCCTACACATGCCAGCACAGTGTCACCAGCTCCTTAGCAGCACATGTCACTGGAGAGCATCCAACCCACGTGGAAAGGAGCTGCGTGAGAGGGCCTCAGCACCACTCTGCCCCAGGACTTGCCTTGAGCTTTACATCCCACATATCTTTCCCTTTTTCTGTAGACCCTTCTTCTGGTCCTGTTCTGCTGGATGAGGAATTAGCATCTCGCTGTGGCTATGTCCTGTCAGAAGACGTGTGGGGCAATCCCGTCTTCCGCGCCTCGGTGCTCGGCTGTCACGTGGCCAACGAGGTAAGGCCCAGACACGCGCTGGGAAGCAGCTCGGGCAGGACATCTTCTCCAAAAATACAAGACTGACATAGTATAATGCATTCTAATGGCATGTTTTGAGAATACTGAACTCAAGGAACTGGTGTCGGGAGTGTAGTGTAGAAATGAACAGGCAATGGCTCTGTGCTGTGAGGTTTGTTCAGTGTGACTGACATGGGATTTCCTCTCTCCATGGAATGACACTTATCCTAATGCTGCTGAGTAGCTGCCAGTTCTCAAGCATATCCTTGTAGCTGCTGATTTGCCAGAGAGTTTCTTGAAAGCCTCTCTGGAAAGAAGTAGGCATCTGCTTGAAAAAAGTAATGTTTGCAGTGTGATTCTGGCAGATAATTTCCTGGCTTAATTTGTGTGGTAATGTGCCTGTTAACACATGCCTAGGAACGTAGATCACACATGTCTATTAGACCCAGATTTGCCTCACGTAACTTTAGCCATCTAAAAGATAATGTCTAGTCTAAACTAGTTGTTTACTCTTCCACAATAGTCAATGGAGAGAAGCAGGCATCTCCAGAAGGTGATTCACCCCTTCCAAAAATATGTGTAAAAGTGTAGCCTGGGTTTCTAATTTCTAAATGTTAGCTGAGATGAAATGTACCCAAAACCAGAACAAATCAGAGCAGAAACTTCATTGCTTGTCCATGTTTAGTCTGGTTGGTCCTGGAAGCCCCACAGAAAAAATATGGTAAAACTTTATAGGCAGAGTTAGCTAACAAAAACGGGGGTATACAGTGTGCTGTGCAATGACCTGGATTTCCAGGCTGGAAATTTCTCGGTAAAGCTTTTACCTTCTTCTGTTGAAAAATACACATCTGTGTCAGATAAAAGGACAGTCCTTGGCTTTGTGTGTGGCTCCTGAGGAGCTGAAGAACCAAGAGGATTTTTTTTTTTTACTGGACTTAGTCTAATGTTAAACATTAAACAGCATTGTAGATTAGATCTGAACAACTTCGATCAAAACAAAAGTTCCAGTACTTTCTCTCCATATGGAGACACACAGAGTCACAAAGAGGAGAAACATGAACCTCGTGGTAAGGTAGGTCAGGTCTCCGTCGACCAGCTGCTCCTTTATAGTGTGGCAAGAACAGAGCTGAGATGGGGTCTGAGGCAAAGGCTGTGAGTGCTGAAGCAGCGATGTCCCTGCTCAGTACGACCCTGGACACAAACCATTTCAGACAGCCTGGTATGTTGTAGGAGCTGTTACTGCAGTTCTCAAGCTGCTCTGATCATTATAGAACACTCCCAGAAACAGAACACTGGGCTGCATGGTCCCATGCAGCCACTCCTGGAACCTTCCACACCATCTGCTGAATTGCCAGTTTTTCTTCCCAGGCAGATGAGCTGTTTTCACTGACTGTGAACATCAAGGTCTCCTCATTTTCAAGCATGAGGGCAGCTGTCACTTACACCTACCCTATGTACTGCTCCTATGCATCCTGGGCTTCGAGAGAAATTGTGTGCGAAGAAAACTACATGGAGGTAAAACCCTTCCCACTGAAGGCAAGCCTACATCCAAGCTCCCTGACAGGCACAGCAACATCCACAAATTCCTGTCAGGAGTTGATTGTACCCCATGTTCCAGGCATAATAGCAACCTGCTGATATTTAGCAGAGTGTGTAACTGTAGATCTGATTGGTAACACATTTACATACCATAAATATTTTGTATGCAGTGAAACTCAGTTGACTGTACAGATTAAGTAAAGCAAGCCTCTGCAAGCAAATCAATAGAGAGACTTAAGGCCCAGCTCTCAAGTTCATGTGAGTCCCTTTTGGTTATAAAGTGCTGCAGCATCTGTGAGAATGTCACCCTCATATCTGAAATAATAAAACCTAGAGTTTGCAGAGCTGCATCTCTGTTGAATCGCACAACTCACAGGACATAACTGTGAGACAGGAGCTGCCTCCTGCCAGGTGGTGCAATTGGGCTGTAGAAATGAGGCAGCAAACAATCCAAATTTCATTGCTTTCTGTGCATGCCTGAAACAGGCAGGAGAAAGAAAACATACTTCTCCTGTCAGAACTCAAGGCTGTGCAGTCATGTCTGGCTGCAACACAATTAAACCATGGTACAGATGTCTTCTGACTGTCCTGTTTCCTTGCCTCACTCTGCAGCACATGTGGGAAAGATTTACACCACTGCACCTACCTTACATACTGGGGGACATTTTTAGGTGTTCAGCCTGCATGGGAAGAGAGAACCAGTCCAGTTAATGCCAATAACCTGCTTTCCTACATCTCCAGTGGAGAAACAAAGGCCAATTAACTCTAATTTTAAGGCCACAAAAATTACTGCCACCAGGAACCTCCATGGAAACATTTTAATTACCTCCAATGAATGCAAACTGCTAAATCCTGATAGATACTGTTCCCCATGCCTGTAATAACACTGAAGACCTGTTTGCTCCCATTGCTTCCAAAGAATCTCCTGTGTCCCCAGGTGTCAGTGAAGACTGATGTCCCAGCAGTTTCAAATGACTACACCGTAGCGTGGATGTCAGCGCTGCCAGAGGTATGAAGGGGAGTCTTTCCTAACAGTTCCTAGCCTGCCTCTTCTCTCTGCTCTTATGAGTCATTCTTGGGGCATAACTCCATCTCTGACAAAAAAAAAAAAAAAAAAAAGGGAGCTGACAAATTTGCCGTCGAGTACTGAAAACCTCTCAAGTATTTTTAGACCTCTAGACTGCAAAAAGACATTTAGGTGGGAGAACAGAGACATATGCTTTTTCCATTAGTGGAAACTGAGTTCAAGACAAACAAAGGTAGGTGGTTCTTCACACAATGGATAGTGAAACTCTCAAACTCATCACCAAAAGATGTTGTGGCTGCTAAAAGCTTACTTGATCCCAAGGAAAGTCTGGAAAAGTTGACTGAAGAGAAATCAAATAAGACATACAAAATACAAAGAAGGTACAGATAGCTCAGGAGTCACTAAGACGAAAAACATTTGAGGCTGGAAAGAATGAGTGGGAAATAATGACAGGAGCATCTATCTTATGAGGAACAGCTGAGGGAGTTGGGCCTGTTTAGACTGGGGAAGACTGGGAGAGGATCTTAGTACACAAGTGTCTGAAGGAAGCGTGTCAAGAGGATGGACACAGGTTCTCCTCCATGGTGACCAGCAGTAGGACAAGAGATCAGACAGAAACTGATCCACTGAAATTTCCACCTGAATGTGAGGAAGAATGAAACAGATATCCCAGACAAGGTGTGGAGTCTCGTCTGGAGAAGTTCAAAAGCTGCCTGGACACAATCCTGAGCACCACACTCATGGGGAACCTACTTAAGCAGGGAGGTTGGACTAGATGGCCTCCAGTGTTCCTTCCAACCTTAACCATTCTGTGATTCTGTCAAATATATATGCTTGTCCCCTGCTTCTCATGTCTTACCTGCTCCTGATGTCCATTTTCCTTTTGACTGTGCTCCCATATGGCCATCACTGCAGGGGACTCTGTTCTAGGCCAGTACAGGCATTGCTCTCTTTTAATCTTTGACACAGGCTACACAGTAATGATAGTCTGTCATTTGGCCTCTGTACTGCTCCAGCAATCAACAGACATGGAAACAATCTGTTTCTTAACAGCACAGATATTTTGTCCACAGTGAATTTGTTCAAGGTCACCTGTCTATGTTTCTTCCAGGGCTGCTAGAAGAGTATCCCTAAACATGCCTTAAAGAGCTCTAGAATTCCTTATCTTTACATATTCATATATATATACACATATATATTTCAAGGGTATTTCTTGTCTGAGATGAGCTCGTAGTATCATTCCAGTTACTCCCACTTCTAACAGGAAAATAGGCACTACATTATCACTACTCAGCTTTTTAAGAGACTTTGGTAGACATAGAACTGATATAGCTCATCTCTCTCTTGCAGACTCAAAATGTTGCATACCAGCAATGGCAACTGATGTTTGTTTCTCCATCAGGGAGAAAGAGAATAACAGTAAGTGATGCAGTAAAACTGGGCTACAGCTTCAATAACAGCCTGTCCCGAGTGTACCTGCGAGCGCCCTACCACAGCAACGAGTCTGACGTCAGCGTGGTGAGTTGCTGATCCCAGCCACACACAGAGCTCTGCTGTTCCCACTGCTTCTCCAGAACATCAGCTCTCTTTTTCTGCCTGGGCTCAAACAGGTCAGTGGTGTAAATATGAACATGATCACTTCCACTTCCATGTACAGGCAGCGGTGGCTGCTTTTGCTGATTGACACAACTGTCTCCTGTCCTGTTGGTAAGGATCTCTTCCTTCTTCACTAAAAATAACCACTGAAGGAGGTAGTAGAAAACACAGTCTTCCCATTCTCACTAAGAGAAGAGGTTTACAAGCTTCCCTCAGAGCAACATGAGCTAAGACTCTGTGGCTTTAGTCCCGGACAAACACAGTCCTTGCTGTGACACTACATTCCTTATGTTCCCAGTGCAGTGTCATGCCTAGTCTCTGGTTTCTCAAATCCCCACATTAGATACAGGAAACTGGAAACAAGCAAAACTGCTATAGAAGAGCCAGTGAGCCTCCCCTGGACTAATCCCACAGCCTTGGCTCTTCTTTTTCATACTATTCCAAGCAAGGCATGCAGCTCTGCATCCTTGAAACTAACATAATCCTTTTCTCTGGAGAGGCAGGACTATCCTGGCTTTTTGCAGAGAAGTGGTGGCTGCACTTGGCTCTCACAGCCATTAATAATCTCACAGAGATTATTCATGTGAACAAATGATGAGGAAGCACAAGGTTTTAAATTGACGAGACCTTGAAGCCAATATTTCAAGAAGGTCCAAACAGGTTGCTCTGTGCCCTCTTCCTTGTGCCAGTAAGCCCTGGGACAACAGAGCAAGTAGCTGGCAGTGGCACAGCAGCATGGGAGCACAGCTGCCAGTTCTCCAGAATAAATTAATGATTCCCCTGAAACTGATGGTTCAGGTCTGCTTCAAGTGCCAGGGTCTCTGTGACAAAATAGCCATCATTTGGCTAATATCCTACAAGGTGTTGCATCAGTGAAAGCTGTAGAGATATCCTGGTGAAATTGAATCAGGGAAAGGCAGAGACAGGATTGAGTGGTAACTCTAATTGCCCCTTCTCTGGAACTGTCTATCTAACTCCACAGATGGCATCAGCTTCACCGATACCACCCTCACATGGACTGTGCCAAGAGTGATCCCCACACTAGTGGTCCAGGAATCAACCTTTCTGTCTAAAAGCATTGTAATGGGAGTGGATGATCAAGTCATAGTGAATCCAGAAGAGATGAACTACTTACTGGAGCACAACGAGACACACATCAGAATAACCATCCCTACTGGAGCAGGAGGAGGCAAGCTAGAGGTTAGTACAAACCTGTCACAACAAACACATTTGAGGGCCTATACTATGGATGTATCAAATCATGATAAATCCAAATACTGATTGACTACTGCTTAAAATTTGCAGATCCAATAAATATTTGAAGAGCTAGATGCTTCTTCTCTGTTTTGAAAGCACTTACTCAGAAACAAGGAATTTATAATGACAAAACATGGTAGAAGCAACAGACTGCCTTTCGTTAATAATATATAAGACATACTAGATTTCTGGACATTGGACTTTAATTGTCTGTGTTGTTCAATAGTGAAATTAGTCCTGGTAAACTTCTGGCCTGGCTCAATAAGTAATTTCCCTGCCAATTTCCAAGACAGCATGATTTAGCAAGGAACAGGTTCTCTGCATGTTGTTGGGCTGCAGTCACCTGCTTTGAACACAGTTTACTCCTCATCAATATATAATTTACAGATACAGAGGAAATGTCAAAAGGAATGTTCAGCACAAGAGAGGAGAATAGTTTGGGTTGGAAGGCACCTTTAAAGACAATTTACTCCAGACTCCACTTCTGCAGGCAGAAACATCTTTCACTAGATCAGGTTGCTCAAAACTCCATCCAACCTGAACTTCTAGAAAGGAGTTGGCAATGTTCCTACAAGATGGAATTGGTGTGATTTTTACTTATCCCCTTCAGGAGTTCTCTATTTGTGTAACAGACAGAACAAGAGACATGACTGATAACCCAGGGATGGTAAAAAAAAAAACTAAAACAAATATGGTGATGTGCTAAACTTAATGAGGAGACCCCTGATACTTCCTTATTAAGAATCTGAGCCATACATGGACCAGACTAATGGGCCAAGCTACCAAACAAAAAAGCAAAATCTCCTAGAAAAATCCATCCTAAGCTGTACTAGAATACCATTTGCTCTTCCTAGTGTGAGAATTTAAACCATATTCAGTCATCTCTTCATTAAGCTACTGAGAAGACTTAATCACACATTTTACTTCCTAGAGCTCCATATCTGGTGGTGTATATGGAGTCATTTACTGCATTGACTTGTTTCTGGAGCACACATGGACGGATGCAGATTGGCAAACCACGAAGTATACAATCATCAAATCCATCACCACACCTTTCATGCCACAAATACCAACTGTCATCAACAGTAAGTCATTCCTCTCATGGACCCTTACCAATCTTCTGCTGTGCTTTACATTGTTCCACCCAGCCTGTGCCACACATCTACATTCACCAGAATATTCTTGACTCCAACTTACAATTTTCTAGGCAAAGTCAAAATTCAAGTATTATATTAAAACAAACAAAGAAAAACCCAGTAAAAACCCTTTGGCCTTAATTTACAAGTTGCTGGTAAAAATATAAACATTTCTTTCATGTTAATCCCTGGATTTTTCCAGTGAGTACTGGAATAAAGATATTGTGATGTGCAGTTATCACACTGGGAAGAACTATCTGAGGACAGCAGTCATCAATGATATTTTCTCCCCCAAATTGCCTGCATTTGATACCGTGGGAGCATACTGAAATTATTGTGCCACCCAGTGCTGCAGTCATGGTTTTTAAATTTTATTTTCCAATGCATTAAGGCACTTAACATACTTGGAATTATCTGGATAAGTGATACAAAAAGAAAAAGGAGCCTCTTACCATACATTATGATAATTTTTTCAAATTTTATGGGCTGAACAAGATTCTAGATTTCTTTAAAGGTATTGCACATCAGAGTGCACCTCTAGAAAGTCAATGAACACACTTTATATAAAGGTCTATGTATTTGTTGTTAATCCTCCGCAGCTTGAAGCAATTCTCATGTACTCAGAGTATTTCAGATCTGACTAGAACACAAACACTCATTAATCAGAGCCATTAAAGAGATGGCTGTTGGCTAAGTTTCCTGGAATTTGAATGGGAGGCCACCCCAACCGTCTTCCTTATTTGATCCACATCAGCAGTAATTTGATGCTCTCTCCCTGCAGATACTGTGCCAGAGGAACGGCTATTTAATGTTGCATTTGGACACTTTCTTCCCGATGTCTCTCTGGTGGCAATCACAGTAGGAAATGTGCCATTTTCCCTGAGGGAAGCACTGCACCACGGCTTCAAGATTTATGAAACTCCCTTTTCTAATGGAACAAAAGCATTTATCCTGGAAGTCTCTTTTGATGATCCATATGTTCTGAAAGAGGTAGGATACAGCAGGTCACTTCAGCAGCAGAGTGGAGGTGGGGCAGACCCTTTGCAGAACATGGTCCAGCTTTTATTAACCAACAAGAGTTCCTTGATCATAAAGGTGTCAATGAGTCTAAGATATCTGAGTTAAGATTAGAGGCTTTTATGTCCCCACCTTGCTCTCCATAGATCTCTAGGAGATCAGTATCAAGTGTACTTAGATGGGATGAAATGTTACTTCCTTTAGTGCCTGTCAGCATGGCTCATGTCCAAGTGCATGCTCAACAGGAAGAGGTTTGTCAAGCCTGTATTAGATGCTGCCCTTTGAAACAGGAGTATCTTGGAAAAATAAATCAATAATTGCAATGTTGGCAAACACCAGTTTCAAAAATCCAGTAACTCCTGAACCCACTGCTTGACTGCTGGCACAGGCCATGCCCCATGTGAGCATGCTACGGGCAGGGTCAGGGTACTCCAAATGTAATTTTGTTAAGCTTCAGACCATTCGTAATCTAAATATTTGTAAAAGGTATATACTCACAGAGGGATTCCAACCTCTCTTTTCAGTGAGAGGATGCATAACTGCAAGTCCTCTACCACTCTTTCAACCAAACCACACAGGGCTGTGATGCTGCTACAAGAAACAACATTTTGAATGCATAGGATTTGTGAAAATATTTTTCAGGCTGCAGTCAAACCACAGTCAATTTGCATTAAGGATCAAAGCAATAAAAGAATCCAGAAGTATTTCTTTCAGGTCAAACACCAGGTTTTGCTTTGGGAGCACTTTCAGTGAAGGAAAAGAGGATATTGAGAGGGATTTCTCACAGCATCTCCTCACACCTTCTACTCAACCAATTACTTACTCTCCTGGTTTCAGCCCACACTCTGAGTAAAGAACAAGAATTTGAACCTGGATCTTCCTCTATGAGCTCTTTCACCATTGGGCTACAGAGGAACCACCACTGTGTCCATTTCTGTCTTCATTTTCTGAAAAGGCACATCATTCTCCACATTTATGTTTGGCAGAAAGAGCTGTTGAATCCAGGCCGAATTTCTGAATAGCTTTAGGCTAGCTGAGCTATTTGGAGGGGAGAGAAGGGCATTGGAATAATTGTTTAGTGTTGTTCAGAATATACATGCCTGCTTATTCTGAAAGCTGCTGCAGCCTTACTCTTCTCTCTCTTTCAGTATGTGAACAGAAATGAAACAAAATACACCCTTCTGGTCAACTACACCCTTAGTGTGGGTTCAGAGATGACACTCTACTATCATTCAGCAGAGGTGGAGTGTGTGATTGCTGATCTTGGTAAGCTTTCCCTGCCATTAGCTGGTTTGCATCAGCAGCATGGCTGTCATTTAATTCAGTGAGAGCATCAGAGTGAGGGTGAGAGCTTTGGGGAAAACCCCACCCCTCCATAGCTCATTGTTGGTAACAGCCAAATTGCTGCTCCACTGATGGCAGCTCTTCTGTGTCCTGGCAAGACAGTCTGCCCTCGAGACACTGAGAGCAATAAAACAAGTGTGTAAAGAAGTTGGCTTGAAAACTCAGTGAACAAGATGCCTCAGAATATGAACATACATCTACTGGCAAAACTTTCAGACATTGCTACAAGTTTCAGTTTGTCCTCAAACGCAATTCTGCCTCCATATCCAGGGCAGAACTTTGACTAAAAAACATTGCTCTAATCTCCAAAGACAGAATTTCTGTAAGGAGAAATCATCCACTAAGAGCTGTACTTAGCAGGTTACTGAAAAATTCAGGATGTCTGTTAGGTATTTCTCAAATTTATCAGATTTTTGCATGCCACAAAAGTAACAGTCTCTTCACTGTCCTATTTCATCTCTGAAATAGCTCTTGGTTCAAATCAAAGAAGGCTGATCAAAAATTGTATTTACATACATAGCTCTGCTTGCCTTACTGAAAGAGGGAACAGTCCTGGAAGCAAATTGGCAGGCCACTGCTGAAGCAGGAGTCCCCAGCCCACCAGATGTCAGCTGGTACACCCCCTACAACACAGCCAAGCCTGCAGACAATGCCAGCATGCACATTACAGGCTGCTGGGGTTTCTTACCTGTGACAGAAATCCCTGCCTACACCAAACCTCACCACTCAAACCTTCCTTCATTCCTAACTCTTCTTCCCACAGAAGTACCAGAGGCAGTGGGTTCCTGTGATGAAGGAAACCTGTATCTAACCCTGCCCACTTTTGGCTTGCACCAGTACTGGGACCTGTACCTTGGCAACAATCTCCTGAACCGGCACCTTGCCCTCACCAATGGGTACCTTGCAGCTACCAACTCCACACACCTGATCTTGCAAATACCTCTGTTTGCTGGGGGACTCATCTATGAGGTACAGGAGCTGTTCAGCAATGCCTTTTCTAAAGCACATGGGACTGCTTGCTCTCACTGAGTCCTACAGTCACAGTGTGTAGTGTTGTGGTATTACATAGATTGGAAAACCTCCAGAGAGAAGGACTCTGAGACAGAGCAAGCAGGATAAGAGGCATTAGACATGGACCTTTATGGTAATGCCATGTATTGTGCAATCTGCAGTCCCCACGTGTCTCTAAAAGATATGCACCAAGTCTTCAAAAACAAACTCCTCAGTGTTTTTAGTAAGATGAGGCAAAATGTCCCATCTGCACTGAGCCAGAAACAATATTTCAATATAGCTTTTATGAAAGAAGCTCTTTTAAAGGAGATTTTGCAGAAATTTTAAGACATGGCAGAGGAAAATTGATGCTGTAATAATTTGAACTATTCTACAATAATCGGCCCAAATTTATCTCTGTGACAGTGACAGATAAATTCATACAAGAAAACTTGTACTTGTACTTCTGCCTCCATGTTGCTTCAGGCTCGAGCCTTCACATTTACTTAACTCTTGTGACTTGTTAGTATTCAAATGGGACAAGCTATGGAGCAGAACTTGGTACATGTGGATGATGTACAGGAGATAACAGATCTCTTCCATCTCCTCCTTCACAGGAAGTGTCCTTTCAGAAAATTAAAGCAAGGTTTGATGTTGCCCTAAGGAAAATGAGAACTATGGAGACCTTACAGATGTTCTCCATTAGCTGCAGTTTTAATTCTTCAGCATTTATAAGTAAGTTATGTAACTGATCAATCAATAAAAAAAATGTGTGGTTCTTTCTTGAGCTCATAACCAACTCTCTGCCCTTCTCAGTATGCCACCCAGATGGTACCATAATGGTATCTGCCCAAATGAAGACAGTTCCTGCCATTGACATGAGTAAAACCAAGCTAAGGGACAGCTCCTGCAAGCCTAGAGAGTATAATGAAGCCCATGCCTTCTTCAAGTTCCATGTCACTACCTGTGGCACTTCAGTAAGGGTAAGTCCATGGCCAGAGCAGATACACCTGCTGGAACTTTCTGCCTTTCCTGCATTTTCTCTTTTGGTCCCCTACCCCAGCTCCTGAGAAGAGTCAATTTACAATGAGCTTCCCATATGCACAGTTTGAAGGTGACCACATTATTTATGAGAATGAAATCTCTTATGAGAAAGAGACTCTTCCAGGACAGAGCATACCAACAATCACAAGAGATCCAGACTACAGGTAGGAGCTGCTGCTCACTGACACTGCTTACTTCTGTACAGCTGCTGGGAAACAGATCTGAACAGAAAAATTGCTGTTTCTTCTAGACTAACAGTCTTGTGCTACTACAAAGCAAAAGAGACCCTAGTGCTCGGTGCCTTCTCCAGGGACCCGGCCACATTTTCTCCCTTTGGCTCTGGGACAGTGTTACCACGTTCAAATACTGCAGGTGTGCAATTCTCCTCCTCATTTTTAAACCTCTCTGACTTTCAGTCCTAATTTCCCTTGTTAAGATATGCCTTACTTTCACCTAAAGAACCTCACTAACATTTCCTTCTCTGCAGCTTACAGAAGGGTAAGACAAGCTCTGAATGTAATTTCAAGAGTGTCCAAAGGTAAATCTCCTCCTATGGAAATCAGACAATTTCCAAGTATGTTTTAGTTTAAATAACATTAAACAACAAAATCCCCTGACATTTTCTCAAGATGAATCCTTCATGGAGTTCTATGGGCCCAGCATGGCAATACTCAAACAACCCATGGAGCCTGTGTTTCTTGAGGTGGAGCTGAAGGACGAGAGCCTCAATGTCGAGTTATATCTGGAAAACTGTTGGGTAGCCACATCTCCAGACTTCAGCAACACCCCAAGATGGAACATCACTGTGGATGGGCAAGTCGTATTAAATGTCCAATGAACTCATCAGCAAAGTCCTAATTTCTGCTTATATCTGTTGATCTTTCCTCTCAAACAGGTGTGAGATTAATGGCAGTGAGTTTGCTGCAGAGTTCTGCCCGGTACATGTTAGCCCCAGGGTGAGACACCCTTCTCACTTTAAAAGGCTGGCAGTAAGGATCCTGGCACAGCAACTGGAACAGGTAGGATTGAGTGAAAGGCTCAGCTCCCACTCATGGATTCTCTCCTGGAAGTTGGCATGATGCTCTTAGTCATGTGGTTTAGTTGGAGGTAGCAAGGAGCAGGAAATTGGACTCGATGATCCATATGGATCCCTTCTAACCTGAGATATTCTGTGACTCTATGCTTCAAGAAATAGATTTAAGCACCTCACAGACTTAAACTCTAACCTGCATTCAACTCAACTGCCCTGACTGGTGTGCAGCTTAATTCAGTTCTCTCCTTAAATCTCCTCTGCCACCTAGCTGGCTTGAGATTGGACAGGCTGGAGTAAACAAAAGAATTTGGTACATAAATATGATTTTTATGTAGTGGTCCTGGCTTTGTGTAGGATCAGATTCATATCACTTCAGCTCAAAATGTCTAGAGCAGAAAAATCAACTTATGTGTCCCAATATCCACATGAAGTTCAGCTCTGTTGTCTCCCATGTGTCCTAGGCAGTCATCCATCTCCTCAGGTGTCAGCCCAATGGCAGAGACACAGAGGCATGTGGGTTTGGTCTTAATGTTTGAGATCCTGTTCTCCTCTAAGGACTAAGGAGAGCAGAGAACAACCCAGGACAGTCACCTGAGGGTACTTTGTTCCTTGTGCATCCAGCTGAGTGAACTGCCTGTCCTGACATGTACTGATACCAGCTGTGGTGTGTTCACCCTGCCTGGGCAGCTCAAGTAACTGCATTGTTATTTACTCAGCCTTTCATAGGCATCTCAACTCTTGAACTTGCTAGAAATGAACAGGATGCAATTCTGGCTTGTGCTGCTTCCTAAGTGTGCAGCAGAAACCAGACTGAGTTTCTGTCTAGTTTTGATACACTGCAGCACATGAGGTTTTAACTTCTCCTGTCTCAGCTTCTCAGTTACCAAACTGCCTGAGGGCTTCCTTGGCATCAACTTTAAATTCAAGGCAGGTTCAGCTACACGGTGCCACATGGAGTTTTCAGAGAAGCATAAGTCTAATCAGATGTAGTTTCTGCAAAAGGCAAAGACAAAATAATGCTCTGCAAAGTAGGATTTTATATGGATCAAGTGTCACTTTTTCTTCTTCTCAGGTGTATGTACACTGTTTGGTGGCAGCGTGCTCTCCTACCAACACACCACCTGGCAGCACCTGCAGAGGACAGTGCAGCTCAAGCAGGGAGAAGAAGGGTAGGTTGTGGAGGAGAAAAAGAACCATTGCAATGCACCCCTGACCTGATGATTCTCAGATATTTATGAGCTCTGACTTTGGCATCTGAAATGCTTCGAGCAGGGACTGTGAACACTGATGTCACCTTTAAGCATGTCTGTATTCTTTAAAAACTACACAAACACACTGTGTGTCATTCTCAGGTTTTCCAGGTCACCCTTCTGACAGTCTCCAGGGCTATGTACTTGCTGGACCAGTATGGATTGTTGCTCCAGATCGAAGATGACACATGTAAACTGAATTTGGTAAGAACACCAGGCCCTGTGTACTCACCCTGAGAGGTCACCATGCTTTGTGACACAAGCAGTGCAGAGTCTGTCCTTGATGACCTCAAAAATAAAAGTTCTGGGACAAGAACAGGGAATGGATATGGTTTGCAGTCCCATGGTCTCAGCTTGAGCCCATGAGAGAGAGAAGAAGGAGAGCTCCCTGCCAAGCCAAACACAGCTGGAGTGGCTCTGGAGCAGATGCCAGCAGCAGAGAAGGGCATGCTGGACTTGGGCCATAGCAGGCAGTTTTGGAGCGAGGTATTATTTCAACAGGTTTTCAACAGGACTGCCCCCAGTCTGAGACAAAACAGATCCAAAATTTTAGAAACAAACACTAAGGCACTAAGGCACACTGACATATTCCAAATGCATTTGAATGGTTCAAATCCTCCAAAGAGCAGGATCCCTTCATCCACCCTTGAACAACCAGAGCTGCTGTCTGCTCCAGCATCACTCCTCGCTTCAGCCTTTGTGTGTGTGTCTCCAACAGCACCCGAAGGCTCTGCTGTGCTGGCTGCTTTCCAAATGGTGCTGCTGGGCACAGGAGCTACTTCCAGGAGCCGCCAGAACTATTTGCATGAAGTTTAAAGACCAGATGGTGGGACAGCACTGCAAAGTTCTTGAGTCTGCTAACAGGATCAGTTAATCTTGCAACCTGTTGCCTCTCTGAAGTGGCTACAGAAGAAAACAACCCAAGGCTGCAAAATAACACCTTGTGTTTCTTCCAGCTGCTCAAATATGGACTTGCAGATCACTAAAATTATTCCATCCCTGATTGTGGCTGCTTCTTGTAATACTTCATAAAGTGATGCCAATCTTCATATCTGAATGTAAAGTGCAAATCTGAAAAGTCAAATAAAACCACACCAGAGCAATGTAGACACAGAACATCTCCTTGCTAATATGCAATAGCAACCATCTGCTGTACCAACACTGGCTTCAAAGAGCCAAGCAATCGCTGCCAGCGCCCCTCCAGCAGGCAGCACTAGGACACAAGCTTCTTCCCACTAATGCAGAGCTTTGTCTGCATCATGACATCAACCTGAAACTCTTGGAAACCTGTTAGTTCCTCATTTTCCTCTCACCTGTCCCTGGATGGAAAAAGTTAACTCTACAAAATGTGAGCAGATGGACACTGTAGTATGAGCAAAAATGACATCTAGTAATTTTTGTTTCTGTGCACACAGAAAGCTTTTTTTTTAATTGTTAGTATTTTTTAGAGATCAAGTACAAACCTGACACACGACCACCTGTAATGACTCTCAGGATGTGCCTACAGTGTAACTGCAGGTGTGGCTGCAGCACCTGTAGATGTTCAACAGCAGTGCAGAGTGGGCAGGTGGCACACTCGTGCTGACAGCACAGTGTTCTCCAAAGGTTTCCCAGCTCCTGCAGCCCCTGCCTGCCCAGGCTGGCTGGTCAGTGCACACATGTGGCCCACGTCCCAAAAGCTGCAGAGCTGCCCGAGGTGATTGCTGAATAAATGCCCTCTTAAAGGTGTACTTGCTGAAGGAGCAAGATCTGTGAAAAGGAATGGGAGGGTGCTGTGACCCCAGATCCTCCAGCAGCTGTCTGGGTGCTGCCTTCCTCTGCTGCATGAGCAGTGCACTCTGCTGTCCACAGCCCACACTGCAGAGCCCAGCAAGTTACTGTGTTTGCCATGCATGCATTTGCCAGGACAGCACGCTCCCCGTTTTTAGCAACAGCAGCAAATTCATACATTTAGGTTAACTTTTTGTTAATTTAAAAAGGAGTCCTCTAGAAATTTGCAGACTGGGATGAAGGGAAAATAATTATGACCAAATGCTAGCTCTTCTCAGCACTCTCAGAACACACAGGTGAGCATCAGGTCTGGTCTGGTGTAACTAAGGTTCATTTTGTTTTGCAGCCTTGCAGAGTATATTGAGATAAACTTGTCTGCAGTAAGTGGGATATCCCAGATCCTCCCATTTTGCCCTAGAAAACCAGGAAGAGGTCCAGCAGCATTCCATACCCTTCACCTGACAGATGAGGAGACTTTTCCACATACATTGGGAGATGGAGAGACCGACTTGCATTCCCATTTCAACAGGGATTTCAGGTCTCCCCCTGCCCACAGACTAGCCAGAGCAATTCCATATCCTTGGTCTCTTTCTCCTGCCTTGGTTGCTGTTCATGGTATAGGTGATGATTTTCATACCAAATCTCATAGTGTGTTAGGGTTAGGCTGTGTTAGGGTTAGGCATTCCCTGTTTATATTTGAGGGTGTCTTTTCCCAAGTTATGATTCAGCCACGCTATTGCACGGGTGTGCTGCTCTGTACATCCGTTCTCCTGGGATTATTCCTACCTCTCAGAGGCTGCAGAGGGAACTTCAGCACCTAACTCCTGTCCTAAATTGGAGTTTTCAGGCCTATGGGCTTAAACAGTTCCTTGGATTATCTTTCAGGAACCACTCTGGTCATACCCCTGTAGTTGAACAAGCCTTCTTTATTCACCCAACGTGAAGAAAAGGAATTGGGAGAGAAGTTATTTTTAAAGCACAGACAGAAGCACACCAGAGTCCCCATGCTGGGGAGTCCCCAGCCAGGAAAGCATTGATCAGCCTTTTCCACAGCAACAGGAGCTAGGTTGAAACCTACTGTTGTGATGCCTGGGACACAGCTGGACTAGCTGTTCTTTGCTGGGAGACAAGGATATCCTTCAGGCCCATTTCACCTGCTCCTTGTACAACACAAACACGAGTGATAAAAGAACTGATCTGTTGCAGCCTGAACAACTCAGGCTACAATGCTGATCACCATGAGCTGCAGGAAGCAATGCTCTGGACTGCATCCAATCCCTGCCTGCTCATGCACTAAAGGGACCCTACATGGAGAATCTTGGAAAGAATCTTAGGAAATGGACCAGTGTTCAGCTCAAATGGTCACAGTATGCTGGAAGTGGGGCCTCCAACTTGACCAGATCTCTCAGCAAACCGTTTTCATACAAAGCAACCAGACCTTCCATTCTGCATGAAAGCTACTGGCTGGGGTTGAATCTGTTTCACTGATCCAGCCCCTGCCTCTGTTAAAAGGTTGAGGCTGACATAAAAGAATGTTGGATATTATCCTCCCACTAACAATCTTCAGTTTTGAACATTGTTTTTGCTTTTCTGAATCCTTCCCCTCCTGACAGGCAACAGAGAGCATGACCTGCATAGCTGAGCTTGACTGAGATATTCAATCCCCACAAAACGGCAATAGTGCACCTTTCTCTCCTCAGTCACTTTTTAACAAGGTTACCTACTAGATGAGAAGTGCACAGTGAAGCCCTCACTTGCAACAGCCCAAGAGTCAGGCTTTTCATGCTGACTAAAGCTCCATTGCTCAATCAGAAGGCAGGCATCTGGAAGAGGGACTTATTCTGGCTACGTGACAAGCAAAGCCTCAATGTGCTGCAGCTTTCCATTTGGAAAGGCTCTCCTTGTTCCCCATGCTGCACTCACACTAAACATGCATGAAACCCTTCTCACACTGCTCGGTGCCCTGCTAACCTTGGCATTGTCAGTTTTTCCCACCTTTCTGCAAGACCAAGGGAAAGGCCTTGCAACATTGATAGTTGTGTGACAACTCTTCCTCCTATGTTTCTTTAGGACAAATGGAGTCCTAGGGAAAAGCATAGGATGATGATGTTACTCTTCCTTGTTCTGTAAGGCAGTGATGTTACTCTTTGAGATTCTGCAACATATTATGGAATTCACGGGGTTTTTCATACGGGGTTTTTCATACGTTTAGAGGTAAATCATCAGGTGAGAACAGTAACTCATCGCCAAATTAACCTGCTTACAGGGAACAAGCCAAGCACAGGGGCTGCCAGTGGCGGCTGTGGAAGGAAAGTCAAGGGTTTGGGAAAGTAGGTTTATAGGTAGGAAACCTTGGGAAAGCAGCTGAGAATTATTCACGTCTGAAATATTTCTGGCCGGAGTAAAGAGACTCACAGTGCATTAGCAGCAACCATCTCTCTGACTTACTGGTGCAACCCTGTGACTTTGACAAGGGCAGTGGAACAGTCAGGACTGATCCAGGAGCTCCACAGAGGTGTGGAATTCTCATGCAGAGACATCCCCTAAAGCCCAGTAAAGGTATAAAGCTACAGCACCTCTCATTGCAAAGCATCCAAAGCACACAACCCTGGTCCTTTTACAGGCTGAGAGGTTGCCTGAATTTCACAAAACATTACATAAAGTAATTTTATTTCTCTCCATTAGGCTTTTAATTCTTAAACTTCTGTAACAGGAAACTTTGCAGGGCAAATACATCCTCCTCTTAAAGTTGGGGTTTTTTTATACACATCATATACTGAACATTTTGCCCTGTGGTGTGGAATATCCCTTTAGTCAGTTTGGATCACCTGTCCCAGCTGTGTCTCCTCCATGCTCCCAGGTATCCCCAGCATGGCAGTACAAAAATCAGAAAAGGCCATGGCCCTGTGTAAGCCCTGCTCAGCAATAACAAAAACATTTCCCTATTATCAACCCTGTGTTCAGCACAAATCCAAAACACAGCCCCATAGCAGCCACTGTGAAGAAAATTAACTCTACCCCAGCAGAAACCAACAGGGCTGTTTAATAATTTCAAGCTAAAAACCTGAAAGCCAGAGAACTAAGTGACTTGTGTGCAAGTGAAAGGGGAAAATGTGAAAACTCTACTGGCCAAAACTACCTTGAAAGAATTCCAGATTAAGCTGAAATGCATGACAGTTCATCCTTTCACAGGAGAGACAAGGAAATACTGTGGAGAATTGGCAATTGCTCCCCAGCCCTGTGCAGTATTTCTGTGCCAGCAATTGCATGAGAAGTAATTAAGCAACATTCACAAAACAACACAAGCTGGAATATTATCTCTAGCATCTTTGTTTTCTAAAATACTTATTCACTGCTAATATTTTGATCTATATCCTGTCATTTTAAGTGTTCTGTACAGAATCACATCTGTGATCTCTTCTCACAGTAAAACTTCCTAAGTCACATTCAACTGTTCATTACTGCTTTTTTAGTTGTCTTTGCAAGGTCGGTCAGGAGCATGTTTAATTCTAGCTCACCTTCTCACCATCAGTCGGTGGGATTCCTCAGTTTTTAAGACTGAGGTGGCATGAAATGTGTCAAGTCATTGAATTATCTGTGTTGTTTTAGAGACAGAACACCAAGATAAATGGTAGTAAAGCATGTGTTTAATATATCAAGTCCAAAATTAAGACTTCTGAGGGGAGAAAAGTGATCACTGCCTATTTCTCAGACTGTGGTAACATCCTGGTATTACGTATCATACTTCTGTAATTTCAAATGGTTGCAGTCAAGTGTCAAAAAGATGAGAGGTAAATGCAGCATTTTCTCAAGCCCTGTTTCAAATTTGCTCGTTGTGGCTGTTGCAGTTTCATCCCCACACTGGAAGAGGTCTCAGTGAGGCTGCTGGGAAGGATATGCAGAGGCTCCAGTCTGCTCTCACCACTCACCCCAATGGTCTCACTGCTTTCAGTGAGCTCTGTGCTTGTGCAGGCTTCAAGATCATCCACGGAGGAACTCACCGTAAGAAGCAGGAATGTCACTGGCATAATTTAAAGAACAAAATCCTAATGCTCATGTGAGCAATCAGAGAGTATTTCTTTTATTAGAACTTGTGTTGCTATGATCTTGCAAGGGTGTTTCTTGCTGATGATTTACAGATTTCAGTAATGGTCCCTCCTACCATGTGAGAAATGAAGCTGCCTGGGTGTTCACAGCCAGTCCCATCAGGTGGATTTCACACTGTATTTTTCAGGGAATTGATGTCTTTAATAAGGAAGAGAAAGCCACAACTCCTCCAGTGAATATTTTCTATGGTAAACTCTGCAGACAATCATGTGATAAAAAGAACATGTTCATTTTTGTTTTCAATTAATCTGGCCAATATATTTATTATAGAATTACAAAGTACTTTTGTACAACATCTGTGCGTGTGTCTCACAGAGATCAACATTATACCTTCCCTCAAGAATAAAAATCCCAAATACAGGCTATTTTGCAATCATAATTAATTTTTAACTTATTTACCTAAGAATGAAGTTCTTCAACAGGTCATAACAGATGTAAATGATCTTGTGTTTCTTCCATCAATGACAAAAATCACATGCTTAACGGAATATTTTCATATCATGTCCTAAATTTTCAATATCCCCTCTTCTGTTTTTCTTCTTTATCAAGAATAGCCTGTTTTAGACTCAATGCAGCATCTTCAAATTGGGGGTTTAACTCTAATACTTTCCTAAAATCTTTCATGGCTTCATCAAAGTCTCCTATCCCAAAAAAGAAAAAAAAAAAAAAGAAAAGTAAAATTATCTTTCTGTAACTACTCATGCTCACAAACCTCTCACAACTCAAGGACACCTAATTCTTTCACCCACAAAGTAGCAGCTACTTCCTGGACCCACAACATTTGGATTGTCCACAGGCCGAAGTGGGAGTGAAAGTGTTTCACATCAACAACCAGAGCATGTATTTTTGAACCTCAAATGGACTTAAGGCTCAGTTCAGCCAGTTTATTCCCAAGAGAAGGAGACAAAAGGCCCACAGCAATAATGAGGCTGCCTTAAAGCTGGCACACAGGCACAGAGCTTCCAGCTGGTGCCCACAGCCTGGCTCCATTCTCCAGTTCCTCGACCTCCACAATGGCCAAGCTCCAATAAAAGGCACAGGGCTGTCATTTCGTGATGGCACCATCAAAAACGGGGCAGGAAATTCCCTGGGGGTGGCCGGCAGCCCATTGGAAGTCGAGAAGGCTGTGCTCACTGCAGCTACAGCTGCTTGGGAGATGCTCTAGGCCAGATTTAATGGCTGCGTTTGGAACTGGATTGTTCTACCCCAGTGCCAATTTTGCCACAAGTGACCTACACCTTCCCTCCGACCCTCGGCGAACAGCACAGCCCGGAGGGCGGTACCGGGCCGGGCGCAGGCAGCGGCTGCCGGCGCTGCCCCCGCCCGTGCGGAGCGGCGCCCGCCCGCTCCCGCCCGCGGCTCGTACCCAGCCGGTAGCGCACCAGCCCGCGGTTGTAGTAGGGCACCTCGAAGCCGGGCTGGCACTCGATGGCGGCCGTGAAGTCCTGCAGGGCGGCGGCGAACTCCACGCGCAGGTACCGCACCTGCCCGCGCTCGTTGAGCGCCGTGGCGAGGTCGCTGCGGGCGCTGCGGGGACAGAGGGAGCGGCGTTAGCGGAGCCCGGCCCGGCGCGCCCGGCCCGGCCCCGGCCCCGGCGTTACCCCGCGGGGCTGCGGGCGATGAAGCGGCTGAAGAGCTCCTCGGCCGCCGAGAGCCGCCGCGCCCGCAGCTCCGCCCGCGCCGCCGCCAGCAGCGCCGCCGCCTCCGCCGCCATCGCGCGGGCGTCACGCGGGGCGGCCGCGCCGTGACGGCAGGGGCAGGCCGGCGCGCGGGCGGGGCTGCGAGAGCCCTGCGGCTCGGCAGGGAGATACCTGCGGCTCGGCAGGGACACCGAGAGCCCTGCGGCTCGGCAGGGAGATACCTGCGGCTCGGCAGGGACACCGAGAGCCCTGCTGCTCGGCAGGGACACGGACATGTCTGCTCCTCAGCCGGGGCACGGACATGGCTCCTCCTCAGCCAGGACATGTCTGCTCCTCTGCCCCGCTCTCCTGAGACCCCACCTGCAGGGCGGTGTCCAGCCCTGGGGCCGCGGCGCGGGCCAGGGGGACCAAGATGATCAAAGCAGCGCCTCTCCCCGGGAGACAGGCTGGGAGAGCTGGGGCTGTCCAGCCTGGAGAGGGCTTTGTGGAGACCCCAGAGCACCTTCCAGCACTTAAAGGGGCTCTAAGAGAGCTGGAGAGAGTATAAACGGATAGGAGAAGGGAGAACGGCTTTAAGCTGAAGGAGGGAAGGTTTAGGTTGAACATAAGGAAGAAATTCGTTACGGTGAGGGTGGTGAGGCATTTCAACAGATTGCCCACAGAAGTTGTGGATGCGCCATCCCTGGAAGTACTCAAGAACAGGTTGGATGGGCTTTGTGCCACCTGGTCTAGAGGACGGTGTCATAGCCCTTCTCATCAGGCTTAAAGCAAGATGGTCTTTAAGGTCCCTTCCAACCCAGGCCGTTCTGCTGCTCTGATTCTGTGGAGACAGGGTTTTATCCTTACCTGGCCTAAGCCTAGGTGGGAGCACACAAGAGGTCCTGGGCTCCTCTGGAACGTGCCAAGCACAATGTGAACAGCTCACAGCCCTTGTCAGGCAGGCGGGTGCAGGCTGGCCCTGGGCACAGCTCACCCCCTGCATCAAGGCCCTGCAGCACTGCCAGAGCACAGGCCTAAACCAGCACTTGGCTAGGACAGAGAGACATTGTTCCTTGGACCTTTGTGTCTAACAAGGGTGACAATTCAGCTCCTGAAATCTGTTCAACAGATGCAGGCTGCTCTCTCAAGCTACATGAAAAATGCCAGGTTCCTGGTTGCATGTTCATGGAGGTTCCCTTAAGCTGTTGAGGATGACATCACCCAAGCTCAGGAACCCAACTGACACACTGACTGCTGCATGTTTTCAAGCCCTTTATTTTATGGTGGGTTTAAATACACTTGGCAAAAGAAACCAGCACTAACATATGCTTATACTGGTATCACTTTAGGAATTCTAAACAGTAGTACAAAAACATATATGGTAATATTATCAAAATTATTGTGACATTATTTCAACTCAGGAATCACTTCCTTCAAAAAACTGAATTCTGAGAAAACCCAGTAATTTACTATGGAATTAGACAAAAAAAATGGAACCTCCTCAGAGTAGAACATATTGACATGAGCCTACATTCAACTCACATAGTTTTGAAATTAGGCTCAATGTACAATTAGAAAAGAATGCTTTTACCTTAAATCTTTTTAAAAAGTGTAGCAAAAATGGAATCTATTTACATAGTAATTTCTTCAGATAAATGGAAGCAGTAAAGGTTTCTCTTGTGGGTTTTCTCTTTTGGTTTTGAATTGTAATGTTTCTCTAATAGCAGCACTAACCTGCTACAATACAATACCTGAGTTGTATTTCAAACGATAGTAACATCTTAGAGGCTGTTCTTAGCTGTCATAAATGCAGATAGAGTCTTTATCCTCAGCTTACTGTACTGTGGCACAGAGGACAGGCATTATAATGGCCTACTTCTTTGGCTTTCATGCAATGCTTACACACATTGCACATCCAGAATTGATACTCCAGGATAGGGGCTCCTGTTGCAACACATACAGGAAGTTTACCATCTCCACTATTAAAAAAAAAAAAAAAAAAAGAAGAAAAGAGTAAAGCTGAAAGAATAAAAATGCAATGTGCCAGTTGTTATTAGGTCATGTAACACTTCACTGTTCATGTAACCAAGTATATAAACCTTCACACCAGAGAATGCCCACCCCCAGAACCATACAGTCAACAAATCAGGACCAGCAGATCCAAAAGATGGAGTGAAAAGAAGCAGTGAAGGCCATACAAAAGTAAGGCCTGATTAGACACCTGCACTGCTATTACACTCTGTCCTCTGAAGGGTCTGAAGGGTCAACAGAATCACAGCTGCTACCGAGATTCTGTACAGCTGCACAGTAGGGTCAATCAAGACAGGTTAAAATCCTGTTTGCTAAAAGAAAATTGATTCACAATTGATTTCCATATTTACAAGTTCCATGCTCTCAGCAGGAAATATGTCAAACACACTGTTGTGGGTACAGCCACTCCAAGGACTTAACCCTTCAATGTGCCCTTCATACTAATTTTAACTTCATATATTCCTCTTTTCACACCACGTGTTTTTAGGTAATTCACAAAACACTGGAGACCTGTTAAACAGTCCCTTGTTGATACTTTCAACACTCCACCACAGAGATGCAAACAGTAACATTCTTACTTTAAAGTTACATGACAGTCTCAAAGGTCCTAACACTCCTGTGCTTTGTCTACTTGCATTTCCAGTTAAGGTGAAGTTACATCTTTATGCCCAGATCCTCAAATGCAGTCAGTGTCTATTTTCCCAAACAACATAGTGCTGTATTACCTTCCTCCAAATTGGCTAACTCCTGCCTCATTCTTGCCCAATATTAGGTTTAAGCAGCAAAGCACTTGATTAATTTGGTCACACACAAAACCTGCTAAAACCCAAAATATAGCAAACAGTGGAAAAAAGTGACAGTATTATTACAGTATCATATAAAAATATACACACCTCTCAAGAACATCATCCAGATCAGGTGTTTTGTTATACTTTGGTCTGTATCTTGTGAATATCTCTAGAGCAAGCTCTTCATACTGTTGCCTCTGCTCTGGCTTAAGAGTTTCCAAGGATTCTAATTTAACAAAAGCTTTTGAACAAGTATCAAATGCTCTGTTTGCACATGCACAGAGTGCCAAAAGGGAATAGATTTCAACTGCAGGGATAATGTCTTCATAATCTCGCAAATGAAGAGCTAAAAAATGGAAAAGAAAGAAATCCAAGCAAATTATGACACATCTTCTGAGAAGTGCAAACATTTGTATGAAATAGTTGCTACTAGACAACAGTATTAATTCTAAAAATTGGACAAAATGAATCACAGTCTTTTTATTGACATGACTGTGAAACATTGTTCTAAAAAAATAGATTTCACTTGGAAATTGGTGTCTTCTTGAAACACTTTATTTTGGTTGGTTGGTTTTAAAGTATTAGAAGGATTTGAAATCTTCATTACTTGGACAAAGTACAAGGCGCTGTTTGTTTCTCTAATTCCCACTGATTTTTTATGAAGCTCTACAAGGAGGTCTGATGTAAATTCAGGTATACCTTATAATTTAGGGAGAGAAACAAAACAGTCAGCAAAACATCTACAGAGATGAACCAATTTAACAGGTAATATTTGGAAAGATTTGCATTTTCTTTAGCAAAGTCCTTTCCAGATACTGTGACTGTAGCCATATTCAATTCATGATATGGCTTTGGTTTAAATTCCATGGATTTATTAAGAACTGAAAAATGTGGCAGCTATAAAAGAAATTATGTACTGATTTTACAGGGTTGAAAATCAATTCTTACCTGTTTTAAGTGCTGCATCTGCAGAACCTTTATAGAGCTGTTTTTGTGCAAGTATGAAAAAGTGGTAAGCCTCAGCTCCTCGCCAAGCATTGTCTGCAAAGCGATTTGTTGAAGAAAGAACATCTTCTTCCAGCAAACCAGCCAAAGCTGAAGCACTCTGAAAACAAAGCAGTATCACAAGTAATTTTTTTATGAAACAGATACAGCAGGAAACGGGGATATATGAAAACAGCTTTTCTATACATGACTGTCCATGTTAAGTAGGCAAAATACAAATGTACCTACAGTGAGCATTGTCAGGCATTCTGTACAGAGCACAGGCACAACATATGGTGCAGATTTTCAAAGATAAATATCATATACACGTGTATACCAATATATTTTGTGCACATCTGCAGACTGGTTTGTAGTTTGGATTAGCACTTCATTTCAACACCAGAGCTCTTAAAAATTTGTTTAAACTATTTCATCTGTGCATGTGAAGATGAATGTGTGAGCAGAGAAAAAAAATTCTTCCATTTGCTTCCCCTGTCTCTGGAGCCATCTCCCTGCTGAATTAATCTAATCACAGATCACCCTTTGGGATCAATACTTACTCCTAAATGAAGAAGAGTCTTGCAGGAAGTTTCTTAGTATGGTTTTCATTGTTATAGTGAAAATACTAAGAAAACTATGTTAAACTTAGGAAGAAAAATATCTATTAATAAGATTTAAATGTTTTAAAATAATACTTGAAACAATATGTTTTCATGGGGGACTAGCTTGAAGGAAAGCTTTGTTTTTAACAGGGAAAAGGGTTATTAAAAAAACACTATAGGCTCCCAAGAAGATGGCTTGCTTAATTCTGACTAGCTAGCAGATATCAGAATTCAGAAAGAGGAAAAAAAATACATTACCTCTGAACTTTTCTCTTTAACTTTTCCCCTTTGTGCATTTTGCCTTTGTTCATGACACTGTTCCATAAGTAAGGCTGACAGCACATAAAGCTTTTTAACTCGCAAAGGCTTTGTCCTTTTCTTTGACTCTTCATCTGCAATCTTAAAATAAAAAAAAAAGGGATTTAATTCTCTTGGACAATTGCATGCTTGTACAAACGTAGGAAATCATGCCAAAAAATGATTCTGCCTTTAAATGTAATAATTTAGACTGCAAACAGAACTATAAATGAAAATGTCAAAGTGAAGTATGCACATTATTTTATATTTATTTAGCTAACATGTATATAAAGCCATAGTCTCAGGAAGGATAAATCAGTGTAACCATGTGTAAGTCTAGTGATCTAGTATAAAAATAAACTAAAAAAAATAGCAATTTTTAAACACATACATATCTTTCAGTAAGGTCTGGTGGTTTTCCCATAAAAGAAAAATGGCTTTTGAAAGTAACATATATTTTATATATATGTATATATGTACTGCTATAAATATTTGCTGTAAAAATTACATATCACTTCTACAAGATTTTAAGCTATGAAGAGAAATCTCTGCAGCCAAACCAAATCTAAGCAACATCTTTATCTTAAAAGCACACCGCAGCCATTTCTAATTGAAGGGACTAATTGAAGAAATACCAAAATTTAACTTCTAGTTCTTACTGCTTTTTTTTTTTTTTTTAAGGAGATAAAAATAATTCCCATGATATCTAAAATAGTGTGGACATTGCACCCCAGGCCAGTCTACCATACTCTTTTACTAGGCAATGCAGGCCATCAGGACCTTTTCTGAGGTGCAGTTCATCTCCTGCTGAAAGTCTCAAAACAAATGTATAGATGGCTTGTGTCCCCAGAGTCTCCTCTCCTCTAGCTACAGAGGACACCCAGGGTAACTATTACACATAGAGATACCTGAGCTCTGGGAGTTGGGTTCATCTTTGCAGTATCCTGTATGATGACATTTAAACATTGTTAAAACTAGCATTACCCCGAGAGAATAAAAGTAGCACAGAAACAGTAAGAGCTAGTCTAAAAAGCTCAGTCATTTGACATAAAATTAAAACCTGCCATACCTTGAACATGAGCTTAGCAGCTTCAAAGAAATAATTGGCTTTACGATAGAGTTCTATAGCATCAAGGATTTTGTTCTTTTCCAGTAAATGACTTGCATATCTGGCTAACAAGGAACCAATCTCTTTCATATTGTGATTTTTGGCCAGCTCCACAGCTTTATTCCACTGGAAATTACAGGAGACAATTATTAATCTCATTTTTTCAAATACATTCTCAGAACAAACCAGTTATCCATGAACAGACTGCAGCATCTGTGTGCAATATTTCATCAGCATTTTGAACCGACTATTACAAAATTAACCTAAAAAGCAAGAGAATACAAATGCTTACATCATTTCCAATCATGTGATGCAGCAGTACTGAAAAAAATGCTGGAGCAACGTTGGGGTACACAAAACAGAGAGTACTCTGGACCTTATTAGTATAAGAGACTTGATAACAGAATGCCTTGGCAAGAGCAAACAGAACTTTGAGAATTAAATCAAGACTGCAAGAAGATCAAATCAAACACATTTACCGGAAAAAACAAAATTACATCAGATTTCTGCAAGCAAGAGATGTTTAAAGTATGAGGTTCATTATGTGATCTTTAACCCAATCATTGTAGTAAAACATTACTAGCCTTCCTAAAACAGTATATAAACATTTGTAGTCCACAATAAAATCAGATTCTTTGACCATCTCAAAGCCTTCCCTGTCTCTCTTAATCACTGATGGACCTCTGTCCAAAACCACATATAAAACATTTGCTTCTAGTTTTATGAAAGCTATGCAAAATCATTTCACTGTACCTCATAGCTGGACATGTGGATTTTAACCAAGAAAAGTCTAAACCAGACTCTCAAAAGCATGTCTGAAAGAGGACCTCAGCCCAGAAACTTAAAGCACAAAGTAACACTTTACTTATCCTTCTATACACCTCATTTTGTCTGTGAATTTTCCTGATCTTCAGTGGTTAGGCTACTGTGTTTGCCCCAGATGAAAAGTTTGGCAGGACTGAGGTCTTAACTGAATCTCACACCTAATAGCTCTTCAGATCCATAAACTAAGAAATTGTTCACAAAAAGCCAGCCCTAGTCAGTCCTGCCATTCCCATCCATCAAGTTCTTCAGAGCCATCCTCAGTTTTTCCCTTATTTGTGTTGACACAGACATTTGCACAGCTTAAGTCATACCAGGAAACAGCTCTAGTTATAAACATGCAGAACAGTTTCCAGCTCAACTTTTTCCAGCTACATCCTCATGTTGTCACAAATCCATTTGCATCTATACAAAGAAGGAGGGGGATGTGGAAAATACCCAAAATGGACATCTATCTCTTCTCCAGTCTGCTCCCATTCCATCAGGAAGCAGCACAGCCTAGCTCCACAGAGGCTACAAATGTCTGTATGCTGAGCATGCTGCCCGCATACTCTGCATGTATCTTTGCACTGCCCCTCCAGTGGTTTCATCTTAATCTCAGAGAACTGCCTTAAGCACTGAAAGATGAATTTTCCAGAAATTATGACAAATCATCTCACATTTAACAAGGATTTGTATTTCATCAGGCATTAGGATAGAAAACTCACTGTTAACCTGGTATTATTACAAATTATCTCCTGCTGTTTTACCTGGTTGAGATGCACACAGGTATCCACGGCATCCTTTGGTCGATTACATTTCAGAAAGGCTGACACAGCTTGTTCACACATCCCCACTCTCACAAACATATAAGCTATATCCTGCAAAAAGCATCAGCATTATATTCAATTCACTTCTGCATTTTTAGTACATTGTGCAGCAACAGCAGTGCTCCTGTTTGGTTACTTTAAGTCCAAGAGGGTGGGGAATGGGTTGCTTGCTTCATGGACCCTGTGAAGGCATCAGGCATTGTTGTAAATCTTTAGAACAATGTGCTAGTCTCACATACTGCTTCTAAATCCAAGAAAGTTATTACAATGAGGTTAAAAGAAAATGCTGTCTTGATTTACTGGAAAAGGCATTAAAGGAGCATGTTTTGCATTTTTCAAGCATTTTGGATTAAGTCAACCACAGCATTGTTTTAAATTAGCTATTGTTTAGTAGGTAATTTCCTGCTACATATACAGACCTATACCCTGTACACCTATATATCCTACACACCCTCTGCCATCTACTTTCTCTCCTTTTAGAGTATTGTCAGTCAGGTCTTTCTAAGGAACTTGAACAATAAAGGAAAGGAAGAGTGATGAAGTATGAAAATAACAGTAATTAGTAGACATCAATACCACAGTAACACCATTGCACATAAGTGAGTAGGTCCTACACTGCATTCATTCTCTCATTCTTAACCCTCCCAAGATAGGAAATTTTAAATAAATAGGTATAAGACAATGAACAATGAAGGTGCTTTCTTCTTACAGGAAGCAATTTATGATTCTCTGGAAGTGAGCTGACCAAATTCTCCAGTCCTTGGTAGTCTTCTAGCATGTAGTAACATTCAGCTAAACGTTCCTGGTTTTGTCCTTGGACATAATACTGTACAGCATTTAACCTAATAAGACAAAAAAAATGTGATGTCTTCTGATGTATAAACACAATAGCTTTAATTCTGTAAGCCTTATGCATCTGTAAATTTAAACCCACAATATTTTAAATAGGCAACTTTGCTTGAAAAACTTTCATAGCTAAAATATCACTGCTTTTCCAAAATATTTTTACAGATCATTATATTAAAAGTGTAGCAATATTAATTCTCTGACTAGCATAAGATTAGGAAGTCAAGGAATTCTTAAAGCTATGTTCCCACACCTGCAGAGATGAGGGCAGACAATGGACAACTATAGCTATAGCTCAGTTTCCAGAAAAGGGCTTTACTGTTGTGCTTTTGTATTTTAAAATGCAAACACCATCTCCAAGGCCATTCTCCAAAGTTACCTAAAGCACCTAAAACTCAACTTTCAAAATCTAATCATAAGTTTCCAGCTGCATTGTGACAATACAGTGTGGATAATGGCAATACATAATGGAGCTGTGGAAGTCTAAGACACAGGCTTAGAAGGCAACAGCAAATGTTAGTGAAAAAAATTCCCTGCAAGTTATTAGCTATGAAGACTTCTGGCTGAGTAAGCACCTGACTGCAAAATGTGTTCTGGAGAAATACCATTATAGGTGTGCACTGCACTTGAAATCTTCCTTGGGTGCCCAGTTTGAGCAAGAGCTGGAGACAGATTAAGGTCAGAGAACTTGGGACCTTCTCAAATATTTGTGGTTTAAAGACATTCACTGATAGTAAGTCTCTACTACTTTTAATCCCTTTTGGGGTTTTTATTAATATATTCTATATCCAGACTAATATAACTGTATAGTTATTTCTCTTTCCCTCCCTTCCTTTGAAGCAGACAGACTTCTGGCAAAGCAGAGATTTACATCACCTTCACCCTTTAGGTAGCTGATGAGCAGCTCTCTGTTCATCATATCATGGAACCATAGAGGTATGAGCTAAACCTCATTATTCCAAAATTATCCAATGTATTGCATCCTGACTTTCCTGATATCTGTTCCTCCTCATAAATTAAGTCTTGTCATCAGTTTAATAATTTCCTCTGTAAGTTCCTTACTACTGGTTCCTCTACAGACCATACCATTTCTGCCTGTCTGCAAAGTAGTCTCCAATGGCGTTGTGTGCCTGTTGCAGCAGGGCGTCGTCCGAGTCCCCCGAGCCCGTCTTCAGCAGCTGCAGCACCCGGAACCAATCGCCCAGCTTGATCCGCAGCCCAATGGCAAGATCCCTGAACAGGAAACAGCAGGAAAGGTCAAACACAACACAACAGGTAACAAACATCTCGAGAAAAGAATACAAAAGGGTTTTCACCTGCAATGCAGGTATCAGAGTGATCCCAGATAATTTGCCTACAATTTAAACACTATTCCATTAAAGGAAATACTCAAGACAGCTCCCAGGTTATAGCACACGTATGCACTTCCGTATCAGCCACACTCCTGTGTGAGGAGTTAAATGCGTGAGACAGCTGGGCTGATGTTACTTCAGGCTCCCTCCTACTCTATTCTGTAGCTTTCACTGCTGACCACTACAAGAGATGGCAGCAGCTGCAAAAGGCTAAAAGCAGAAGGAAGGTGAGGGGAAAGACCAAGAAGCAACAAATATCAATAATGGAGGCTAAAGCTGAGATGTAATAAAATGGATTTCAGAGACTTCTTTTCCAGAATCAGGGTGATTTTGGATAAAGGAGAAAGGACTCAGCAGGAGTTTTTCCTTTTTATTATTCATGCATAGATATGACTCACTGTGTGTCTGTCTGGGATGTTTTTTCCACCAAACAGAATAATTCTATATTAGCTCATATAAAAGTAATTCTGCAGGTGCATAGAAAATAAATGGGAGAGACCTATGCCCTTCTTTTAAAAATGCCCTCAACTTACATGTAAGTTAAGGAAAGTACGAGAAAGTCAACACAGTCACCTAAGTAAGAGCATCTATCTAAAAACATTAAAATTTTATTTGAAAAATATCTTTATTTCATTGTAATTTATGGTAGATCCTTATCAGGATTTTTCTAGTTGTGAAAGTTGAAACCAGTAAACAAAAAAGTAAGTTTTTGACTTCTGCAGTTCTATGTCCAAATTTCTCTTCAGCCATGTGAAAAGGAATATGCCATATCTAAAACCAGTGTTGCAGTGTGACTGAAGTGCTGAGGAGGCAGCCCACATCCCCAAACCACCAAATTGCCAGCAATTAATGTCATGCAAGGAAGTTTTCATTACCAGGCGCTATTGGGCATCTCTCTTCAGCTCCTGCCTTCTCCCTCTGCCCTACCACCCTGTCCCCCTTACTTTCATTCTTACAGCATGACATAATAACTAATTTTTTTCTCTGTCATTCCGTACTGTTTTTCATGGCTCCATTAAGCAAAGCTTAAAAATTTCTCATGTGCATAAGTGATTCATGTTTCTCCATGTTTGACCACCATCTACAGGCTACACTGCACAACTGCTGCTGCTGATTTCTTATTATCTTTTTTCAATAGTCAGTGCTCTAGCTACTTACTTAATGTTAATTTATATTCCCAGCAATACTAAAATTTTGCTTTGTTTGTTTTCATTCCTGAGCAAAAATTACACTGATTGGTTTCAATGTTTCACAGTTTCATCCAGAGTCCTTCTGTCTCTCCAAAGATTACAGTTCATTAAAAACTCTGTTGTTTGTATATGTAATTGAGAAGAATGTGTACTTGGCTACTAGCACAGAGCAACACCACATAAATTAAACATTATTTAAGATTGTTTGTATTTTTGGAATCCCAGTTGAAATACCAACAAAATACTTGTGAAAAAAACATCTATAAAACACAGTACTACCTAGAGCAGCCAAGGTTTTGTAAACAGTTTGGAATGCACTGGTTTACATACAGAACTGGTTATCTATACATAAACCAAAATTCTCTCCATCTGATCCTTTTATGTTTTTATGCAGAAACTGGTAAAGACTCTCCAGAGAAAACAGCCATTCCTGATTAAGGAATGCTTTTTTTCCCCCAGACTTTTCTACTGCTGAGATGTTTACATGCAATTACCTTCTGTCCATGTCCAGATACATTCTTTCAGCTTCTTCAAATCTGCTAAAATAGGCTGCCACTTCTGCTTGCTTCATGGACTCGCTCTGCAGATTGCCCAGGCGCTTCACAAACTTAATGCCTTGATAATCTTTGCAACGCACAAAAGCTTGTTCAGCCATCTGCAGATCCAGCTTCTGAAGAGCAGCTTCAGCCAGGAGTCGCCTGTGTGAAAAACAAACATAGCAGATGGAAAAGCAGCTACAGAGTAAATTGAATTAGGTACATTTAATGAGGTAATTATTTAAAGAAGACATAAAAGTTGTTGCAATTTATCGTTTACTAGCTCATCTTAGTACAGTCATGTGTTTATTCCCAATACATTCTGAGATCTGTCTGGTACTTGGTCAGGGAGAGATGTTCAAGTAATTGCTAATATTCTTCAGTTCAGCTGTTGAGATGGACACTGGCTTGGGAGGAATGGGCAAGACTTGACTGTTAAACTTATGTGAAATGTGTTGCTGGTCTCAGTGCAGTTCCATTTATTTCTCCCTATGCATTTGTGGAAACATTAAGCCTTGATGGCAGCCTCAGTCTAAGTGCCTCCAGCTACACTGGCCACAACAAATAAGTTATCCTTTTGATCCAGATGGATCAGAAGGTCCATTCCTGGTCCTGTTAGGACAGCAGTTTGGGACAGCAGGGAAAACCTTTGGGGAGCCTTATAATTGGTACTGCCCCATTGGTTAATTCTGCAAATAGGGAATTCAGGCCAACATGTGTGCACTGGTTGCTTGAATGAGCTCTAGAATTTTCTGCAAAAATAAGGCTATTTAAAATTTAGACAGGCTGATTGACATTGTGAAACAAACTCAGTGCAGTGTGCCACGGACAAAACCACTAGCATTATTGCTGTATTCAGTGACCCAGGCAATGCTTAGGCAGTATCAGCTGTGTATCTCTGAATCAATTTGAGAAGGTTGGTATCACTTAAACCCAAGTGCTCACCACTGGTCAAAGAAACCAATTGATCTACACATGACCCTGTTTGTTGTATTTTAGAAGCAAGGTCACTCTTTTATTCTGATCTGGAATACATTGGTTTTATATGCAGCACTTCTAATCAATATCTTCTTCATAAATATGTGATATGTTTTCTCTTATAATAAAAATAAAATTCATGGAATTCCAGAGCAAGGTGAACAGAATTTGACCTATATTTTCTGATTTTATGATATAGAACTTTTACTGAGACACAGACCTGCAAAACTAATAGTCATTTTATATTAAGTGAACAGATGGTACTAGCAAAAAAACCATGAACAATTTCAAAGCTCCAAAAATCTTCAGCTAGTTCAAGACATTTGTAAAAATGAAGACTCAAAACACTAACATTTCACCCTGCATACTCAAGCTAATAAAATTCTAATATGACAGAATCTTTCAATATATAACTAGCAAGTCCTGTTTTTCAAAATGAATATTCGGGAGACGAAGGCACAACTAGATAGAAAGGAATGTTTTTTGGGACAAACTTTTAAAGCAACATGTCTTGTCCAGTCTTTCAGCAACTCTAAATTAATCTCTGAACCATCACAACTAATTGAGCTCTCCAACCCCCTTGATGCAAGCTAAGCACCCAATGCTGCAAGAGACCATTTAGCTTTGAAAGAGATCCAAAATGATTAAAGAAAAGTACAGATAAGTAAACAGTCTCCAGAGAGTTAAAGAGAATTGGTCTCCTTCATTAAGGAACTTGTCAATGAAGTTTTATGTTCTGCACTGACTTTTCATTCAATTATCTACTGAGGCCTTTACTCTTCCAGCCTTTCCAAGGTGGGATATGAAACAGATTTCCAGCACTCCTGTTTCCACAGGTTTACTCTCACATTTGCTCTGCAGGCTTTCCAACTTTAGTTAAATAGCTAAGCCATGTTTACTTTAAGCATGCCACTATCTCCATTTCTCAGATTACTTCTGAGATGCTGCATGGGAACACAACAAACCAGGCCCTTCTCACTTCTCTCCTTCAAGGCCTGCCCAAATATTACAAGGTTACTCAAACTACTCTTATCCTGCTATCAGTCTGATGTGTTTCCTTTACTAAGTTTTAAGCTCTTTAATGTTCAAAATCAAATATATAAATTTTAATTTAACCACCTTATCTTGCTGTTAGCTTTTCATTTCCTTTAACTTCCCTCCAAAACACAAGGAATGCTGTGTTTTGGGGCCCATATTGCACAGAGCAAAAAGGTGTCCTGAGCCTACACCTTATACCCACAATCGTGATACAGGACATTCTAGGTACTCCAACATTCATTAAATCCCAAATGATTGTGTGGAAAATGTATACTGCTTTGGCTGGTTTTAATTTTAGCATTTTTATTTTCATACTAGATCTGTCTGAACAGGAAAAGAATAGAAAAGAAGACAAATTTAAACAAATTTGGCTGATAGGAGATTTTACCAAAGTCTGGGATGTGGATTGTCTTCTATGAATTGAGAAGATTCCTCAATGCCAACTTTTTCAATCAATGCTCGACTGTCTCGTAATGATCGAATCTCGAAATTGATGATGTAATCTTTGTTAGGATGTTCAGGATTCTAACATAATGGATAAAGAAACATATTTTTATTCCTGATGACTTTTATTTTCACCCAGCAAAACAGATATCTATCAATAAGACAGATACTGACTTTTCCTACAGTATGAAATTAGTTATACTGACCTTTAATATTTCATCCAGAAGAACAGACTTTATTTCTAAATCTTCAAAGTTGCAAATATATCCAGATGTTTGTATAGGTTCCTGAAAGTTAAATAAGTTTTAAGGGAATGAACTTGTATTCTGTCTGACTAAATTCTAGTCAAATCTGTTAAGTATACATAGATACATTCTTCTCCAAACTAGGATATATTTGCACTTCCAACAAAAAACAAATACTATAATCATGAACATTATTGACAATTCTATAAATACAGACATCATTAAAAATCCTCATGTTTTCTGCAACTAAATTATGACAAAGAGATAGAATAACACCTGCCAGTATTTCGATTCAACTGAACTGTTTTACAAAGCATACAAAAAATATGCTCCTGAAAATCTCATATATTTAAGAAAAATATGACACCATTTTTATGTTTCATATGACCTATATGGTCCAAAACAACATTCCCACATGAGAGTTGATAAGATTTTGAGGTTTATATAACCTGAAGCAAGTTTATATAAACAAACACTTGCAGAACTGAACGGTAAGCACAAAAATAATGCCATTCAAGAAAGAGCCAGTAATCTAAGAGTGAATTTTTTTAAATGACTAGTTTATGTATGTTGATATTTACCTCTGGATCCAAGTTTCTGAAAACATACATTCTTGTTTTCTCCATCATTGCAAACAAGTCCGGGTTGTCCTTGGCCCATTTCATGTCCCAGACGTCTTTGCGCTCCAGTTTCAGCTGCCCCGCGCTCTCCGCAGCCCGCGCGTCCAGCTCCAGCAAAGTCAGAACCCCAGAAAGGTCGATGATTGCAAGACGACTGCAGAAAAGCAGAGAAGAAATAAGGCAGCTGAATGACACTACTCAAGGCTGTAAATCTGAAGTAGTTCCTTAACCTGGCACAGTATAATTCTATAGATTCCATGAGTTGCTGTCGTGTGCCAGAACCAGCACAGATCCAGATGGTTTTCATGAATCTGCATAGCAGAGACCAGACATATGGAAAGATGTTCTTCATCTGCTCACATAGGATCTGGCCTTGCAAAGGTTCTGAAATATGCCTATTTTTATATCCAGCATTTTGAAGATACATCAGATACTAAGTGGAAGAAATTACAGGTCTGTCCCTCACCAAACTTTTCTTGACAAAGACTCAAATTAACAACTGAACAGAATGGGTTTTCCTTATTTACTAGGAGGCAATGAAGCAGATTATTAAATTAAAAAGTCAGCGTGGTGATGGAGACTGTTAATTCTGAAAATGTGATTTCTTGTGTTTCTACAAAGGGTATTCTTCACTTTTTTCCAAGGCAATGTTAAGTAAAATCCAATTAATCTTTGAAGTCATTTAAAATATGGGAAAATACAATTTCTAAAAGGCTACATTTGAAAATTTACAGTTGCATAGGTCTTCAGTGAATCACAATAACCTGTATTTACCACAAGGCCATTTTAAAAGCACTTCTAAATATTGATAGGTAGACAGCCTTAATCCCTATTAAAATTTCAAGTGCAATTTAGAAAATTAACATCAAAATGCTTATGGATCTGAGCTTGTTTCCCTAAAACAAAGGAATTTAGGAAGAAAACAGCTCGGGTTCAAAACAAAATAAATATGTCTCTGACTAGATCATGCTGCCTTTTAAGAAAAGCAATCTATTTTTGGGCTATACATCTCTATACATGTATTATAAATTTTGTTTGAACTTATGAAGTTATTTTGAAGTTATTAAAATTGCCTTGCAAATTCTAGTGTATTTTTGCCTTTTCTGCCAACACTCTCATGCAGTTTCTCACAAAAAAAAAAAAAAACTGTTGAGTGGAAAGCAACTTTAGTATTAGCACAGATGAAGTTCAGGAGAACCAGACCAGGAGAACCAGAAACATCACCACTAGTTATAGCCTGTAACAATTGAAAATTAAATGGGATGAACAAAGTTTCCCGGCTTTAGAAGGACACAGAAATAGAGAGAAGTAATAGATATAAAATTTCAGGTTATGACATAATTTTATCAATTCATGTCATGATCAAAGGAAGGTTATGTTTGGTTCATCTAATAAAATAAAGGTATTTTCATGTACATAGGGTGTAAAACATAGGAGGCCTTTACTAACAGTCTCTCAGAACAATGACTGTCCAGATGGAAATAATTAGTAATAAATAAATGGTTAAGCAATCATTAAGAACAACTAAAATTAACAAATGGTTTATACTAAATTAAAATTAGTACATAATTATTAGAGAATTATAGATTTCACAGAATTAGTATTTTCACAAATTTTAGTGCTTGATTTTGAAATTGGATATCTGTGTTAGAAGCAGGTTTGATACTTACCTGGAGTTGCAGTTCAAAGAGAGCTGATAGGCACGATGGTCCAGGGTATAGCTCTGCACCACAGCCACACTAGGGAGGCTGTATCTCTGAATAGTGCCAGATTCTCTTCCCTAGAGGAAAGCAAGGTTGCCTTAGTGAGAGAATTTGTCCATCGGTAAACCCTTTAAAATGGTTCAATCAGGGATGTTAAACAGTTACAGTCCACATCTAGCCCACAGAATTTCAGGAGCCATGACCCTCCACATAAGGTCTACATAATAAAACAGGAGAGGTGTGAAAAGATTCTTGTCCCACACTGGTAAATCACCTCAGAGTTTCATATAGCAGCACCGGCCTAGGTCTGAAAGCAGGACAACTCTGCTCATGTGGGGCTGTCTGCACACCAGCAAGTCTCACCAGTTACTGCAAGACCAGAGCTAGATTTAAAAGGAAATGCTATAAAATATACTGGTTATTCACAGGCTTGAGTAACAGGAAACAAATCTAAGTATCTTTATTTTGCTGAATGAAACACCAGTTCCTTGTGTCAAGATACCATCAAGCCATCAGGGTGAAAGGAGTGACATCCCTGAAATGAAGTGATCACTGCCACTATTTTCTTGTGGTCTTTCTGTAAAGTGAACATATCCAGCTTGGTTTGCTTACTGTTCAACTCTTATGTTGGAAATGAGTCACCATTACATTTCAACAGAGTGAAAACTTTATTTCTTCTTTCCCCAAAGCCATCCCTAACATTCTCAGCATAAATTACCATTTTTGACTTTTTCACATTTGTATACCCTATAGACTAACAAGCAGATTAGTTTAGAAGTGTTAGAAAATTGAACCACTATCATATGCACATTTATCCAGATCTAGTCTCAAAGGTATTTCCTCTCATTACTTTCCTTTTAAAAAAGTCACAGATTAATTGTTGTTAGAAGTTCATTTTCATGTTCTTCAAGCAGCAACAATCCCATAGTCACCTATTAACCATCACACTTCTTTTGTTCATTCTTTCTCCCATGATCCTCCGATTTTGTAAAATCCAGTCAAAGGATAAAAAAAAAAAAAAACCCAAAAATCCACACTAGAATCAGAACATGACAAAACAAGATCTTTCCTGGAAGGTGGATAACAGGAGGAAACACTGACCTTTCTCTCTCTTTGTTCTGTTCAGTTACATTGCTTTAAAGCCCACATAAAAGTTTTTTCATCTAATGAGATCACTTTCCAGCTTAGAACAAAAAAATGCACCAGCTTTTTCGCATTATTCAATACTACATGCATCTGTATAATACATAGGTGTATTCATCTGTGTATAGCACAGTACCATGCATTATATCATTAATATGTAAACAAACTTTGTAAATCTTTGTGTCTAGAACTTTGTATCTCAAAGAGACTTCTCAGGACTCAGATTACAAAATTAAGTCCTAACCTAGACTTTATAAAATCCTGTATGTAAGTATTAACTCAGGCAAGTAGTCTGTAATTAAATGGCAAGTACTTAGTGAATTAGCCCTTCTAAAGAAAGAGTCCAGGCTAACAGAAGAAACCATTAAAGTGATCTCTGAGGAAGTTTCAAAAGAAATTTTGTCTGTGTAAATTCTAACTTCAGAAATGCTCCAAAATTATGACTGCTTACGAACATAGAGAGAAGAATTTTATGCCTACAAGCACAAGAGGCAATTAGGAGTTCTGTTAATCATGTAGCTTACCACAAGTAGTATCTTATCAGATGCTGTTATTGCACAAATTGGATCTCTTGTTCCCTGAAAGTAAACAAGTGATATCAGTATCAGTGTTACTGCAAAGGTAAGCATGCCCTGCTAAAGAAGGAAGATTATTTAGATAAACAAGAGTGTTGCTAAGTATCCACATGAAAAGGAGTTATCAAACCCTGTCAGCATATAGTCTGTGGATAATTTATGGTATCAGTAGCCTTTGCTATGGCAATCATAACAATAATATTAACAGCGTCCTTTCTTTTCCTGACCCTCCCTCCAGAAAAATAAGAAACTCAAACTGTAACAGGTGTTTAACAGAAAATACAAGAAAGCAACAATCCCTTACTAGTGAGGGCTGTTAATTAATTAATTTCAGATATATTAGTAAGGACAGCCAGCACTTGCACACACACATGATGTTAAAATGGCCAAAATCACTAGAAAATATCATAAAGGTTACTAAGTTTCAACAAAGTTATGTTTTGTTGAAGTAAGGGGAGCTGCTTCTGACCAGGAAGACAGCAGGTGCTGTCACCTGTCACACCCAGAATATACTTTTTCCATGCTCTCTATAGTTTGCTGTATATTTCCAGTAATACACAATGACACAGTAACAGCACCAACCAGAGGGAAGAAATATGACACTTCAGTAAAAAAGGTATAAGTAAAAGAAATTTTAAGTACAACCACTTCTACTAATGCAAATCTATGAAAATAAATAAATCAACACTAATTTCTGCTCTTTCAAGCTAGCAGTGACACCACAATAAACTAGTTCATAACATCACTCACTTCAAAAGCTCTGCTGTAGTCAAGATGTCCATCTCCAGACCCTGAAAAGGTGTCATCAATATGATAGATCCTGTAGAGAAGGAAAGTTGGAAGAAAAAGTGAGTCCAAAGAAAGGATCATCTTTGGTAGCATCGGTATGATCCATCCTTGAAGAAAAAAAACATTGGAATTGGAGAAGAGAATAAAAGCTATGCCTGTTCTTATGTTTAAAAGCATCCCCTTTGATAAACCTGCTTATATTGATATAAAGATATGGCAGTTGCTTTCACTTTCACAGCCCTTGATGGTCTATTTCCCTATGCTCTGTAAACATCCATCCTGTAACAGTAAGTTCCTGCTATTACAGTTAAGTGTCCAGCTGAAAACAATCAACCACTCAGTTGTCCTTTTCAAACATGCACTTCCATATTTCCCCAGGCTCTTCTCCATAATTATGAAGTGCTTCACCTTCACATCCACAAAAACTTATGTATTACTGTATTATTCAACACTTATAACTTCTCTTTTGCCTTAAAAAGTAGCATTAGGAAAGATTTTAGAACGCTAGAATCCTCACTAATGCTGAATTACAACTATCTACCTTTTTCAATATTTTTATCAGTTTATAATCATGTCCAAGTCTAGGATGTCCAGGTCCTACAACAATGTAAGTTATTACATAATGTACAAATATTACTCATTATTAGGGACATATGGTGACAGGAGATAGTAGGTTTATAGAAAGATGATATAGAGTAGAGATTATATGGAAGAACACACAAAATATCTAAAAAGAACACCATAACAAAACTGTAAGCTTTGTGGAGGTGACAGAAAAATTAATGCCACAAATGAGCACCTAGGAAAGAAATATTTTGGAAGCAAAACAATGTTGACTTTGGCTTGTTTAGTTTGAGAGGATAAAAGTCCATACAGGATTAGTCGTCAAAGCCACAACCAGACACAAGTGTATTAGAGAAGAGCCAGCAGGACAGACTAAGTTCTTAGAGGCAATGACAGACGAGAAGCAGTTAAAGTTATCAGAGGGAATACAGCTGCCTGGAAACTAAGAGCATGGAGGAGAAACAGGAGGGGGGCAATAAGGCATCAAGACACACAGCTCTGGAAGGAAAACATGCAGCAAGCAAATGGAGACACTGAACAGAAACTAATCCGAAAACGTCTGAGGGATGTGGATAACAAACACACAGTTGCTATACAAAACTAGTATATCATCTTACAGGCCTGAAAGTCAACAAACCTGATTAGAAGAATGAGAGGACAATGGTTTGCATTTTAGACATGGCAGAATACACCTTATCAATGACACCAGAGCGGAGGAAGAAAAATGACAAAGCCTGAAGACAAACCTTTCCCTGCCTTCTTTCCTAGTCCGTGCCAGCTGATTGATTTCCATGGCTGTGAGCTTCTTGGCCACCCGATACTGCCAGACGTAAAATGCTACTTTGGAAGCCGCAATCACATGAGTTCTGGTCATTGTGACAAACAATGGCTCTGGAACAAAACCCAAAGAATTGCAAAATTAAAGCAGCAAGCATTGGAGTTGATTCGTACATTTTTTCCAAGATGGATGAAAACATACACCCATATATTAAATGCAAAAAACAACAACCAAAAAAATCTGCCCACACACAACCTAACAGCAGTTTTCATTATCTGGTAACAAATTTCACAGGAGCCTTGTGGTCTTGTCCAGAAGAACAGAGAACTTCTTTACAAGTTATGATTTTACCATTAACACTTTCTTCTCCCTGCTATTTCAGCAAATCTTCATGCGCTGATGCAGAAAACAGCAAATGCATACAGACAAACTTTCAGGTTAATGACCACCTCAGGAGCATCTCGAATCTCCTTAGCAAGATCTATTAAATACTTCCATATCTGACATATTTAAGGCTATTCAAAAATTGAGATTCTTTTTCTTGAAAACAATTCATATATTTTAAGTTAGACAAGACCTAGAAATGCTGTTTACACTTTAGTTAATAGCTGGGCCAAATATCAACTCTTTATCTGAATGGCAAAAAATTAAATATTTAGCAGACTGTACACTTAGTCTTACTTTATTATGCCAAAAAAATCACAGTGTAGGAATGCAGGACATTTTCTTTACTTTGTCCCTAAGCCCACTTAGAATATTGCACAAATTCAGTATCACATTCCTGCTATCCATGCTCAGTGGGAAAAAAAAAACCACAAAACAAAACAGTGAAAGCATAGAAAAATGAAGAAACCTAGTATGCAAATCAGCCAATGTCTTTAAGTTCTACAAGTAAATCATTATGACATAATTTATGATATATTTACCAAAAAAAGCTAGATAAATTCAAAAGAATTGTGCAAACCAGCCTGGCAGTGGAACACTGAGTCATACAGATAACATGATGTGAGCAGAAAATACAATTCTTTTACAGTGAATCTCTTTTAATTTTTTTTCTCCTCTGTATTTTAGCACAGAACAGAACTCTGGAGGGAGCTATAAGCCTTCCACATAGAAGAGCAGTGCTACAAGAGACAGATGGGGGAAGATTGGTTGAACAGATTTCATTTCTTTGAAACCAAGAGGATTATATAAGCTATCCAATGGCTGTAGAATACTTTTTAGTAAAAATGTCAATACTGGGCAAGAAGGCTTAGTGATGATGCTTAACGTTAGCAGCACAGTTGTTTACATTATATGCAAGTCATGTATTTCATGTACTTATAACACATTCATTTCAATAATTAGTCACATCCAAACTGAAGGATCCAGTCTCCTGTATAATCAAAAACATTAACAAATTCTATGCATTTGCTCTGTTTTTTTATTAACTTCCAGCTGTATGTGCCATAACAACCAATGTTTGTATCCTTTAAAAATGAAACATGAGAACCTCCTGACCTGTGAGGGAATAAGGTTTGCTCAAATCACAACACTTCTACTAAGCCTCATATTTGAACCCAACTTAGTCAACATTTGAGTACTTGTGGTCCAAGACAATGTTAAACCACATTGCCATACCAACATCTGAAGCCATGGGCATTCCTCACACTCAAAGAGGTGACTCCCCCTTTGACTTACAGCTTCCATTGAGCCTAAACTTATCTGTGCACACCTTGAAATACCTGAATCTGGGAAAAAGAGTTGTTCACATAAGGTGTGTTGTGATCCAGAAACAAGATGGCAAAGTATCCTTGCTTTATCCACAGGAATATAATCAATTATGTGTTTTATGAACATGCCTAAGACTAAACTGACAGTTGCTGCCAAAAAGCACATACACACCAACCCCTGACACATTTTCCTGTCACTTCTTTTGTATCAGCTCTAGCTGCAGCTGGACAACAGAGTAAGTTTGATCAGTTCATTCATCTAACTGACTTCAAAATTAAATAAATAAAAGATTACAGTAAGTTGGATTAAAGAGAAAATCACAAATGATGGAGCAGGCAGGAATGAGCAGCCAGCAGAGAGGGCAGGGCCTTCCCTTCTTTGCAACAACAGGCTCAGCAATGACTGGATTTAAGCCAAATGCGAAATTGCAGGGCACAGCACAGAGACACAGTCATCAGGATCAGATCCATGCAGAGCCACATCTGAGAGAGCAGCATCTCTATGTGGGAGCTGATGCTTTTACAGAACTGCCTGTATAACTTCAACAATTGCATAAAAGTAGGACACATGGCATTTTTTCTAGGACTGTTTTAGCATTTTATATTGATCAGTCATTGAACTAAAAATCTCAAACAGAAAAAATCTGTGGGAAAAGAAACCCAAATCCAAGTCTAGACTGGATGCTATGAAACATTTCTTTACAGGAATGTAGACATTCATTGGAATAGCTTCCTGGAGAGGTGGTCAGTACCCCAAGGCTGTCAGTGTTTAAGAGGCATTTGGACAATGCCCTTAGCAACATGCTTTTGGTCAGCCCTGGAGTGATCCTGGACTGGCTGATCCTTGTCAGTCCCCTCCAGCTGAAAGTATTCCATTCCACCTTCTCACCTCAGAGCCTTCCACACTGGGCTCTGTTCTGCTCCTAAAATGTTTTACTTCTTGACTGCATGACAGCATGAATTCAACATGAGGGAAGGATGTCCCAGCCACTCCAAGTTTGGGCTGTTGTTGGGCAGATAAGGAAAGAATGGGATTTGTCATTTCCTAAGAAAGACAATATGCTCATTTCAATCCCTTCAGGCTGAGGAAAATCTAGACTCCCTTTCCAGGCAGCTGGTTTAACTATTTAGGTTTCCTTTAGTGTAGAGAAAGACCATCTTACACAGCCATATTGATTTACCAGCAGGTGCTGCTCACCTGAGCATCAGTGCCCTTTACAGAACCTGTGCTCTGACTACTAAGCAGACAGAAATGCAAGCACCTAAAGCCTGAAGGAGGCAAGAAATTTGCACACTCTTCTGCTCAGCATTTCCACTGCACAGAAGCTTTCCATGTTCAATATGTAAACTTTTTAGACTGTGGAGATCTTCCTGCTGATTTTGCAGATACCCAACTTCAGTATTAATATCTTAATTTTCAGACACTGAAAATATGTGAGGACAACATTTAAATAGGTGCTTCACTTTTCAGGTGCTGACCAAATACTGAAAAGGGCTAAACAAACCATCCCCATCAAAACAACCCCAACATGTGAAATAAATGCCTTTAATTTTTTTTTTGGCCCTCCTTTCTCTTCTCACCTCATTTCTCTTCACTATTCTTTCGTAAAGCATCCTCCCTGAAGGAAAGAAACTTTCTTTCCTACATACCCAGGAATCTCAAATAACCTTCTACAATGTTTGCATTTCATCCACACACACTCCATCTCACTTCAAAGCTGTTAGAAAACACCTGCTTCAGTGTCTAATCTTCTTGTAAAAATATAGACAGAAATCAGACTTAATGCATGACTACATTACTTCACCACAAGAAAAAGCTGAGTTGCTTTCTAGTCTATGAGATAGTATACACAAACAAGAAAGACAAGTGATCCCACCTAAATCTGATGGAAAGGAAGCAATCTGACAGACACAATATCAAACTGTTGTTTTCATACATGTCTGTTACAGGCTGTTCCTGAGAAACCGGAATGAACTTAGTCTAATCAATAAATCTACCTAATTTTAGAGCTTGATTCAAATATCTCTACAAGTGTTGGCTTACAAATAGAAGAAAATGTCAGGCAACAGCAGGGACAACTGAACATGTTGGGACTTGTGGGACAACTCATGAACAACCAGTTCACGGAACATAAATATGTAAAATCTGTTACAATTTACATTAAAAGGATCAACTAAGTAACAGCAATTCAATTCAGCTTTTCACGTGTAGTTCAGTCATCCCTGTTAAGGCATCCAGTAAGGAGGCAAGACAACCGGGCAGGACTCCAGCTCTGCCTTTAATCCATCTGTATGTTGGTCAAGATAGTGTATTAATTTCACTGGGTGCTAACACACACACTTGAAAGATAATTCAACACTTCACTGTGTCAGTCCTCCTAAAAACATGTAAGAAGATGATATAATCCAGCCTAAGTGACCTTTTCTTAGCAGATACCATCTGTTGTGTTTCCATTAAAAAGATATTATATAACAAGATATTTAACCTTCTGAAGTTTATATTTAGTTATTCATCAACGGACTTTGACAGAAAGCCTGTGAGCTGTAAAACAAGTACAGAAGACACTGTGTTGGTTAATTTTTGTCCCAGAGTAGGATGGAATGCAGTAATGTTAGACAATGAAGAAAAGAGTAATTTATGGGCTGGCAAATACAAGCTATTGTAAAGGACCTCAAACACAAGGCACAGGAAGCAGAGGAAGCAAAATGTCTTTGGACAAAATAAAAAGCAGTATGAGGAACAGCTGAAAGTGCAACCACCCATCAATGTCTAAAGAAAGCTTAAGTGATGGCCCTTCATCAGATAATGACTAATTAATATTTTATTGCCATCATTAATAGAGACAAACATTAGAAAGCTAATGATATAATTAAAAATTCAACAGAATAAAAGAAATAAGCACTTCTTTTTTTGAGCCTTACTTGAGCTACTGGCTTAGAGCCCAACAACATAAGACTTACATCTCCCGAGGATGAATCAAACATTGCATAACGTCACAATTTCTTTGTCATTAGGAGATTAATAGCGGTTTGTTGAAACAGTATTATAAAATATTATAAATTTACAATTCAGACAAATTGTTTCTTAACACACATTCTCAGATGCATTATTTAAATGCTCTGTCAGCTACTTAGCATCCCTACATGAACAGTCTTTTTTTCTCCATTATGCATTTCCTACCAGGACAAAGTCCAAGAGGCTTTGTCCATGAGGCCAGTGAGGCACCGAAGTCTCAAGCAGGAGTAAACCCTTTATGTTCAGTAGAGCTCCAGGTGACTCTTGTTCCAAAAAGGGGCAGTCTGCTAGAAACCACAGATAGTGCCTGTTCAATTTACAGTAATTACAACCAGTCAAAAAATATAGTTTAGAACTCATGGTAGTGAGGACACACTCAAGAAAAGGCAGGAGCACACAGATACCAAGTGGTCCGCTGAGGACATTCTACAACATAAGAAATAATTTTTCACCAGCATTTATGAAAATCAAATAAAGTAACAACCTAAGTGCATTTAAGCAACTCTGAAAGATGGCACTTTGAAGACTTTGAAGTCTGAAACAAATACAAGCGTTCAAAACAAAAATTACCTAACTTTTTATGGACATAACTTTATGCAAAAATTTCTTTATTAAAAGAGAATAACCTGAAAATTTTTATTAGTAGAAAGAAGAGAGGGAAAAAGAATTTTAGAAACAGATAATAGCATTTTTCATAAGTCAGTAATACCCATCCAATTATCCCGAGTAAGAGATGAGTTAATTTTAATGTTTAACTGCTTATTCCTTAAATTGACTTTCCTCATTTATAAACAGAACAGAAGGACAATGATTTTGTTAGAAACTATGTATCAAGCAGAATCTTAGAGAACTTTCAGAAAGGTCTTCTCTTTCTATTGACTTCTGCAAGGCCAGACAGCTGCTTAAGTTCAGCATGCTGTCAAACTGGAACAATTACACTTCCTACTGCCAAAAAGCTCCAACTGTGATAAACAGCGTGATATACTGTACAATAGGACCTTGACTATGTACAGCTGTCAACCTCTCACACCAATTGACCTTATGTTGTAAATATATCTAGTTGTTCTATAAAGTTGCATTTTCAAATGTTACAAAAAGAGGAAAGTAACTATGATGAAACCAGCACAATGTGTTCCAAAAAGAGTTGCATATATAGGCATTTGCTTTTCACTTTCACCTTCAATCCCTTCTGCAAGTTTGGAGAGCAAACTTTAAAGGATTCTTACAGGATGCATATATTTTAAAAACAAAAAAGTTTGAATCTTTGGCTGTGTACAGCATACAGTAATGAAAGACTCCCTTTTCTACAGAGCCTACAGACATTTTTCAGGACTCAAAAATGTAAATATTCCTAACCTCAGGTATTTGTCCATCTAGGAGGCTGAACATTATAATGCCCAGCATTTTCACAAGTGAACTCCCTCTAGGAAGGAGCAAATCTATGCACTGAACTGGTCCTCAGTACTGGAGGGAACAGCATCAGACTGCAGAAAGCTTTGTTGTGCTAAAGGAATTAATTGTTTAATCTTTTCAGTACAATTCAAGTGCATTTGGAATAACAACAGCATTTTTCAATTAAACAGCCTTTCTTTTTAAGTGTTCCCAGTTACTGAAAAAGATTCTTTTCTTGTGTACAGGCAGCTGCAGGAGATGGGACATACTGGCAGAATCATAAAGATACCTTTGTTTATAATAAAAAAAAAAAAATTAAATAAAACTCTCACAGACTCAGAAAGTTCACATAAATAGAACACTTGAAAAATGCAAAGCAAAGAGTTTAAATGCAGAGTTAGACATGTACATGCAAAGCTAATTATAACAGTGAGTGGGATTCATCTCACCTAATTTTATACATCTCTGACAGAGATGAGCTGGCTGCCCTGGGCTTCCTCATACCCAGTGGAGAGCAAAAGGACACCCTTCATGAATGATTCACTCAACTTATTTTAGATGTCAGCTGCAGAAATGACAAGACCTACTCCCTCTAAGTCCCTGAACCCTCCTCCCACCACCCCAATCCTGCCTTCCATGTAAATCCAGGAAACCAGTGGGCACATACAGTGTAGACATCTGATCAGGAGCAGAGGCAGGACAGGGACAAAACACACACCCAACTCACACCACTATCACCCATCACATCATCCTACTTCATGGGATTCTGTTTTGGGTTTAGGTTTTTTGGTTTGGGTTGTTCGGGGGTTTTTTTTGTCAGGTAAGGGCATTGTCTGGTTGTCTTACTGATGTTTTTTCCTCCAGTCTTGGTAAACTTTTTGGTATTAATCTCTTGGACATGTTATTCCTTCAGATTCTGATATGGCCCCCCTATTGCAAAAGGTGGCAAGAGGACATCAAAGGGACAGAAACAGAAACCACAAGACTAAAACTACCACGATATTTCATAAACTTTCCATAGGACAAAGCAGTCAAACTCATTCATCAGAGCATACTCTCCTCATTTTAATTATGATCTACAATATAGGGCACAAATTTCAAAATATATGTATGACTCCCAGCTGATTTCCTCCTGCTATCACTGAAAAACTGAACATTAGAAAACTATACTTTACACTTAATAAATATATAATAAAGTATAAAACCATTTAGAAACATTGTTTGGGGAAAATAATAATTTATGATCTTGATTCTTTCTAATCCCTGGTTGATTTTTTTCCTACCTATATTCTTCTGTTACTTTCTTGTTCAATAGTTCTTCACCTTACTTCCCTCATAATTTCTATCTTACCAAAACTTTGCCCATCAGTTTTATCAGAGAGAATAGCTGTTTGCTGTTTAATATTAACACCAAGTATTAGCACTATGACTTAAAACTAACATCTCTACTGAGACTAATTTGGCCAGAAAAGTTTCTTTATGCAGAGAGGATAAAACGAACGGCTCTAGAAGGCAATTTACATTAAAAAAAAAATTAATGAGGTTTCTTGTCATAATAGTCTTCCCCCCTCATTCAAAAGCAAATAAATATCTTTATAAATTTAAATAAGTTATTTAGCCCTGAAACAAATCAGGAGAGTTAATCAAAGAATCAAGGTTGAAAAAGAAAACTGCAAACAGGATTCACAGTGTCTACTCTGAATCCAAATCCAGATCTATTTGGGTAACAAGCCAAAAATAAAGCAAAAACCAGAACAAATAAAAGTGGATTCATTAGTCAAAAAACTGGTTAATTTGTCAGTTTGGCTATAATTCCCTCATCTGTTTAAAAGGAAAATAATCAATTACCTTTATTCTCAAGCAAAAATCACAGAAAACAGTGGCTTGCCACTTGTTCTGTGCCACGCCTGCAGCAAACAGTAGGAAAAGCCTGGAATTCAGCACTAATTAGGGTTTGGGGGTGTTTTCATACTTGTGTTATAATCCACTGATTTTTTTAAGTTGAATTTTAATTTATAATCTGAAACTACTTAGGTAAAACAATTGTGAGGAAGATAAGGGAAAAATATTATCAACTCTGAAAGACAAGAAATTGATGCTTAAGTTATTTGCGAAACAGCAACAAGTTATTTTTAAATGAAAGTCCAAATCAAATTATTTCACTTCCTCTGATACAATTGGACCCTTTTCAAAGTACATTTTCTTATGAAGAAGTTGAATTACCACTGTTCTGAAGGAAAAATCTGAATTGCCAAAAGACACCCATTAAAAAAAGTAGCAATTTTTAAAAATTATATTATCCATAGCTTGCATTAACAGGAAGAATCATTTTAAGTTTAGCCAATTTGACAAGGAATGTTACTGGTTTGATAAGCCATTATCTTTATTAAAAGATAACTAACAGGTCAATTCCAGCACAGATTACAGAATAAGACTATTGCAAGTTGCTTACCAATATCAATATATTTTGGGTCCAAGGGCGTGCCAATAGAATTGCAGAGAACCAGCACATACTGTATGGAAATAAAAGCAAGTGTCATTACTATCACACTTTTTGTAGATCAGTAGGCTGTATATGGTTTTCTGTGAAGGTGCATCTCCTAACCCATGCCAAACATTCTCATGCTCATCAGCAACAAAACACAGAGACCAGACTGCAGCAAATATAAAGCAGCATAAGCATGAGAGTAATGAGCTATTTGCCAATTAGCACTACAAATTAAGATCAAGCACAAAACAGGCAAGTAACCAGCTGTTTTATGCATGGGAGCAAATCTACCAGACAACATCCAACATGTAGGAGGTACCACCAGCACATCCACAGACAGCACACAGGCAAGACAGGCAGCATCTCCCCTGCTGCTGTGTGAGGCACAGGCTGCACTGAGATTTCCAGTACACCCCTGACTCAGGGATTTAGTTCTCATGCAAAAGATAATCTAATAAATTCCCAGCAGTTAGGATCTTTGTTCTATCCTTTGCAGATCTCCATCTCCTTGAACCTCCAAGAGGGTAACAGTGTGGGGAGAATTGTCAATAAGGCTCTCCCTCTGCCCTGCAGTATCACAGGTACTACATAAGTGATAAGGATTTTTTTAAAGTTTTTCCCTTCTTGTAATCTCACTCAGGAAGGCTTTAATAGCACAGTTACCTCAGAGCCTGGGCTGTTAAATTCAGAAAGATGTAAATAAATAACAATTCACTCAACAATAATGCTTCATTTTTGTAGTTTATGTATTTATTTCTTCAGGTCTAATCAAGGATTAAATACCTTAATGATTATTGCATAGGGAAATGCCTTGAATGAGAACTGTGGAAGTTAAGGAGCAACTTTTACTGTCGAGGCTTTAAACTTAAAATAAAATAAATAAAATATACCAGGCTACCAAAATGTGGATTACCCATGAGCCATTACCCTGACTCTCCAGGAAATGAAAGATAATTAGTTTTTCATGGCTCTTTCACCTCCTGAACAATCTATGTCATTGTGGTACGAGACTACAGTAACTGTACAGTTACCCCTTTAAACTGATAGACTGACATCTTATGCATCACACAAGAGCAGCTCAATTTAGCTTTTCATCTACCATATGAACTTCATTCTTCCAAAGAAAAAGATCTGAACATGGATTTCTTTTTATTAAGTTTTTTTTTCTGGTTTGACCACCAGTAAGTAGCTTACAAAAATAGTATTTTTCCTTGTTCATGCATTAAACTTTCCACCAGCATTCTCAAATTTCTATTTTCAAAAAAAATATGTTGTGTTTTGGCCTGTGTAAGAAAACACACATTAGTGTTTTTATTTTAGTCTTTAGGTTTTTTTTCCATCATGTTTACATTAATTCTTCTCTGGTAAATTATCCCCACATTCAGTTAACAATAATTTTTTTTTTATGCCCTATCTAGTAATTTCTGAGACTCCAAGTCAGCCGATCAGAGGCAGTCAAGGAGTAATGGAGTAACAGCATCCAAGACAGGCTGTATGACCCACACACAGTGGTGCCAGGGCAGGGTGATTCCACTGGCTGATTTATCCAGCCTTGTTATGGATATCAACATGAAGTCCTTCTTAATTTACTGATACATCTACTTGCAATATCTTTAAACATGTCCTGCTGAAATTAAGTAGTTTTTTCTCCCATTAGCTATTGCTTAAATTCTGCCATTTTAAAACCACAATTCTAATGACCAAAATCTCTTGTAAACCAAATCAGTTTTTCAGACAACTCTAATGAACTGCTACCCATAAGCCTATGCACTTCATTTCCTAAAACCTGGCAACTCACAGTGTTAATAATTACACTGGAACCATTTAAAAACAAATGATAGGTCCTTACTATCTGTAATTTTCAGGTGCTAAAATTAAATCTCTTATTTATGCTCAATAGAGTTATACTACATCTCTCCCCTGTTTGCTTCCTCCTTTAAAATTACAATTCAGAAAAAAATTATTTTATTGAACTCAACTTCACCAAATGTTTATGGCCACAATCCTATATTTTCAGCCCATATTACAGTATACCATTTCTAGCACAATGAAGCAAAGCAGGACCACAGCATGTTTGGGGTTTTTTACCATGGCACCAAATGACTCTGTCTCCTGCTCCTCCTTTGTAAGCAATATATAAGTGATACAGAAAATAATTCTGAAATGATTACACAGGAAAAATCATGTAACAGTATCACACTAACAAAACATTCATTAACCAAAGAATATATTTATCAATTGTGATTACACATAAATTAATAAACAAAGAATTTTGCACTAAAATATAACTTACATTGCCTAAGAAATTGCACCTTTTTTCCCATTTCTGACTGATGAAATATTCATTACCATTCTGATGCTTTTACCTTGTCTCTGGAGAACTGTTCCAAATATTTCTGAAGAAACTGGAAGGCTGCAGTTTTTATTAGGTTACTAATGGCTACAAGGAGCTGATCTGTAGATGCAGTTACTTTGAATCAGCTACTCTGTTGTTTGTTGGGATTCTGTGTTTTTGAATACTGAGCCCATTCACGCCATCCTGTCAAATGACAACTGACACAACTCTAAGGCAGATTCAGACTTTTACATTTCATCTTATTCCAGCTGTAAAGAACTGACATGTGGAACAGAGCATTTCAAGTGAAAATTAAGACAGATTTTACCTGAGGCTGATTTTCATCTGCTTTAGTTGCTAAAACACAGAAGTCCCCATAAGTTGTTATGGAAATAAGGCTCTTGACATATTTCACATATTTTTCATTGTTTTTTGTGTCCCAAAAGACTACACAGCACTCTGGGCGCTCCGCTCGGGTATAGGCGTAAACAACGGTATTGGAACAGTAACCCCACTGCCAAGAAAGACAATGTTCATAAAACCAATCAGAAATTGTAAGAATTCAATAATTAATTGTTCCAGCCATGAAAGAGTTTATTTCATATACATAATTAATATTCAATATTTCTTACCTGTCAAGTGACAAACTGATTTATTATGAAAACACAGCTCACATAATAAGATACTGCAATAATCTTAAACTGGCAAAAGAAGGTTTTCTATCACAGCAAGCTTTTTCTATCACCTTCAGGACTGAAGGATCAACCTTAAAATGTGACAAGATCTCACTTTGCCCTGTTTCCTCCTTGTTCAGCAAGTATATAGGTGTATTTATGTAGTTCAGCAGGTATTCAGAAATACCCAGCGTGATGATGGTTTTTGCCATGAAAATGCTTGCTTTGTGACTACTGATGCAGAAACCTGAAGTTCATTTCCCAAAGGAAATGCAATAAATACCTTAAACAGTGCAATTCTAGAAGCAGACAAAAATAAGCAATTATACAGGAGCACTGTAATAACTTGCATCACCTCTTCCTGATTAGTACCATGAGAAAATAGTACCATTAGTACCTTCCTCCCAGAATAATGTAATTACTTGTATGTAACAAGTAGGAGAAAGCGCAAAAAGGCAAAAGAAACAGAATATACATGAGAATGTGTTTTATTGCATTCAACTGATTTAAAGTACAAAATATAATAATGAAAATCCTTTCTAATACAACAGAACCAGAAAACAGAAAGGAGGTGAAGTTGTCAAATAAATGAGACAAAGCAAAACAGTTAAAGATGACAATGCAATTGTAGAAAACCTAATAGAATTCTCTGCATTAGTATCTACTGGAGAGGGAGAAGAGAAAGCTTATTGGCAAGAGAGGCTCCCACACTCCTCAGGAAATGAAACCAAAGTGATAAACTACAGCATCAACAGAAGAATTTCTGGAACAGACCCACAGACCCTAAATTAGTATTACAACTCCATGCAAACTATGAATAGTTTAAAAAAAGATCAGCTCAATTCATAGTTTTTACTGTAATGTTAATTTAAAACCACCTTTCTCTTATTATAGCTTATTGAAAAATAGAGGAAAACAGATTATTCAGTAAATTGGTAATGTGACATTAACTCTTCATCTCTAGATCATTAATTCCAATCCAACATAAGATAATTACAGCTTTGAATCACTCCCATTTAATGATTGTCACCTTTTAGAATATGTAGCTCCTAAAAGGGAGTTACTTATATTACCAGAACACAGCAGAAGTATTTATTGAAGGAAAACATGTATTATTCACCATAAAAATATTTAACATTGAAATAGAGTACACTACTTAAGAGTTTATTTACAAAAATAAATTAATTTGAACATCTCTCTTTCCTTTTCAATTGTGCAAAATGGAAAAAAAAATGAGCTTACAAATGCAGTTCCTAAAACAGAAGTTTCAAAGTATTATTAATTTGCAATCTGTGCCAGATCTTGAAACACACATGGTCTCCTAGATACTGATGAGTTTAGGAAAAAGCAACAGGCCTGTGTTCCAGCTGTTGCACATCTCCCAGAATAAACATTAGGTAGCATTTCCTGCAAGACTAATTTCCAGCTCAGATTTCCAAAGTCTTTTCCAGAATATTTACAACAAACTAATTGAAAATGCTTCCTAGCAGATTTGTGTTTACAACTCCCTGACTAAAATACATTTCAATATAGCTGCAGGATGTTCTACACATTGCACTCTCTCTAATTACAGTGGCTACACACTGATGATTAAAGAACATATTCTGTGCTGTGAAAAGAAGTATACAATACTCTATACTGGACAGTAATTGCTATTATCTGTTAAACCGTACATTTAAATTAAAGAGTTCTAATTCCTTAAAAAAAAAAAACCAAATGAAAAAACTCAGGTGGTAAACAAGATAAAACATTATTTAGAATTAGATGATAGACACTTGTAAGAAGCATACTGGGAACTGAAATGTAAACAGGAAGTACATCTATCAGGTTGCATTCACTCCTATTGTTCAGGTGTCTACTCAACTTTCCAGGCTCAAATGAATAATTCACCACTAAAAAAAATGGCAGTAAAGTAAGACTCAAACAACACCCATGGTATGGCTCAGCCCAACCTAGTCAACCAAACAGCAATGAAAACACAGTAGCCTTACCTAATGACATCCTCAATTCCTACCAAATTTAGAATTGTACCCAGTTCTGTTTCCTTACTGTGAAAATGAAACTCCAAATGCATTGTAAAGGCAATGGCTAAATCACTGCATCACCAAGACAGACCCTCACACTCCACTAAAACTGCAAGTCAGTAGTGTCGATGAAGCTGCAATACTAAGTGAAGCACTAGTTTCATATATATATATATATATATATATGTATGTATACACACACATGTAAGTATGTATGTATGTATGTATGTATGTATATTAGAGCAAGCTACTTTTTCAACCTGATCATAAAGAGAATAAGTAACAGGAAACTTATTAATACAATTAAGTTTCACATTACTACATACCTTGTAATGTGGACGAATGTTTGCAAAATATATGTAATGATCAACAGCCAGTGCAATTTTCAGTCCACCTCCCTCCCAGGACAAGGAAGAAATCTGTTTGCCAGGAACTTTCAGCGTACGTAAGTGCTTGGTTAGAACAAGAGAAGAAAAAGATTTAAATTTATCACAGGAAAGCCACTCTAAAATACATAAATTACAGTTTTGATAGTTGTTGAAAAAAACCCTGTAGATGTTCTTTACAGTACCCCATAATAATTCTCAAATTGCAATACATATGCAAAGAAAGAGATATACTTAAGGTGTACACCATAAAGTGGTCTTTCACCTCAAGTTTGGTTTGTTGTTTTTTGATTTCTGTTTTATTTCTCCAGAGAGAAAGAAACAACAGGACTCAGTGATAGTTCAAGCTTGAAGAAATAAACATTATTCCCTTTGAATGGTAATTTGAATCACCATTATGATTTCAGTCACAATTAAAACACAGAAGTAGTTACGGTCCTGACATGCCTCAGAAGTTTCACTGACACTGAAAGTGTTTTAGTCAGTTCATGTACAACACTCTTAACTATAGCTGATAGCTTAAACAAAAAAACATATCCCTACTCTATGTCAAGAGCATGCAATTAATTAGCTGCAGAGATACACAATTTTCAGTAAGGCAATGAACATTTTCCTCTTCTCTATCCCCTTTCCAAAAGAATCTAAGAAAGGCAGTTGGTACACTTCCCATCTTTTTTCAAGTATCTTTATTTTGCTGAAGGATTTTAAACTGAATGAAGGAAACAATTAGGAAAAAAATAATGTTTTCAAAAGCTATAACCTTAGTCCCACAGAGCACTTATTTGTGGGTACCTTTTTAGTTGCAAATAATATAGATGTATGTAGTAAAAGATACACTTATCTACTATTTACTGTATGGTTTTGAATAATCTTAGGCTTTAAAAAACACATTTTACTGAGTAGAACATTGATGGTCAGGTCTAACTCTCCTTTTGAGTACCTATTTCGTGCCTTTGATCAGATGAAATACCAAGTCAAAATACTGCTCATACATTATTCACAGAAAATACCATCTTCCAAAAAGTGAAGTCCATATCTGAGTATCAGAACGAGTACAAAACAATTCTAAAACCTGAAGAATTTACTTCTGAACACTGAGTACAAAATCTGGAACACCAGCGTCAGTTCCTTTAAAGGACACTAGCAACTAAAGATGCAACATTATTGCCAAAACCTTTGGCTCCATTAAATCCTTTCAACTAAGGCAGTCCCTACAGATGATGTTGGATCTTAACCCCCTTCACAGCACAGCTCAGAGCTGACCAATACTTCCTCTGTACAAGGGACAAACTTCATCACACTCTGATACATAACACTAACTTACTAATTTTCAGCTATATTACTAAGAGGGAACTGGATATTACCTGGCAAGGCAAAAATAGCACAACAAAAATATATTCATCAGTTCTCTCTCAACTGTCAAACATTTAAGCTACTATAAAAAGCCAGGATGGACAAAAACCATTTACAAAATAATAGCCACAACAGCCAAATGAAGAAGTTTAGGAAAAAAATTTGCTTTTCTGAAGTTTCTGAGCCATTGCTTTTACTGATACAGGATGCCTTTTTGCCACTTTTACTGATTCCATATAAAAGAGCAAACACCAAGTATTTAATACCAATACTCATTCACTGTTGTATTTTCAACTTCAAATCTAGAGATGCCCAGGTCTCTTACACAGCTGGTGTAGAAAGACAAGTACTTCTGGATTTGACACACAGATGTTGACATCTTGACTGCTGCCTAAGCTCCAAACTGCAGATCTTCCACAGTCTCGTCTCAGGGATCTGGTGTTCAAAGTTAGACACCACACTTATCCTATCACTAGTGTTTTGGGATTTCCACACTGGCCACTATGCTGCTGTTCCAAAAGGGTAAGTGGTCCTGTTTCCAGATCCATGTGGATATCCTATATGGATATCTCAGAGCACTAAACACCAACGTTTCGGCATCTAAATTCCACCAGTAATGACTCTGTAGCAAAATGCAATAAAATTTAGAAAGGAAAAAAAAAAAAACCAAACATTTACACTACATATCAAATATTTTTACCTCACCAAAGGGAGTGTAGAACTGCACAACATTGATATCTTTATCTTGAGAAGCTGCTTTGAGGGAGCCTGCCAGTGCCAGAATGCTTCCATTGGAGTTCCACTGAATACACACTACATTGATACCAGCATCAATCAAAACAGGATCTAGTTTTTAAGGAATAAACATTAAGAATATCAACACAAGTAGACATTTTGGGTCAAGAGAAGCTCAATAACTTGCACCCTACATTTTGCACCTACTGTAGTCATTCTCATCTCTCATTATCTGGCATCTCCCATTATCATAACAGACGGCAAGGCAAGGGCAGTTGGGTTCAATGTAGCCTTGGGTACCGTGGTACCAGTGTATCCCAGCAATGCTGAATGCTCCAGTTAAATTCACCAAACAACTCAGCTTCATTTTCACCTGCACAAGAATGGTTAAAGTCATATAAAACACATTACTTAAAGAATAATTTATATCTCTACCGACCCTTGCAAAAGACAAGATGTTTAAGCAGAATTCTTTTCCTGTCCCAAGAAAGATTTTGAAGTTCTCAGAATTTTATGGGTTTGTAAAACTTCCTTATATAATCAAAGCCAGTTCAGACATACAAAAACATATATTTTTAACTAAAAAGAAGTACTCTAATGTTGACATTTTCATTCTTTGAAAAGTAAATTAAAAACAAAGAAAACTAACAACATAAAAAGGCCACCACTCACACATGTGTATAGACACAAGAAACCCCTTGGAACACTGCAAAAAAAAATTATTATTTCAAACCATTCCTAGGCACAATATTTGAAAACAACAACAAAAAACAACAACAACAAAAATAACAAAACAAAAAAATTGTTTGCTTTTTCTTGACTAAAATTTGCTGAATAACATATAAAAATAGCTGGAAATAACTAGTGTCCAAATTAGAACATCAATTAAGAGAACTTTTGCAATAACTAGCCCAGAATACCTGGTAACACAAGTGAGGATTTGTCTGAAAGATAAAGAGTATTCCTGAATCAATTCCAAGAGGAATGCCAGGTAAATTATGGGAGAGAGGGGGAGAGGGAGAGAGAGCACAACCATACATATTGTTGATATGGTGGGGGAAATGACAGCAAATTATTTGAAGAATTTCAGTAATTTGTAGCAGTTGGAAATACCATGACTCATACAGTGGGAAAAAAGAACGATACAGTGGGAGGAAAAAAGAAAAGAAAATGGGAAGAGTAGCAGATACTTTCTTAGGAAGGTAATGGAAAGGAGAAGAAAATTCACCACATTGAGCATTTAAAAGTTAAGAACATGGTCCCAAATACACTGGTTTTAAAGTCAGTGTTTTACTCAGCATTTTGTTATAGTCATATTCCAATACTTTAAGTAGATAAAAATAAATAAATAACTCTAGGTTGCAGGAATTCAACAATATACTATAGCTATTTCCTTCTAATTTTCTATACACTACCAGGATTTCTCTAAAGAGTAATAGAAGCAATAGGAAAATAAACTATTGCTTTTTCTAAAAGCATGCTAATACTTTAAGAAGCAGAAGCTGTAAGAAAACAATATCCTTTAGGCCAGCATTAGTTCCTTCAAATAAATAAAGAAGGAAAAAACAACAGCTAAAAAATATTAAATCTGACCTATCATCACAAACATCTTTGAAAGTAAAGATTTTCAGATGTCTTAAAGAGTATAACTAAATTTCAACTACTTTTACATTTTCAGTAACTATTGAAAGGCTGAAAGGCATTAGTTGATGTGATAATCATTTAGCTACCAAAAAAATAAATAATTATAATAAAAAGCTGCAGAACTCTTGAATAAAAGCTCTGTGCAGGAGGCTGTCCATTTCTCAGGACTGATGTCCACCAATTAAATAAACATTAAATAAAGAGGAAGTGAGTTTTTATGCCTGTTGAAGTCAATCATAATCCTTATATATAATTATTATTATATCCTGATGTTATGATCATAATCCTTAATTATATCCCATTGAACTTACAATAAAATTTCCCTGATTGTCATAAATGTGAATCTCTCCATTTGCCATTCCAAAGAGTAAAATTTTGCTATTGGAGGACCAGGCCACATGGCACAGGTGGGTGCCTTTCAAGTCTTTTCCCCAAATGCGATTGCCTGGAACAGAACATTGACTGCACTTAATAAATATATCACAAAATTAAAAGCAGGATGCAAGCAACCAGTGTAAAAACTAAAACAGCTAAAGTCAAAGCAACAATTAGTTAGCAAGTATTAATTGTATTTACCTAGAGAAACAGAGCCAGAGTACGTGGCTACAAACAATTTTGTGTGATAGCACAACAATTAATAGGGCTTAAAATCTTACCATCCACTGATCCAACAATCACAGCTCCATCTTCATATACAATACAAATCTTCTGCCCATCAGCATTCCAGCTCATACTTCGAACCACTGATTTATTTCTGTTGTTAATCATCTCTTCATACCAAGAACCTATCAGAAGTGAAAGAAAAGCTGAGTTACATTTGTGATTTGACAAACCTCTAGAGGACTCAAGGCACATTCTAATCACTGAGCTGCCCTTTCAGTAAAAGCCTAGCAAGACTAGAGCACAGTGTCCCCAGAAGACACAGACACAGTTACTGTGAAACCCAGTGCTCCCATGGGAGCTAGTCATTTCCAAAGCCAACAGTGATGAAGGAGGGCTCAGAAAGGGGAGCCAAAGTCCAAGAGGGGCCTACAGAAAGAGCTCCGTGCTTAATTTCAGAACTGACAATAAAACAGGAAACATAAACAAAGGGAACAACTGGCTTTGCTAGGAGTAGGTAATAAGTAATTTGCTGATTATTTTCCAAAACAGATTATTTATGTGACAGTAGCCATGATGTATCAGCCAGAAAGACTTTTATTCTTTACTCCTGAAATTAGAAGAACAGCTAAGATTTTATTTGTTTCCATTTTTCATTAAACTAAAATTCCCAGGAGAACAGGAAAACTCTTTATTTTCTTTTTTTTCCCCACATGTGTTGGAAAGTGGTTACCTTCACTGTAAAGTTTGCTGGCTTTCAAATGAATTCCAGTGAACCACAGCATATGTGTGTGTGAAAGGGTCAAGAGCAATAAAAGATAATTTTAGTCATACACTGGTTAGTCATATTGGTTCACTACCTTAAACACTTCTAAAGATAGTTTTTATGAGAGTATTGAATTGATGCTTTATGTAGTGTTGGTAAGTTCTTCTAGTCACATGTTTGTGCTTACTGCACAATATATTTTTCATATTGTATTCCAAGCAAGAGAGATAAAAAAATTAGAGCAGTTTATCAAGCAAATGGCTAAGTACTGATATCTTCATCTACAGCAGCTCTGCAAGACAAGCACCTTGTCACATGAGGCTACACTATAAAAAAATATAGACAAGTATTACAATAAAAATTGAAAATTGTTTTTAAACTATTTTGAGCTATACAATCTGTAAAATAAAAACTCTGAAAAAGAGCAGTAAAAACTGCAAGTGAAGAAAAAAATATTTCTCATGACACAGAATATTATCCCATCTCAAGTTTATCCTGCAGAATACCTCTGTACATCATCCACACAATGATGAGGCCATTTTGATCACTGGTAGTCAATTTTTGATACTGTTCATTCCATGTCACAACCTGCACAAAACCTAGAAAGTGATAAAAAGCTTTTTATTGGCATTATTTAAGTAGTTAATAAAAAAATACAACATCCAACTTAATCAACCCGGAACTTTTCAGAAATTTACACTGCTGACTTTGATTTAGTTGAAGGCTTCTTTCAGTGTCATTTCCTCTTTCAAAACTCTGCCCAAGAGCTCCTTTTGCTTCTGTATTTACCCCCTGGAGTAACACCCTCTCCAAATCCTGCTCAGTGATGATTCCACACCCAAAACCCTGGTTTTGCAGTTTCTGACCACCTCTGACACTCTGGGACACTGACAAAATTTTACAGTTGTAGGAAGTTTGGGGGTTTTCTTCCTCTCAGCAGTCTGATCCTCACTATCGCTGCACATATAAAACATAATCTCCCTGACAATTACCCAAAAGAGCACTCTACACACAAATCCTTCAGACCCTCAAGCTTCATATGGGATCCCACTCACAAATATTTGAAACATGTTTGAACTTTTATCAGTTCCATTCTGCAGATCAAATTCTATCACACTTTCTCCTCTCCTCACTGCTGAGTATCCATTTTCTCTGTATCCTTTCCATTTTTAGTGTTTCAGTCAAGAACATTATCAAAAGATGCAATCAAAGATATTCTGATTGTCAGGGATTTTTAAGGTAATAGTAATCTATTTCAGAATTGAAGACATCCATTCAAAGTATCTATTAAATAAATTCTTCACAATTAATTTGTTCCAATCATATTTAATTAAGCCCTTAAAATAACCTGACTCTTGGCAGATTTCAACTGCACGTCCTCATAAAAAAGTCCACTCCCTCAAATAATGCAAGGATTTTGGCATCCTCTTCATATCCATTGTCCATGGCTGATGACCATTAAACATTTCTCATGGGAGAAGTTCTCCCTAATTTTGCTGCATTCAATTTTTACTTTCACACATTAGTCTTCTCCAGCTTGCTTTCTAGCCCTCTAAATTTTATACACTGTAATCTATGCATATACACATTCTGCAATTTGTCAAAAAAGAGAAAAAAATTGCCATATATTTAACACAGAAATCACATTTACTGAACCAATTTTCATTTCTTCATAAGAAAATGGAAAGCAACTGTAATACATAATCTCACAGACATTATTAAAAAGAAAACCCAAACAGCCTTATTCAAGATAACATGGTACAAATATACAGCCAAGCTGTTAAATACCATGCTGAATACTCACAACCTTTACTTTGGATTTACAATAAAAACTTATACCAAAATTACCCTATCAGCTTCAAAAAAATCTTGTATTTCTGTTCTAACTAAAAGTAGACCAAATACACTTACCACTATGGCCTTCAAGAGTCTGAGTCACAGAAATGTTGTTAGGAGCTGCTAGTCCCTTTATCTTTGCCTCATCTACAAAATAACACAATTCACTATGAAAATAAACCTAACAAAGCATACATGTTACCATGTTTCTATGAATACTGAAGCTCTAATCACTTTTTACAGACAAACTGAACCACTTAGAAAGAAGTACATAGTAACTGCAGGATGAAATTTCCACCCCTCAGTTCCACGTGTTTGCTATACACACCTGTCATCCAAATACCCACCTTATGGTCTAGCAGTTTTTCAGGGGGAAAAAGCCAACAAAATAAACAAACAAACAAACAAAACAAAAAAAAAAAAAAACAACAAAAAAAAAATCAAACCTGAAACCCCACAACAGCATCTACAGTTATCACATTTTGTTACATTCAGGACAAAAAAAGTTTCAATTTTTTTGAAAATGGATTTTACTTTTCCTGAAACATATTTATTCAAAAGAAAACAGCTTTCTCCACGAAATAATTGAGATAGTAGAAAACATTCAAATAAAATTAATCAATAACAAAGTAAGTTCCAAAGTAAAGAGGAAGCCTACACAAAAATAATTAATTCTATGCCCTGAAACAAAAAGGAAGCAGCACTGAAGAAAACTTCAGCAGATATAATGGGTAGACAAGTTATTTGTGTGCCAAATAAGACCAGCTAGAGAAAAACTGTATACATAAGACAGTGATGAAAAAATCTGATGTTAGAAGAAATACATAATAGCTACATACAGATTTAAAACACATGCAATATTGTCAAGTAACTCAGGGAAGAAGTTATGCTTAAGTGTGGGTTTTGTTCTTAAGGTAAAAATTAAAATAAATTAAAAAAAAACATAAAACAACAAGAAAAAAATTAAACAAAAAAACCCCCACACACCCCCATTTACCTGTTTGCATTTCTAATTTTATAACTTTCAGTAATCCATCCTCTCCACCACAGGCTATGAAACCTTGGGTCTTATTCCAGGAAATACATTTTAATCGAATATTACCAGGAATTGCAATCTGAAAAAGAAGTACTTTGTATCTTTACACAGTTTCAATAATAAGTCATTTTATTTTACATTGTCTATCTGAACACCTCAGAGACACCTACAATAGCACAAGACATAAATTTATTTCGATTACCAGATCTGTACACGCAAAAAAAAATGAAGAAGACAGAACAGCAAGCACTAGTGAAACTGTGCCACACTCAAGCAATTGAACTCACGCAGTAAATA
>QUSF01000002.1:6292726-6307292 GCA_003676055.1 Chloebia gouldiae | reverse complement strand
ACACACCACAAAATACCAAGCAGAGCCAAATCCAGCATTTTTGGAGGGTTTATAATCTCATTTTTAGCCCCTACAGCTGAAGCTGTGTCCTATGTTCATTTGTGCTGTTTTGTGTTACATTCCAGCTTAAAAATGCTGTGTAGGCATACCTGAAGTCACACTCCCATGTGCAGTGAACATAACTGAACGTGCTTGAATGTGGTGTGTGCAGGGTGTGAAACAAGAACAGATGTTGTTTAATACATCCTTGGCAAACCAGTTACCAGAAATAATATTTTGTGTAATGATATTGCAAGGGTCTACAAAATATATGGGATTTTTTCATTAAAAAAAAAACCATCATTTTGACTCCTAATTTAAAAATAACTTCTAAAGTAGTTGGATGATTATAAATTCCAAGTGTATAAAATGATTGGATTCCTTTAATGACTATTTTTTTTAATTGTTAGCTTGTGTGTTTTATCTTAAAAGCCCGATTGACACAAGTGTCAGTAAAGTCTGTAGTGACAATAGGAATGACTAAGAACATAAGTAAATCTTGCAGGATAGTTATATTAAATTGGTGGATGTCTTTCATTCTTCTACATTTTTAACATTATTATTACTTGAAATTACTGTTCAATCTTTTATCTATATTTACAGTGACATCTAGTTTTTAAAATCAAATACTTCTTTTTCCAAATGTGACTTGGAGCAGTATTTTGTTTATTTCTTCCATTTATGCCTCTTTTATCCTTGAAGTTTTGTTTCCTTGGGTTTTTTAAATGCTTTATTTCATAACACGTCCTTTAGGTTGAATGCAAAATAACTTCCAACATCAATGTGCATATCATATTATATTTTATTAAAATAAGTTACAAGATCCCAAATTTCTCATTTAATTGAAAGAAGACATAGGCACACTTTTTCATTCTGCCTTGCCATTTGAAAGTTTTATATAATGTGATATACTGTATCCGTTCAATTTTTTCTGTATTTACTTTGAAGTAAGAATAAAAAATGCAGTTACTACAGAAAAGCAGTATCTGCTGTAGAAACTGAAGCACAGCAGGTATGAGCAACTCCATGGCCATAAAACAACTGTACATGAAGATCTTGTCTTCCTTAAGTCTTCTTGACACTTGTTGATAATAATAAACCACTGCTGTTTTGTAAGGTGTGCAATGAAATAAAGCTTCCTGAAAACAATAAAAAGGCTTGATTCTGAAAAATTATTTTAAAATAAAGCAAAATGATAGCTCAGACAATCTGCTGTCTGTCTTGATATGCCTGCAGCTTCTCAGACACTTCATCTAGTGGTCAGTTGTTAAGGGCAATAAAATAGATGGCTACAAGGTTTGTTTTATTTACACTCTTTCTCATTGCTGCATTTTCAAAAAACAGTCTGGTTTCTAGATAAAGTTGATACATGCTTGAAACAGACATTTCTAGATGTATTAGACGTCTGTCAAAATCTGGCATCTTCCCAAATAATCTCAACAACCCTAATCTCTTAGAAAGAGTTGGATCAGGTGATCCCCAGGAGGAGCAGATGGTGATGGTCTCTGCTGTTTTCCAGGTTGTCTTGAAAGGATGCTAGGGATAGAAATAGCACATCAAAGAATGACTTTGAAAGAAAGCCTCAGTTCTTTGTAATAAAGTCTATTCCTAACTTAAACCTACAACATTTTGTTGCTTAACATGAGCTCTTGGGTCAGAAAGATTGATCTCTGAAGGGTATGCTACTACTGAGATGACATTACAGGTTTAAATATCTTGGTGTTCAGTTTTAATTAATTAGATTCCCTAGAATTATACATTATAATCCAGGAAAATCTGAGTTTTTCCCCTTGCTTTTCCCAGGCAGATAAACTGAACACCAAGTGCACTGCATGAAGAGGGATGTGCAATTAGATCTCATGAAAATAACTTTGAATTTATTCAAAAACTGGGAAAGTTTTGTGTCCTTGGCAGAAGTCTTTACTTGACTTTCAGAAACTTTTGCAAACTGAAAAATTCTTGTATCTATCTGATGTATAAAATTCACTACTTTGCTCTCCTTTTTTTTGGTCTTAAATAGTCCACTCTTCCTTGATTTTGAAGCCTAAGAGATTGGGATGATAACCACAGACATAATGCTCCTTTAAATCAATTTCTATTTAAATAAAAGCACCTTTGACAGAAAAAAGCATTCAGTTTCAAAAATTTTCAGCAAAGAAAATCTGTGACCTTCCTTGGTAAATTGTAGCAGTGATCAACCACTCTCACTTCTAAAAATTATGGCTTATGATGCACCACAGCTTGTCCAACTTCAACCTCCAGTTACTAGTTCCTGCCATGTCATCTGAGGGCATTTATTTCAGCATTCAGGCTTGCTGTGGTACAACAGAGATCACCACTTTCTCTCTGTTTATTGGTTGGGGTTTTTTTCTCTCCCACATGTTTGTGGAATGTCTGATCCGGGGGCTGACCGCATTTCTCTTCCCGGCTGCAGACTCGGCACTGCAGCAAAGGCAGCCGGCAAATTCCACCGCCAGCCGGCCCCTCGGGTCTCCTGCGGGCACAAGGCTTGCCCAGAGCCTCCAGCCTCAGCACCTGCCTCCCAGCCCTCTCATGCTCCTGCATGCCCGGGTAATAATAGGCTCACACGTTTTCAGAGAAAAGAAGTGCTTGAAAATCACTTGGGACAGTGCCTGCCTATGGAGGTGGGATGCACAGCTGATGGGACTGTTGTCACACTGCCCGTGAAGTTGTCCCTAAAGTTTTGGGACATAATAGGAGGGCTCAAAACTGAGTGTCTGATGTAACAGTAAAAGCCAGCTAGAAGAACTATGAGTTTGATTAACAGTGCTTGATGTTCCACATGGCAGATACAATCTAGTGGATGTGTGTATATGCATTTATTTTATCAGTATTGTCTTGCTCTTCAATGAAATGCAAAAACATAGTGGTGTTTGCAACAACCTATTTTTTCCATAGAATTTCTAAAATTAGCCTGAAAATACTTTCTATTTTAAGGGATATTTCTTTACTGGTTTATAACAAAACAGCTACCTCTAAAATACCAGGTAAGTGCTCAATGCAAGTGATCATGTAAGAAAAAGGATATATTTTGTGGACAGAGCTTCAAGGTGTGAGGTCACTGAGTCCTGGAGGGCAGCTATGGCTTCACACTTACAGGACTCTTCAGTTGTTACAAGACTGCTCGTTATGGCTCCTAAGAGAGAAAACAGCATTTAGTATATTTACTATAATTATTGAACATTTACATCCCAAGAAAATGCTTGATCCTGTGGAAGGAGTCAAACCCATGATGTGAGACTACAGCAAGCACTGCAAGCCCGGGCATTTGGGAAGGAGGGGCAGCAGTGAACAAGGGCCTGTGTGTAGGCAGAGACCTGAGTGTCATAGTCCAGGACAGAGAAGAGAGTTCAATTTGAACCAAGAAGGAAGCAGAGCAGGATGTTCCTCACCTGCCTGCCTAGATCCTCTACACTCTTTAAATTAGACGGTTACTGAGGAGGAAAACAAACAAATAAACAAACAAAAATAAACAAAAACAAAAACAAACAACAAAACAAAACAAAAAAAAAACATCAAAACGTGTCTGACTGCAGAGACCAACCAGCCTCCTCCCCTTCAACTTTAATTGTGTCATCCCACAAGTACTCTTGGTTTCTAACATTTGTGACATGCATGCATAGGGAGTGTCTTTCTTGATTCAAGAGGAGGGACACAAATCCATTCAAATGTCACATGAATATAGATGGAGGGAATGATGTCATTCAAATAGACCCAAGTGAATTTAAAATCTAGCAGAAAGTCACAGCAATCTAACTGTAGGAGCCAGTTAGTATGACAGAAGAGCTACTAGTCTCTTCAGAAAGAGAAAGAGATCATTGCTATACTCCACAGTGCTTCCATTTAATTGGTTCCTAAGTCTTGAACTCAGTCTTTCAAACTTACAGGGGACCAGCCTCAGCTGTCCTCAAGAATCGCTTCTTCATAATTCACAGAAAAAAACCCAACAATGATGACAATTTCACTGCATTATAATAATATCAAGCATCAGTAGATGGCTGTGAGTTCTTAGCTGCATGAAAGGCAATTTAACCTCACCTACTCCATAAGGTAAATAAGTTAAGGCTGCACCAATTTGATGAAGGCTGAGAACAAATGTATCAAGAGCTACTGCAGCACAGGTACCATAGTGAGTTCACCATTCACGTCTGAGACTGGAATAATAAAGAGAGCCTATAAATATCTTTTCAATAAGTTATCAAGAGGTATTACCTGTGTATAATAGCCATCTCTTAATAAATGGGTTTTTTACATTATTTGCAAAGGCCACAATAGCAACAATAATAAATTTTGTTTTCTCTAGATTTATAAATGCATAGATGATCAATGTCAAACAATGTGTGTGAGTTTAGCAGTCATGCCATTATTACTCCCATTTTGCAACAAAACTGCAAAATCTGTGAGGTTGCAGATTTGGCAGTGCACAAACTCATTTGTCTTAAAGCCAGTGTTGAAATTGGTGTCTCCTTGATTCCACTGAGCCTGTATTTGTTCAGCTCCCCTCTTTGGAACATTCCACTGGCTTTATGGTCAATGTACAAAGAAGAGCTGTTCAAGAGTCAGCTGGAGGAAGGCCAGTTTGGAACATCACACCAACATGGTTGGTTTCCAACCAACTGCCAGTTAACTTTTTATGTCTGCATTTAAATCCTCCAATGACAGATACAGATCCTCCTTTGATTTTGTCTGTTTTAACAAAATTATTTTTCCAGCCAGCTCTGGCAATTGTCCAAGGGTATTTTGAATTCTTCTACAGTCCTACTGTGAAATTGAGATTCTTCCAGTATTTGATATTCAAAATTTGGGGCATTCCTGTTGCCACTGGGATACCAAACAAGTCACACAAAACATGCTAAAGCTGTGTTTTTACACTGCCTTTGTGGTCAAGTCCAGACCAACATCTATTTTTGCAGATGGTGTTTGTCTATATCCACTTATTTTATAATTGTGGATAAATAAACAGCATTTTTAGCCACTTGATGTGATGGCAGGTTTTTCCCACTCTGAACCAAGGGTACAGCTTGGTAGCTCTTGAGGTCCCTTCCTACCCAACTTTACTTTGGGTTCTACATCAATGAGTGGAGAGGTTCTGCCAACATTTGATCCCAGTACTGCCCATGTGAAAACAGTTGGTGAGTTCATTCTTGCCCCACTCAGCTTAGAGGAGATGGCAAGGTTTAGCACTGCAGTAATTCTAACCTGAGTATTGTTCCCCTGGGGATCCCCCAGCCTTTCTCCAGATGCTGGCAGGCAATGGAGACTCACATCCCAGAAGCAGGTGCCCCAGAACCCTGCCTTGCCAATACCTTCAATTATCCCCATTTCAGGAATGAAGATTATGACAGACTGTGTTTTCAAATACAGTCAGTCCTTCAAGGTGATGATAGGTAAGCAGCAACATTAAACTTAAACAAGTTTTAAATTCAGTAACTGCTAGAACTAAAGAAGAAGGACAAAACTAGCTCAAAATATTTTGGAAAAATGCATAAAAATGAAAAGGGATTATTCTTTCTGAGAGCTTGTGAGTTGATAGACCATTTCTCAAACAGATTAAAAATGTTTAACACATTAAAAAGAAATGCTTCAATAAATACACATATTCAGTAAAATACCCGAACATTAAGTTATTACCTTGAGCATGTTTTGTCATCTGAATTTAAGATAAAGCCCTCATAGCAGTCACAGGTCTATGATCCACTCACAGAGACCTGCTGCCAGCCATAGGTTCCTGGTGCACACACACCAGTTCACACAGGATGTGCTTTGGAGAAGCAGTTATCCAAAACCAAGATAACATTGTTTAATGCTCCCCAATGGCAATGCTTTTCCATACCAGGTTCCTGTCCTCTATGAATCTTATCAGGAACTGCTGAGATGTGTAACTGATCTCACCTTGGAGCAGCAATTGTCTTACTGGGGATTAATACATTAATTAATGCAAGGCATACCTCAGACCTTGCTCCCTCTGACCCAGCTGTAAAGCCCCATCAGATGTGAGATGCCACATCAGCTCCAAAGGCACACTAGGAAAGGTTTCCAGTACACAGTAACTTTACAGTAAGGAGACTGGGAACAAAAGAAATACTTCTGAAATTGTTACATTTTTACTGCAACACGAAGTCACTGAGAAGCTAAGGAAAGGAACAGCAAGATGAAATTCAGCCTGGAGGGGAGGACATCACCTCAAACTCTCTTGCATGGTGATAGATACATTCCACAGTACTGTAAAGTGTGTGACTAACCCCAGATCTTCTCAACAATTTGTCAGTTCTGGGTTTTATGAATATTACATGAATTAGGGAAAGCCTTATTTATAAGTTGACAAAGACTGCATGGTGAGTATTTACTAACATTGTTACATATGAAGTTGTTTGTGTCTCTGACATTTGCTCAAGTGAGCTAGGCAGAGTGACATAGAACTGTTAATTTTAACACCTGAGTGCACGTGAAAGCTCCTCAGGCAGATATAAATATATTCACATGCTAACAAGAGCTATTGCAATACATGCACTTAGCTGGGGAGGGCAAGGCTGGAAAGGGATCAGCAGCCTGCTCTGACTTGAGCACATTTTCCCGTCTGGGTTGAGGGTGTAGCCTCGGTGGCAGTGACAGCAGTAGAAGTGGTCGCCCCTCACCAGACCTGCTGGCAGTCGTGCTGTTAACCACAGCAGGGTGCACAGAGTGTGTTTTTATCTGGCTATCAACGTCACAGAATTAGTAGGAGATTTTGGAATACTGGCAACACTTTTCTGCAGCTGTAACAGATGGCAAAAGGAATGGAACTGGAAGTGAAGAAGTTACAAAACAATTATCCAGCAGAATTTCAGAGAACAAATATCTTGATTTTAAGAGACTATTTGGCATTATTTCAGCTCTAATTGAGTTGGAGAAGACACTGTTTTATGGAGTGAAAAGACCATAAACAGAAAAGTATATGTGGCTGCTAAAAAAGATGTGACACCCACTGCCAGTTACAAAGTGGGCACTTTATGTGTGAGGCTGCTGTTTTCTGCCAAATTTAACACATCAATTCTGAAAGGGCAAGCTGAGAAGGAGTTCCTATATTTGGATATCTTTACAGTAAGAAGGCCCAGTAAGGCACAAAAAAAAATACAGGGTGGAGAAAGAAAGGGAGAGCGAGAAGGAGAGAAAGAAAGGAAGAAAAGGAAAAGAAGAAAAAATGAAAAGGTAAAAGAAAAGGAAAAAAACCCTCTCCCAGATCCAGACTACTTTTGCAACATTTTTTTGCATATATTTTTGATATAATTGTGACAAAGACCTGGATGGTTGGGAAATCATTAGCAGGATGCTGCAAAATGAGATTCAAAAGGGAAAAAAAAGCAAGCAATGTGAAGAAAATAATTTAAAGTTTGAGTAAGCAGAAGGAGAATTGGTGCTATGAAATGAGGTTTGGGATTAAACTCCCAAAGGGGAGGCCTAGCAGAGTTTACATTCCCTCACATCTTTATTGCCTCTCTGTAATGCCAGCTAAGAGCTAATGCTAAGCACCATATTTACAAAATCGGCTCCTAACCTAGGCAGGAAGAAATACTGAGGCCCTCTGGCTTCACCTCTTTGAGATGTGAGACCTGTGACTTACCTTGAGAGATTTGCCCAGGATCTTCCTGAAACTGGAAGCCTAAGTTCAACAGTTTGTCACACAAAATATATTAAGAAAAGGGAAGTGGGAAAAAAAAACCTATTTCCCCCAAATAAATGACTAATGAGACATCCAAAGAAATTTAGAGCGAAGATCAAACTCTAATCAAATGAAGATAATATAGAACAGATAATAATTTGTAGATAATATATATTTATGTGTACATCCCTGAATACCAGCTACATCTATGCTGTTTTTCTCCACAAGAGACCAGCACTGAGAAGGAACATTTCCCTCCATCCTCTAGAGCTCTAAGGCTGGAATATTTTTAAAGTCCAAACATATCCACCAGAAAGAGCAATCACACTCATGATGATACAGACTGCAATCTCTCTTCCAGCACAGTCCTTGCTCTCCCTCATCTCAATCCCTTGTGCTGCTTTACTGAAGAGTTTTCTGACAGATGTGGTCTACATCACATATTGGATATGGCAATTCATGCTCCATGGGTGTGAAAATACCATGAAGTCCTCAAGGAAATGCCAAATGGCATTTTAATCTTAACCAAATACAAGCTTCACACAACTGCAAAAGAGCCAAGGATCTCAAATTACTACTGTAGGTATGGAAAAATAAAGTTGTCCTGAGTTTTCAGGAGTTGTACAGCAACTCTAGATAATTTATCAGAAAAATAACATCAATTTGCCAGATTTTTAAAAGCTGCTTGTTTTTAGTGGAACACAATTTTTTCTTAATCAGATGTTACCTGAGCAAGTCTTCTTGTCTGAATTCAGAGTGTATCCTTCATAGCAGGCACAGCTGTAGGATCCATCATTACTCAGACAGACTTGGGCACAGTCATGCCTCCCAGGTGCACACATGTCCAGGGCTGTGGGGAGCCATGGTTTAGGAAAGAAATCTGTTAATCCCTCCCAGAAACTGTTTTAAATGCTCAACATTTTTAATTACAATTTCATTACGATTTAACCAGTGTCCTACTACATTATTATATTATGCTGCAGACAACTGAATTAAGTTATTAATTATTTAATGGAGAAGGCAGATACTGCAAGACATTACTACACCACATCTCATGCAGTTCTGTCTTTCATCAGCAATTCCAACAGTCCCACACATCCCCAGTAACGATGAATCTAAAAACCCACATGAGATGAGCAATAACCTGCCCTGTGTCTGACTAAGCAGCTAAACAATGTTTATGGAATTCTGGGAAGACCACAAAATGGTAGATAAGTGCCAAACTGCATTTTCTAATCATCAAATTTAAACAAAAATGCAATGTAACTGTTATTGGAAACAAGGAAAAGACTACAGCTGAGTTCTCATTTTAGGGTAACTCACAGAAAACATGTCCATATCTCCATGAGTTTCATATATTCAAGGAGCCTTTAATTCTTACCTGAGCAAGTCTTCTTGTCTGGATTCAAGGTGTAGCCTTCATAGCAGTCACAGACATAGGATCCATTGTTACTCACACAGATCTGGCCACACTCGTGCCTCCCAGGTGCACACACGTCCACAGCTTGTCAGGCGTGTTAGAGAAACAACTCATTGTTAGTAACAGGCAGTTTGGGATGGAGTGCACATTCCCATTTTTAAATATATTTTGATTTGGAATCAGCTCAGAAATGCCAACAGTAATTGAAGTAATTGAAGGAATTAGAACAAGTGGTAGGAGAAAATATCTGTAATATATTTGAAGATTTTGTTTTGGCATGTGGCCCTAATGAATAGCTCTGTAGCCACAATAAAAAGGACAGTGAAAGAATCAAACTACATCTCACCATTACTTGCACCTGAGTTTTATTTATTATTAATTTCTAGAATTCTTACTGAAAAAGATACAGAAGTTTGTTGTTTCAACAGAAGCACACACGTAGCATCTCAAATCCAAGAATAGCATTAATTTATTTTCTTTTCTAGTTGAACTCATTATCCAAAGGAATAATACCTGAGCAGGTTCTCTTGTCTGGATTCAGGGTGTATCCTTCATAGCAGTCACAGAGGTGGGATGCCCCATTACTCACACAGACCTGCTGGCAGCCGTGGGTCCCCAGGGCACACACGTTCACAGCTACAAGGGCATGACAGAGAGGTACTGCAGTCATCCCAGAGGCAAGGAACGGGCATTGCTCATTCATGCTTACAGAAGTACATCTTGCACTGTTTGCTGGATTAGTGGTAGTAAATGGCAATGCTGTGTTGCTGTCACAACAAGTTACAGACCTCCTTTGCAGCACTCCATAGCCAGGAGAGAGAGGTCATAAATGGCATGGAAATAACTCATTACCTGAGGTGGCAGGAGAAAAGATGAATTGAAAATTAGATGGTTCAACAAGGAGAGATTTTAAGCATTCAGTAACATTACACTGGAAAGGAGAACTTAGCCATGAAAAGAACCTTCTGGCTCTTTGTATCCAGTCCCTTTATGGTAAGGACAAGGTGTGGAAGGGAGGGAGGGAGGACTGAGAGAGAAATGGGAAGATGGGAAGACAGGTCTGGTTTTACCTGAGATTTTTACTTAGATTAGTAGTTACTAGTTAGTATTATTGTGGGTATGGACTACTGGTAAAATCAATCTCCAAAGCAATACTGGTGAGATAAAAAATCAGAAGCAACCTCATGTATTTCTGAAAACAAGGCAATTTTGTGGCAATAAAATTTTCCCATTTTATAAAACAAGGAAGATTTAGAAGTCTGCTAAAAAGGTTGATAGAGTTGTCTAGTCTTTACATTTTACATGCACAAAATCTCTGGGTGGTCTTTTCAAGCACAAATGAGCAGCTCAGACTCAAATGGTCAGATTTTTGTGGTAGGAAAGTCAAACGTCCACTGACTTGGACAGCAATTCAAGGCTAAGACTTTTCCATCTCTGGGATGGCCTCATGCTGAATAATGCTTTCAATGCATCAAGAACTTGATCTTAGCCAACTGTTTTTCCCTTGAACATTAGTTTTCCTGTTTTCAGTTCACCCTGCAAGTAAATTAATTGCCTTGGTCAAAGTGAAAAAAAAATCCTAATTGCCACTGGTGAGTCCAGATTTCTGACCAAAAAGCACTCTGGAGCTGGAAAGGGACCCAGTTTACCACACTGGCTTACAAGACCCTCTTAGATTCATTTGGTTTATAGGAGTCTTTTTAAAGACTGTTTTATTCACCCTGTTTTTTTCATGAATCCCAGATTCTGGCAAACTGCACGCAGGCACCTTGAGTTCCTCTGGAAGTGTGCATGTGTGACCTCTCTGATTTATCCAACAGCCTTGCAGGGGCATAATTTCTGTGCTTCAGCACAATAAACAGTTTATTCTTAAGAACAAGATATTTTTCTTTGCTGCTATGAAGAGACTTGCTTTGGTGAGAGTATAGGTGGACATGAGTGCTGTGTTCACAGCACACGTACCTGTCCAGCCAGGTGGGCACTTGTGAGGATCTGGTCACACCAGCAGCACAATGTGGTGTCAAGCCAAACCTCAAGGCATTTCCTATGCTAATTATTGGCAAAGTGTCGTGTCTGCAGATGATCTGACACATTTATTTCATACCTAGAGAAAAAGGTTTATTCACTCGAAACATACTCAAAAGGTGTGGTGGTAATTTTTAGTAAAGATCTGAAAAATCAAAGTAACACACTGCCAACCAAGTTCCCAGGGAAGTGTCTATTATTTTAATTCTTTTACGATGTCATTTATACCTATTTTACCTATTATTTGCTGGAGATTTATTTTGAAGTAGATTTCTTAGAAATTTACTAGAAAAATCTACTTTGCACAAGTTTTTCAACTGTCAGAAAGTTGTCATTTGATTTTTGTGAGTAGGGCTGTGTCACAGCTATCTATAGGCAGCTCTAAATACTCCAGATTACCTTTTTTCCCTGTAAATGACAGTAACAGCCCACTCTGGCCTAGCATTGTTAGTGGAGTTCTAGCCTAAACCAAATACATACAGCATTTTTATAAGATCAGCCCTGAAAAAACAAAGCTAATTAATCACCTCCCACAGTTCCTTGTCTAAATCAAGTTACAGGGAAACAGAGGGAGATGTGAGCCTGGCACACTGGAAAAGCCCAGCAGTGCCTAAGGAGTGAAAGCCTGTCCTGAGATGAGCTGCTGCTGCATTTGGGCACTTTATCCTGCACCAGATTACTCAAGACACTGCAGTGCTTTACCTGCCATGCTGATTATTCTACTCTGAACCTATAGGGAATCCCTTCAGCTCTACACGCTCACCCTCCTTACTTCCCAGTGAGATGGGGGAATAAATGAGCAGCCTGCACAGCTCTGGTGTGCAGTAATTCAATAAATATATGCAGTCAAACCTTGTCTAGATTGCTGTGATTCCTCTTTCTCTCTAAATCCGACCAACTGCACAAGAAGGTCCACTCGAGTCAGGTCTGTTACCTACACCAAGGTCACTATTCAAAATGAAAGGCTGTTACTTGGCCTCTACTGAAAAAGAGGGTTGGCTTGTTTGCCCAATGGATGGTAGAGGAAATATTTAGATGTGATACATAACACTTCTGAAAACCTTCTTTCTTAAGGAGTGGAACCGCAGAAGTCAAAAGGAGCCAAGTTACACTGCTCTCTTGGACTGATCCCCTTACCACAGAAAGTCTCCCTGAATCTGGACGTCAGCTTTTCGATCACACCGTAGGTCTCCACATAGAAGACATGTTCATCCAGAGGCTCACTGGCCATGATCCTCAGGGACTGCATGTCTGCCCGGTCCACCCCGACCGCGTAGATCTCGATGCCAGCTGCCCGGGCGCTTGCCGCCACGTCCTGAACCTGGTCTTGTGGCCGTCCATCCGTCACAACAATGACCACCTTGGGGATGTTGAAGGCTGCCGGCCGGGTGCCCATTTCCTCGGTGAAGACTTCTGCCATGGCACTTTGGATGGCAAGGCCGGTCATGGTGCCAGCAGACAAGGGCTCGATGCGAGACACGGCCTCCTTCATAGAGGCTTTGTCAAAGTAGGTCCGGAGGGGGAACTCCATCTTGACAGTGCTGGCGTAGTTCATGACCGCCACACGCGTCGTTCTTTCACCAACGTCCAGGGTATCGATCATTTCTGACAGGAAGATTTTCACTTTCTCAAACTCTTCAGGTCGGACGCTGCGGGAGCTGTCTACGATGAAGACGAGGTCTAGAGGCCGGTTCTTACAGGCAGCGTCTGCCAAGAAGGAAGGAAAATGCTTCAGTCAACTCCTACACAGGACAGGAGCTCTCACTCACCCAAGGGCAGTGAGTGCTGCCATGGCAAGCTACTCCTGCCAGATAATGTTGCTTGATTCTTTATGAAGAGGCTTCAAATTATAGTGAGCAGCATATTAGAGAATCATAGATATTAATTTTGACAAGTAATAAATAACTGATTATTTTCTAAACACTAATAGATAGGCGCACATTTGAGCCCTCAAAATGTCCAACTGTCCTTGAAACAAAGGCTTGTGGTTTTCATGTAACCAGCCAAAAAGAGATGGAAAAGTTATATATAAATGTATTTACTATTTATTTTCATAAAGTTTGAATTCCAGCTTTTGATAAGATAAAGAAATAAAATGGCAAAACATCTGAGGAGATCACATAGGGAACAGAACGTAATATTTTTTAGGATAGTAACAATATAAACTGCTAATTAGGAATTATTAATTTTTTATAAATCACAATCCAAAATGCCCAAGAACAAATAAAGGCCAACAAGGAAAAAGAAAAAATGATGTTGTAAAAAGGCTTCTTTGGAAATTCTTATTGTTTTAAGGCTTGTAGATCAGAGAGAAAAATGAATTACTCATGAAATAATTTTACATGTAGAAATGAACATTTACACACACATTTCCAAAATTCCTCACTGCCATATAAATCTAGACAGAAGCAGAAAAGCCATTGCTTAGATCAGAGACAAGCATCACTTCTAGGAAGACAAAAACCAATCAAGACAGTGACAGCAGGCAACAGAAATGCCCCTTCCTTGTCCTGATACCACATCCTGACACAGACTGTGCCATGTACTTAATTTATGCCATCAAGATTGGATTTGCAGCTGAAAAATGGACAACCCAAAACAAGAGTATTTCTATAAAAGAGACATCCTCGCTCACCAATGCATTAAATAGCAAAATATGAGGTGAATTCACACCTTGAGGGCTGTTTTGGGAACCTGACACATCTCTCCTGGCTACTATCAAGTTGACTTTTATTATTCCATTCCAGCTTAAATTTAAAAAATCTTCACAAGTATTTTAAAAGTAGAGGTGAAAACAGCATTTTTTTTTTAGTTTTTTTCCAAGGCATTGGAAACCTTTTTTCTCTGATTCAAGTGAAAACAGAGGAAAAAAATGAAATTGCACAAATTCCCTCAGGAAGCACAGCAGCATAGTTGATTTTCCTTTGAATGGAGTAATAGATCAGACAAATCTAGGATCCCACCCAGGTACATTCTATATAATTCCATATTAATCGTGTAGTTCAGTTTTGCCTTTGGGAAGCTGAAAAAACATTAAAACATGTCTGTGCATGCATGAGTACCTTAAGACATGAAAAAAAAAAAGGAAGAAAAAAGACAAGCAAGGTTTGTCCAAAAAAAAAAATAAAAAAGGAACAGAAATAAAAAAGATTAAGTGCAGTGTTTGTAGGCAGAAAAATTCTCTCTTTTAGAGTGAGAAGGGAAAAAATGCTTTTCAGCAACCTGGTCCTTCCACGAGTGTGAAATAAAGATGTTTCGAGCAATGAGCACAGGTAGGGAAGAGCTTCGCGGGGTTTAGAAGCGATAAACGGGGCCGCGGCGATGGGGCGCGGAGCGGGGCAGGAGCGAGGGGGAGCGGAGCGGGGCAGCGGCGATGGGGAGCGGAGCGGGGCAGGAGCGAGGGGGAGCGGAGCGGGGCAGGA
>QUSF01000002.1:6213016-6292326 GCA_003676055.1 Chloebia gouldiae | reverse complement strand
CTGAAATCCATGTTTGAGCAGCACCCAGTCCCAGCTGTGTTTGTTTCTTACACCACACAAAACCACAGTGGTCTTTTACACCCCCTCTCCTCCCTCCAGTGTCACACTGAAGCAGTCTGTGGTAGCACCTAAAGATGCCCTGGGTTTGGAGTCTCCGTGGGAGTTCAGATCCAGTGCAGCTCCTCAGAATCTGGAAATAAGAGCACAGCTGCCAGCAGCACTGGGCCCACCTGGGTAACAGAGGGACAGCACTGCCAGAACAGGGGCAGACAGGGGCTGAGATCACTGCAATTCAAAGTGCTCTCACAGGTGGCACCTGACTTAACTAGAAAGGGGAAACTACTGCTGGTAGCACAGCCCTAACAGAGCATTTTTAAATGTGCAGAGAGATACATATCAAAAGTACAGGAATAACCCCACAAATTATATGCTGCAACAATCTGAATCCCTTTTCCCAGAATTTAACACCAGGTACCTCTTCTCTTACAAAGCAGCAAAATGTTTGTCAGATTTCTTTGGATTATTTAAATCATTAAATAATCTTTCGTAGCAAGAGCTGTAAAGAGGTAGAAGAGGAAAAGTTTTTTGCAGCTTGGTTTTTTGGTTTGGGGTTTTTTGTTGGTTGTAGAAGAACATCAGAAGTTATGGCATATCTCCAACAACTCTGGACATGTTGTAGTCCTACTGGGTGTCTGTCCTGCTTTTAATGCCCGAGCTGACCAGACATCAGATTTCCCCAAGGACTCAAAGCCTCCAGTGCAATTCCCTTTTCCCAGCTCATGGGTAAGTACCAATCAGACAAGTGGAAGTCACCCAAGTACTTGAACTGCAAAGGCTTTAACACAGGACTGTGTGTTAGAATCCATGTTCTCCAGCCACGTAAGGACTTTTGAAGCATGGATCAACCAGTAAACCTGTAACTAAGTATGCTGGACTGTCTGCAGCACACTGAAGCATTAAAAAAAAGCCACCAAAAAGATCAACCAACACTACTGGTAAACATTTTGTAAAAGATTTATTTAAGTATCATTTATCACAAAGAGGAAAATACATAGAAGATTAGAAGCATGCAACCATCTTCCACATTTCTATTTATTTTTCTTGCATTCCCAGCTCGTTGTAATAGAACTCCTGTGCCACCCTCACTTGTTCCTCAAAAATACTGTTTCAAGACACAGGATAACCAAAAAAAAAAACAAAAAACCAAAAACCACAATAAAAGGTAAGATAACATATGAGAAAAGTGCAAAGTAAAAAAAGTCACATATATACCACATTCAAACCCTTCCCCTTCCAAAAAATGGATAAAGGCAAACTGTCATTTTTCTGCATGATCAGATTGTCTTTATGAACTACTTTACGAAAAATTAACATAAATTAAGGGCATAATCCTGCAGACACTTAAAATCACAGCTAACTTCAATCAGAGTGGCCCAACTGGTTTTATTAAAAGCCACAAGTTAGTCATATGCGTAAGTTCTTGCAGGTGTAAGGCCCTAAGGCAATAAAATGTTTAAGAGCATTAGGGAGAACAAAAATTAAAGCAAATGAAATCACTCTCAGATGTGTTTTGCTTAGTAAGTTTATATCAAACATATTTTGAACAGAACAGTTTGCTCCTAAAGCCCTGAATATTTCTATTACTTAAGCAGTTTTGCAAGATTAAAAGACAAAACCTCCAAGAAGCTGGTACAGATGTTAATGAACATAAAAATTGCTTCAGGCAGGTATGTAGGGAGGTGGAGGCTCCTTCTCAGGCATCTTCACTGCCATTTCATAGGTTGGCAGAACATACTAAGGAGAAGACATTTTGAAGTGATTAATGCAAAAGATTTCAAATGAAGGAAAAAAAAAAAAAAGAACAAAAGCACACATGGCCCATCAGCAACTTAATCCTCTGTTGCAGGCAGTTATTTTAAGAATTTGCTGCAGTTCCTAGTAAGCAAATGAGGAAGTGAAAGAAGGTGCAGGAGCATTTTACTGCTCTGCTGAGCCTAACCCTCAGTCATTCATTCCACACCCCACTGCAAAGCAGCAATGAAGATTTGGACTGGTGCAATCAAAGCTTCCCTATACCACAAGAAAAACATTCAAAGAATTCTCTCTAAAGACCCTCCTTTTAGGCACTGAGAATTTAGCTAAGAAATAACCCACCACAAAATTAGCTGCTTTAAAATTTTTTATCTTTCCAGTCTTTCTTTAGAAAGCTGGACAGGGCTTGGAAATATACATGGATGTGGTGAATTTTTACTTCAAAATTAATGATACTGCTTCCTTTTATCTTCAAAAGAGGTTTTACCTGTGGAGGAGCTTCAAAAGCAGGGTACACAGCAATCTCTGGCAAATTTCTGTTGATGATGTATTTATAGCAGTTCCATACACAGTTAATTAGATATGCCTGAAAGAAGAGAGATTTCTCTTTTTAAACACCTCATAAGCATTGGCTGATTCAGAAATTAGATGCTGGATGACATTCCTATGATAAAAAGGAGCATAAATCAACTTAGACAATACATAGCTGAGGAATGGTTGCTGTTTCACAGACCTGGCCACATACCTATGTTGTTATCCATTTAGCTTTGCTGTCACTGTGACTCATAGGATACACCACACAGGTTTTAGCAAAAGAATTCACAGATCCATTCACCTAATCTCTGTCTGCCTCAGCAGTGCTAATCAAATTAATCCCCAACTGGCTTATGTTTCTGTGGTTTTCAGTCCAAACCTGCCAGGAGGAGGGAGAGGCCAGCAGAACAATCCCACTCTTCCCCCACTTAGCACTATTTCTCCAGCTAACTGCCAGTGCTAAGGAGAGGGCTCAGACCCACAACTGAGGCAGCAGGGAGAGGGTAGACAAATGAAGCTTGAACTTCCAAGTCAACACTGACTGCTGCAGAAACACTATCATGACAAAATATGGATTAGGGGTTTTTTTTATTACTAATTTGTGTAACATTAACGTCTCCAAATCTCTCACTGGCAAGTTAGCACTGTTGTACAAAAGGTACCAAATTTCCCAATTAATACACAAGTATTATCTAACTATATTAGGTTTTCATTCCCCCCAGTTAAACATTCCTCTTGGAAAAAGTATAGAAAACCAATAAAAATATTTTTAATCATTTAATTTTTTCTTAAATGCAATTTGAATGCAATAAATAGAAAGTATCATGGCCAATATATATTTTTAATTAATTTCTCTAATATACTTTGTCTACACAAGAGTTTTTATAACACAAATTAATGCCTCATTATTTAGATCTTCAGAAAGAAATTAACTGGTACTATTACCCTTCAACAGGGAGGAAGATGCAGGTCTAGAATTAACTTATACATTTCCTCATTCAATCATCTGCCTTCCAAAACTTTCATTCTGATCTGTTAGGCACAATGAGAGATTTTAAACTTTTTGTTTAGAAACTTGTATGTATTATTTCACTACAAGCTTAATTACAAATATTATCTCCACATACACAAAAAGTCTTTTTGCATTCCTGCTTCCTACTCAGGAAGGGCAGAGCTGCATAAGCACAAGTTAGCTGAAGACACCAGTACACAACACAGACTGAAGTCATACCAGAACTGAACACCCTAGCAATTGTGCTCAAACAAATTCTTACCTCAGCATTAAGAAGGCAGCTGGGTTCCGAATTCAGCATTGAGAATTAACTCAGATTGGCACTGTCTTAATATTTATTTACTCTTGCAACAGACAGATGATTAAGTTTTAACTTACCTTTAGAATGATAAATAATACAAAGAACACCAGAACAATAAACAAGAGACAGCTGGAGTCCAAAGAAAGGAGATCATCTTTGTAAGGAAAATCCGGCTAGTGGAAAAAAAAAAAAAAAAAAAAAACGGGGAAAGGGAGAGAAAGGGAAGAGATAAAAATGAACGCTGCATAATCAAATATGATAGAAAAACATCCAAACTTCACACCAAATGAAACAAACCCTTGTGTAAACTACTCCCCTGAAACAAGAAGTTCCATTTCTGACAAGTTTCCTCTTTATACACCCACAAAGCACAGTATTTATCCTGTCTCTGTCCCACAAGAACAGATCACTACAGTACAGTCTGTGTCCCTAGTCACTTCATCAACCTCATGCCAACACAGATTCTTCTTCACAGCTGCAGGACAGTATTTGTACTCATGGTCCTCTACACTCCTTATAATTACATCCTGTCAGTCCAACCTGTAACACACAGGTGTGCAGTGTAAGATGTCACCCCCAAACTTGGGGGAGCTGAAACAGAGCTTCTGCAAACTCATCTCTTTTCATTCCTTAACCACAGTAACTAAGCCTCTCTCAAACACCAATCTAACAGTTAATGTTTTAAAAAGGACTTGCTTTTAAACATATACTTGAACAGATTAAAACACCAGCCAGCCAGAGGCTTGTGGTCCCTGCTGACAGTACATTCTATGCATTGACTCTTCTTGCAGTTACAGACAGTGTTAGTGAGAACTCCACTGCAGTTTCCTTAGAAAGTGTTGTGGCAACTTGAGAAGAGACACATAGAATGTAAAAAGGAAAGCTCAGATTTCATGTGTAATGCTGTGGAATCCTAATCTACAGTCCTTACCTACACTTCTCTTTCTGTTCTCTACCAAATAAGGGTCAACACATTTTTAATCTGCAGTAGCAAATTTGCCATTGAACCCCACTGCTTAAATGGCACAGTTAAGCATATTAAAGAACACACTTAACTGTGTTAAGTCCAGTAGTAGCCAAAACAGTTTAAGACAATAGTTCCCATCACAATTCTTTCCTTACTCTCCTCCCTGGCTTTCCTTTTAGGGAGCAATGACAACTTTAACTCTTCTACCTCTGCTGGAATGACAAGCTACCATTCCCTAATAACCACCTATAGCTGCTGCAGGCTGAGTTCCTTTTTCTTAAGCAGAGGAAGGGGAGTCACTGAGCTCAGTCACTGATCCAATTAAAACAAACATTAATTTCAAATGTAAAATATCAGCCTGAGCTGAATACTTACCAACTGATCCAGGTAATCCTTGATTCTGGGCAAGTAGGTTAGAGAACTGATGGCAACCAGACAACTGAGCACAAAGTCAAAGAGTTGGTAACAGAAAAATGGGATCAGCCAGCCTACACGATGCTAAGAAGAAATAGAAAAAAGGAACAGCCTGTAAATTATTTAGTTTTAAAAAATCAAGTAGCAACTCTAAAACCATGGATTATAAATATACTTACAGCAATGGCACCATACACCATCATTGCACTGATTGTGAACATGAGCAGGGAGATAGCAAACAGAACACAGGCATTCTCTGAATAAAAAAAAAAAAAAAATCACAGTAAGAATCAGTCATTTCCTGGAGTTATCACACTGCAGCTGACAGGTACCCAAGCTTTGTCCATTACTATGATCTGTTCTCAACTGTCTCATCCATGTCAACTACCAGCAGCAGAATAGAGTACTTCAGATCCTTCCTAAGCAAAAAAAGATCTGGTTCAAGAAAACCTACAACTACTTGGAAAAATCCCTCTGCCTTAATCAAAAGCCTGATTAAAGCCCAGGAACACCAATTAGAAGCTTGACATAGTTTGAGAGTAATGCACCATAATTATGCTGATTTGCAATATGTGTCAGTGCTGAACATATGCGAGTGATTAACTTTACAACTGGACAGAATCTTAAGTGAAGCTAATACACTATCAACCTTTACACTTGAAAATGGTTTGGTTATGTAATTTGGTCATTGGCAGTGGGAGCAGCACTGCTCCTTCAGTAACACTAAGGAAAACAGGAAATCACTGTGTGGAAGGTATCCACTATTTACAAGAAAAGACAGTTGAACAGAAACCAATTTGTAGCAAAATCCAGGACACTCATGGAAGCTGCATGATAAAGATTCTTCTTGTCATCACAGTTACTGATTATAGAAGTACAGCTGCTTTCCACAAGGTAGGTTATACTTTTTCTTTTTTAAACACAAAGAAACCAACTTGAGAGTCTATAGATGTAGTAAATAAATGGGTTTTAGCAATATTGAAGCCAAAATTTTGTGTTGCCCCTGCTTGGAAAAGATTATCTGAGAACCCCTTCTACTCTGCAATTAATATCTACACACATAGATGGCATCAAGGAAGAGCCCCACCATGTCTGAAATGCACTATGTTGATCAGACCTAAGTTTCAGGAAGTGTGGCTGTCTTCTGAGGAGTTATTACTCACAATATACACAAGTACAACAATACCTGTAATGTTCTTTCACACACACAGACCCTCTAGCACAGATCCCAACATAAGGAATAAGAATTTTTAAGTCAAAAGCATGTGATAGATTTTACACTGAAGAGGGAAGAAAGCATCTTCAGCTTCAGAAGCATCTTTCACTCACATAAGCTTAAGGCTACCAAGTACACCAACAGCCTTTACAGATCATATGACATTCTACAGACATCTGCTGTGATTTTACTTCGTATGTCAGCCTCATGAAGAATTTGGTCCCTGCTCCCACTCTTACTTCATCAGTAGTAAATGTCAGTTACAGTCACAGGTCAGAACTGACAGATCCTCAACTCAGGTCACAAACAATTAATCCAAAATGCTCAAAACCCAGTTTTGTGCTGTACTATTTAACTTTGCTGAATCTGACCCTCCCTAAATTTTCATATAATATAATAGACTGTGGTAGATTAGAAGTGCCACACTACACATTTCTGCACATTTAAAACAAAGAGAAGCAAAGCATATGCACAGGTTTACAGATACAATAGTTAAAAAGCTTGACACCAATTATAACTGTATATGTCATACACTCAGTAACTGAGTGAAAAGCAGCTTAATTCTGCTCATGGTGCTTTCTCTTTCATTTCTTCTGCAGGTGAAACTTAGAGAAACACTTTGATTTCACTCAAGTACTTGGCATCCCAATTGTGCCTCTCTTCTTCAAAATATATCATGGTTTTCTTCTTAGTAAATTCATACGCAAGAGCTCTAAGGCATTTCCTGATTTATGAAGATGACCAAAAATTCTGAAAAAAAGTCTTTAAACTTGTTTTCTGCTGCTTCTTTTACTGAGACAGCAAAGATAATAAATGTTTATGGAGAAAGTGAATCAGAGATGTCCCACACATACTTCAACACTCAAAGCATCAGAAGGCCAAGAAATCTCACCACTTAAGATGGGTATAAAATGAAGTTAAAATAATAGTCCATAAAGCTTTCTTTTTATTCTTGTAGAAGAATTCAATCCCAGAATAGTTGAAGAGAAATTCAGAAAACAAGATAACCATATTAATTAAAAGTTTTATGCATATATTACAACCCATCAGCCAGCAGAGTTCCAGACCTACCAGCCATTCTCTCGGAAGCATAGTAATTTCCAATGACTTCATACTGGATATCAACACTTGGCACCATATTTGGATGAGTCACTTCTACTGTCAACAAGATGCCCATCAGCAAGTTCACCACCTGAGAGAGATCACAGTTACCTCAAGGTTAATTATATTGCAACAGCTAAGATGTTTTTAATAACCACTAATCATCCTTTATTTCAATTTAAAAAAAAACTCTTTCCTTTGCCTGTATGTGGAAGAAAAAAAAAAAAGCCCAATTTACAGTTAAAAGTGAAGCTGATTTAGTTAAACAACTACCAAAACAACCCAAAGAGTATGGAGCACTTGCTAGGTTCAGTGAATCACAATGAATAACTTTGCAAATTGAGGGGATGGTTAAGGCTCCTAGAGATTCAAATAACATAATTAAGCTGATGCTCTAGAGATTTGTGAACTGAAAAACTAGAAACAGTTAAAAAAGGTCAGAAAGATAAAGGTACAGAACAAGGAATATTTTGAAAGAATTTCTGCTTTCTACAAGTTGAGTTAAATTAACATACAAATAAATTACTGGGTTTCTGTCACGTTTCAGCTTTAATAAGCTAGAGAGAACATCTTCCTCTGCTTCCCAGATCACTTATTAAAACCTCACCAGTCCTTATCAGAAAGGTCTACACAATGACAGGGGAAGTTAAGTTTCACACAAAGATCAACCCCCACAGTGTGTACGCATCCAGCACGGGCTGTGCGCTCACCAGGCTTTCTCCTCCCTCACGCTGCCACTTAAGACTCCTTGTGTTGCTCCATTTTGTTAAACACCAGGAATGTCTTCAGGAAGAGCTTGGAGAATCAGAAGTAGCTTAAGCCTCTATAAAATTGCCTTGACAGCATGTATAACGTATTCAAGGTTTACAGGGACATAGTTCCTGTTACTGATATCTGGAGACACATGCCAAAGGTTTCATAGCACAAAAAAAACCTCATGTTGGTCTTTTCGAGCTGCAGACATTTCCCAATCAGTATTCAGTACTGTCACCACCACCAGCAGGATCCCTTCCAATTAGCCTCAAAAGAAAAAAAAACTGGTTTGCAGTTTCTCACAACTTAAGAATATTTGCCAGGTATTTCTTCTATCAACTTACAGAAGTAAGGCATTACAGAAGTACAGCTGCTTTCCACAAGTTAGATTATGCTTGCTCATTTTTAAGCACAAAGAAACCAATTTAAGAGTCTATAGATGTGGTAAACAACTGGGTTTTAGCAATATTGAAGCCGAAATTTTGTGGTTCCCCTGCTTGGAAAATAGATTATGTGGCATGGTTCCAATGAGTCAACGATAGTGGCAAGTCTACGTACAATTACTGAAGATTTCAGAAAGGGAAGAAAAAACATTCTGAACCTTTTAAAAATTTTGATACTCACAGTTCCTCTAACTTTTTTTTCCCCTCACTGTTTTTACTGGTTTTTTTTTCCCGTGGGTTTAGAGATAAATGGTGATAAGCTTGCCTGCACTTTCTGCTAAAAGAACCCTTTAGTGGAATTAAAGGTGGTAGTGCATTTCACTTTGTAGAAATGCAATCATCTCATCATGTATTACACAAACTTACTTGAATTTCCAGCTGTTTTGAGCCACTTTCTTTTTATAAGGCATTTCATGCTTTGGAATATAAAACATAGTAGCCAACAAAGCAGGCAGTGAAGAACTCTGTTTAACCACCAGTATCTTTAGCCTCGAAATGCACTAATTTTCACTCTCACAGTGAAAATAAGGACACTTCTTAAAGGACAAGCTGTCAAGTTGCTCACCTGCCTCTTGTCTTCAAATCTTACTTTGCTTCACCATTGGTCACATACATAGAACACTTTTATCTCCCTCCTGGCTTATCCTTCTGTACTCTGGCCTGCTCCCAATGCATTTTCAACCCTTCTATTTCCTCCTCTGTGGGTGAACTGGGTATATTGAAAATACCTTTCTGCCTCATACTTGTTTCAAAAAGCCTATGTCAAGGTTCAGGTCTCTGGCAGTTGAAACATTGATCTCTACTTTATAAAGCACAAAAGTACATGTTCAATTACAACTAAATAATTTATACACAGTCATGAGTTTGACTGCCATGATAGGCTATCTGCCTCAGGATAAGGAGTAAGCAGCACCTGAATTACTATAGAAATACTGAAAAACTTGAATGCCTCAGAATTTTGAGATTGTAATTCTCCATCTGTCACTTTATTTTTTATTTTCATCTTAGCTATGGGCCTAATTCAGTGTACCAAAGTCCTTAGTAATTTCATTAGTTACTGAATGTAGTTCCAAGTATTAAAAGTTTATTTTCTCAACCTGAAATGGTATACAAGTAAAACAGAAAATAAGAGTCATTCCAAATCCAATCTATTAGAATCAATGAGACCAAATAAAAATAGTAACAAACCAAAACAAAACTGAACAAAAACAAACAACCCAAACCTTGGCCAATTAACACCTCAGGGTTTCCAGAACTCCATTACTACTGTTTACAAATCCATCATAACACTAATTAACTGAAATTCATATGTGATTAAGACCTACAGAGCCAGAGCCTCTATTTTAACTACTTCAATTCTTTCCCAGAAGCTTGATAACAGCAAGACCACAAGGTTTGTTTCAAAACAATCAGCGTAACAAGCAGCAAGAATATGGTTCAGACCACAGAACATTGTTAGAACTTTTAAGTATATACTCATTGCAAATCAAATGTATGTTCACAAACGTCTACATAGAGAAGTCCAAAAAAAGGGAACTCATCTTTGCCTTAATGTAATATGAGGATTAAACCATCACCATCTCCTCCTCAAAAAAAAAAAACAAAACACCAAAAAAACAACAAAAAAGAAAAACAAGAAAACCAAACCCCAAGCCTGACAAGACAGCTCTCAGTGGATACTGCAGCATCCTAAAGTAACACCTCCTCAGAAATCTCAGTGGTCTCATTCTGGTCTTTTTGCTAAGAAATCAAAAATAGTAACAATAAAAATTGCAAAATGCATGTTCAAGTTCTTGTTCAAAAAATAATACCATTAAGATGAAAATAACCCTAATTTAGCTTTGTAATAGTTTAAAAAATGTATTTTACATTTTCGTATCTGGGAGAGCTAAGTTTAACAGTTTGGTGTAGCTTGTATCAAAATTAAAATAGTTGAAGTTTCAAATTCTCAAGTCATCATCAGAAAGTCATCATTTATTACACACTGGTAACAGAAAAAATTAGCTCCCATATGATTAGACCTCAAAAGACTGTGGAACTATTAACAAGCATTAGCTTTTTAATTAGTGAGTTTTATCTCCACAGTGTACATTTCATGCCTCATCATCCAAGTGCTTCATCTCTCTGGAGGCCTAAACATGAAGTCTAGTTTTCCCCAAGCACTCTGAGTGACTTCAGAAAACCAAGAATTCCTACTTATAATTTGCTTATATCCTTTTGAGGGAACAAAGGGAAATTGCCTTGCACTACTACACTCCTGTTCCAGTATTTTTTCACCAGATGTTTCTAAAGGGGGAAAAACAAACAAAAACCAAAAACAAACAAAACCCCAAGATGGAGAGTCTGATTTAGTTTGGTTTATTAATATATAGAAATAGTAAAAACTGAAGAAGAGCAATTTTAAATAGGGTACTTCACAGCCTCTAGCACTACCACTATTAGACTGAGACCAGTTATATTGGCTCATTTCTGTCAATCTGGTTCAGTGGGCAAACAATTCCAGAGACCCCCTCATGCTCCTGCTAACCAGCAGCAATTTCATCACTGACTGCAGCCCTGAAGTTTGCTGCCAGAATGCAGCAGCCCCTCCCTCCAAAACAATACTGTTATACAGCTTTTATGCTGTTTACTGAACTCTGATCCCATTTTTGCCAGTGCAGTGTTCGTGCTTCCGGATTCTGGAAAGAGCAGTGGCCAATATGAAAGTTAACGGGAAGAAAACAAACTTCAAAGCAACACGACTGCAATTATGGAGAGAGGAACAGGAGGTTTCTTTTTCCTTCCTACACAGAACAGCAGTGGGTGTTGCAGAGCTAACCAAGCTTTATCAGACCTGGAACTCAAGTACAATTCTGCCAGAAATGTTCTTAACTTGTCTTTTGGTAAATACACTTTTATTTACTGATCACAAACAGCAGAAGCAGCACACAGACAGAACCGTGCTTGAGACACACTGTTCACACAGCATCAGTAGCAGACATTTTAGAAGGTAATCCTCGTTCTCTCTGGACTTGCAGACGCACACAGCCAGGACAGTGATAAAACTGTTCTAGCAAGGAGCAAAGTTAATTACATGCATTATTTAAAAGTACACAAATAAGCAAGGAATAGGATAATGCCTAAAAAAATGGTTACATAAGAATAACACATGTATTAAGTAGACAGAAGTCTTATCTTACTACAACATCTGGAGTAGATTGCTATGAGACTCCATTTTAAGTTTGATAGCAAATTCCTTCAAGACTGCACTGCACGAGAACACAGTTTATAGTACATAGCAAGATTTTCAGTAACATAAAACTATTCTTGAACTAAAATTCTCACCCTCCAAAAGCTACATCCTTCAAAAACCCCAACAAAACTAAAACACAAACAATACAAACAAAAAGCCCTACCAAACCCACAAACCAATAAACACCACCCTACACATAAAGTTATTACTATTTGTCCCACTGTAACTTAAAAGCAGAGATTACTTAATTGATTTAGAAATAATTCTCATAAGAGCCTGAAAGACTAAGTTAGAGCTATACTTAAATGATGCATTAATTCACATGTCTATAAAACCTGTTCTGGACAATTTTTTAAAGCTTAGCAGAAGGCAGTTAAATTTAACTTTCACTGTCAAAACCGTATTTTACCTTCAAAATATGTATAATTTATAGTTGAATTCTGATTTTAAAGCATTAGGGAAGACCACCTAAAGCTTTATGTTATAACCTTAATTCAGATCAAACAGACAGCTGTTGCCAGACTTAAAAGTTCTCCCCCTTGCCCAGGTGACAGCTGAGAACTGGATAAAGACATTTAACGCACGGTATAACAAAGTACTCGATGCACAGGGGTTTTTTAATAAAAACCAGCACCTCTGAAGCGCTTTGCATGCCCCCTGCCACCTTGAACTCGGCTCTACTTTTCCCTCGAGCAGACCGAGCGGCTGCGGTGACACGATCAAAGCCGCACTCCGGCCCTGGAGCCGCAGCCGCTCGGGTGCCGGCGCAGCTCCCACCGCCCCCAGCACCCACTCCGAAGGAAGAAAGAGGTGCCGCATCCAGACACCCACAGGAGATGCCACCAGGTCTGAGGTGCTACCAAGTCTGTGGCCACGGAAACATCTCCGTGTCCCCCGCCCCCAGCAAGTTCCCGGGTTTACAGACACTCCCGCGAACAGGAATCGCAGAGAGGAAGGCGGCGAGCTGCTTTTGTTCTCCAACAAGGATTACTGTGCCCGTACGGTTCACGATTTGTGCTTTTTCCTGAGGGACCAGAAGCATGTTCTTGAACGCCATCCATCAGCACAGGGTGGTTTGCAGGTTTCTAAAAGTTTGACTCTCAATACTACAATGGACCTTTTGCTTTGAAATGAACTAATATCTAGAACTTAATCAGTAGCAAGACTTTTGTCACATTTCATTTTGAACGAGATACCTTTTCCCTAAAGTTTCGTTACATTTTCAACCCGCTACCCTGCCTTTTCCTCAAGTCCCGTCTCTCCAGCAACTTTGTTTGCCTGTATATTTTTTTGTCAACTGAGGGACCAAGTTGCATAAAAATAAAGGATCTCCCCAAACTTGTTGAAAATAAACCATAAACTCTCCAAAATCAAACCCCCATGTCTTTAAAGGCAGGTTCTGTGCATGGCTGTTCCAAATCAACAGAAAAACTCAGCATTCTTTGTTTTTTACAATCTGGAGAAGTGCAAAGGAGAACACAGGTTTTAATTACAGCTCCAGGAGAACAGAAGAGGTATGACGCAACTTTTGTAAACTATCCTCTCATTTTTACTGCCCACGAGGTTAAGGGGAAGGAAGGAGGAGGAAATGACTGCAATAAAGGGGAGCTCAGGCCCCTTTAAGGGAACCAAGGGAAGTTGGGGCTCCAGGCCTTTAACTTACTGGTACTGTTTTCACATTTCTACTCCGCTCTAGTTCAGCGCTTGATTTCTAATATTTCATCCTCACTACCACAGCTCTTCCTTAGAGAGAAACCTCTCACCAGCCAGAAGAAAGTAAGCGTTTTGGTAACCAAATTTTTTTCAGTGCTTTTCAATCACTGTTTCAGGACCAGAGTATGGAATAAGCAGGAACTTCCCTTGCCACAAAGCTCTTGCTCACTCTGGAGACACTCATCTTCCTCCCAGGGGTTACGCAGCACTGATGGGTATTTTCACATATATCACACACAATAATCACATCTTATTCCCTTATTATACACCCCAAATTCCAGTCCCACCCCGATCTCCTCCCTTACATGCTCAGTACTGTATTAAAGCCTCAATCCCTCCAAACTAAGAAAGAGAAAAGTAACACAATCTGAGACGCAGAGTAAAACGCTCTGAGCTTTCGCTTCACTTTCTGTCTCCAAACACAACAGGGCAGGCTGCCGAGGGACAGCAGGACTTCGTTAGCCCAAAGAAGACCCCGGGAAAGAAGAGAAGCCCAGGGAACCCCCTCGTGCCGCGCCCCCGGACCGCCTCAGGCCAAGGGACGCCCGCGGTCCCTCAGAGCGGCCGCGCGGGCGCCGCTCGCCCGCCCCGCCGAGCACCCCGCGCACGCGCGCTGGGCTCGGCCCCCACCGCCGCCCCTCCAGCCGCTGGCCTCTCACCATGTACCAGGTGCCCAGGATGATGGTGCCGGTGCGCACATGGCAGCAGCCGCAGCAGCGGGTGCTGTAGAAGCGGTCACGACTCCGCTTGAACGTCATGGCGGCAGCGCGCAGCTCCAACCACCAGACCCGCCACCCGCCCTCTCCAAGCCGTTCCCGACACCGAGGGCCGTAAAACCCCCGGCGCGCGCGTCACCGCCGCACCGACCAATCAACCGCCGAGAGAGTGCCGCGGGGCGGGCCTTTGTTGCCGTGGTGACGGGTGATTGACAGCATTCCTGACCAATCACGACAGCTGAGCTGATGACGCCTCGCACTCACCTGCGGCGGCGGGGGCCGCACCTGAGGTGGGGGCGAGGTCTTTCCGCCATGTTGGGCTGAGCCGCCTTTGCCGCCTTTGCCGCCGGCCCTCAGGCGGGCCCGGCGGGAGCCGTCCTGCCTTGCTCACCTGGCGCTCGGGAGCCGCTCGCTACGGGTTTGAGGAGCCGGGACTCGGCAGCCGGGGAGGCAGCGAAAAACCTATGGGGAAAGCTGCGCTGTCTAGGCGCGTTCCCGTGTGCTTAGCGCGGGTGAGGGGCGGCTCTAATTGTGGGGCCAGTTCTGAGCCCCTGAGTTCAGGAGGGACATGGAAGTGCTGGAACGTCCAGAGAAGGGCAACAGAGCTGGTGAAGCGACTGGAGCAGAAGGAGGAACGGCTGAGGGTGTTCTGCCCGCAGAAAATAAAGCTCAGAGAGAACCTTACGGCTCTCTGCAGCTCCTTGAAAGGAGGTTGTGGCCAGGTGGGGGTCGGCCTCTTCTGCCAGGCAGCTGCTGACAGCTTTAGGGGACATGGCCTCAAGCCGCAGCAGGGAGGTTCAGTTTGGACATCAGGAGGAATTTCTCCATTGAAAGGGTGATTAGACGTTGGAACAGAAGTCACTGTTCCTGAAGGTGTTTAAAGAAAGACTGGCACTTAGTGCCATGGTCTGGTTGACATGGTGTTCGGTCATGGTTTCGATTCGATGATCTCACAGGTCCTTTCCAACCTAATTGATTTTGTGATTATGGACAGCCCTTAATTCCAAAATGGTAGTGAGTAAGTAATGTTTCCTGATGTCCTGATTCCAGCTGGGGCAGTGTTACTTTTTGCAGCTGACAGGAGGGAGCATGGCTCGGACATGGAGGTTATTCTGTCCCAACTCACATCATTGGTCATTGCCAGGAGCAGGGGGAAAAGAAGTTTCTTCCTATGGAGAAAACGTGGAGGAGGGAACCGACTGGTATTGTGTATTGGGAGTGGGGGCAGATTTCTTGCCTCTTTGATGTTTCCAGTATATTGTGCTTCTAATTCTCAACTCCATCCTGTAATATATGTTATGGAATAATTCGGGCTTATGTAAAATATACATGAAATGAGTTGAGCTTGTACGAACAATTCTCAAAGTTAAAAAAAAAAAAAACCAAAAAAAACCACAAGCCGCAGTGGGGAAAGATTGCGAAACCACAGATGGCAGTAGGGAGAAAAACCTAATTTACAAATGAAAAACCGTGGCTTCGTGCTAAGATGGGGCCTTTTCTTGGACAATCCAGGAGACACCCAAGCGATGAATACTCGAGGAATATCTATGATCGAGACGTCAGGAGCATGCATCCCATCAGCATTCATATCGCTTCCCAGAAACATCTTCGTCCAGCTCAGCACAGAGAAAAGGAGACCCCATGAATATGTGAAGCAACGAAAAGAACAGAAGAACCTCTGCACGAGGCAGAAAAACTGTATAAAACTAACTGGTGGGAGACAGCACTCGTGAACAGAGGGGATCCGAACAGAGGCAGAGTTCAGATCAGCGTTCACCCAGTGCCACCTCGGTGCTGCCCCTTTGATTGCAGCTATCAGAGACCGAATGTCAGTCGCAAAATAAAAACCTATTTTTATTATTGATTTGGCTCTATCATTTTATTACCTATAACAATCTCAATGCAGCAGGAAAAATGAGGGGAAGGGGGAGCGAGAGAGAGCAGTGTGTGGTTTCGTAAGTCTCACTGGGGGTCCTGAACTGGGAAAGACCATTCCTAAACCATGACACCTGGGCAGAGCCTGAAGAGGTACCTCTGCTTTGAGGTACTGCCAGCATCCCTCGGCTTTTGCTGAATTTCGCTGCATCAGGTTTAGTTCACATGAACCATTTTGCTGTTCTTTTGGGTTAATTCCTTGGATTAAAGAATAATATTAAGACTGTTACATGCGGAGAGGATATGCCATCATAGCGAAAACAGAAGAGGTGAAATTCAGTCCACAGAAGTGCTTTGATTTGTTGGTGAGCAGGTAATGAAAATGCTTCATTAGTTCTATTGAAACCTGTGGGTGCTGCACTTTTCAATATGTTAATTAGAAAAAACGTGTGTAAATCCAAGTGCTGTCTTCATTTGTGTATGTGGTTTCACCACCACTTAGACACACAGTCTCCTTCTCCCACATGGAGCAGGACCTCCTGACCCAGATGGTTTCTGGAGACCTGAGCTGTTGATGCAGAAATGCACACAGTTTATTTTAACCTACTTGCAGCTGCAAGTATTTCCTTCTTGGCAGTGCACAGTCTGAGACACTGAGCCATAAATATTTGCTGTGCCTATATACCCCAAGATGTACATCAGTATTACTGTTGAGTTTTTTCACTTTGAACAATAAGGTAATGGGGGTGACAGTGGTTGTCCTTTTGATACATTCCAGATTGTACAATTAACACATTTTATTGCTTTAGCCACTTAGTCTGTTTTTAGTGTGAGCTGTTACTGAGTTGTTTGAAATTGTTTACTTAAGGACTTTAAAAGTAACCTTTTTTATTTTAAATCCCCAGAGTTCCATAGTTGGTGTTTTTCTTCCTTAGGGCATATTTCATTTTTGAATAAACATGTTGTAAGTGCTGCTAAGATAGCTGTAATGATCCTCTTACAAACTATTGTTTGTTTCTTTAGTTCTGCTGATGTTCTTAGCCCTGTGCACAGATGCCTAATTATCAACACTCTGATTTAATGTAGCAAGAAGGGACTAATTTTAATCAATATACACATGTCCATGTAAAAAAAAATAGAAAAAAGAATATGCATTTTGTTGTAATCAGTCATTTAAAAAATCTGTTTTCTTATAGATGGCACTTAGGGAAGCTAAGCCAACAACTCCTGCTGCACGCATGCCTGAATTGATTACATTGTTCTGCGGAGCTGAGAGATTCTCCTTCCTGTTGGTCTGTCCCTGTGTGAAGCAGGAGTTACAGGATTAAAATGAGTCAGAAATTAAAGCAGGAGCCACTCCCTCGAAGTCTGGACATCCACTTGGAAACCTTTAAATCCCAATCCCAGTTCAAGCGATTTGTGAGGGCAAGTGTTCCAGCTAAGAACTTGCAGTTCGACACTGCCTTTACTAAGATCAAGCTCTCATCAGGCTCAGATTGTCAGGGCTATTTTAATGAGATGAAAGAAATCTTAATTAAGTGTTCATATCTTTGTCAGCCAGACTCAGAATAAAAATTGATGCGATTCCCTTGAGCTTCACTGCTTGTTATACTCGGCAACAAAGATACTGGGAAGAATAATGTGAATCTCATTTAACATCACAAAGGAGCTTTCCACAGCAGGATGGGCTGATGTGGAACTATTGAATTTGCATAAAAAAACCTCTCCGCTTTCTCGTCCCCCAAAAAAAAAAAAAAAAAAGGAAAAGAACGATTTAAATGGTATTTTGAGAACTATTGCATTGTTTCTTGTAGTTAAGGGAAGAGGTAATAGGCTAATGATTTTAGTCCTACCCTCTGTGAAAGATTCCGGTTCTTCCATACCACAAGCAGCCCAGATGACCTCAGGCAAGAGACTTCCTTCTCGCTGAGCCTTAATTCTCTCCTTTTTGCCAGTTCAAAGAGGATTTGTGAGGCTAAATATGTTAAAAACTCTGGGCTCAGCTTACAGTCATGACAGGCCAAGCAAAATCTCAGAGAGTCAGCAAGTAGTTGTGATAAAACTTCCTCACAAGCAGACCATGGCATGCAGGACCAAAGCATCCACAACAGTAAGAGCAGGAAACCATACACAGATCTGCAAGTCAGAAGCAGCTGCAAAAGAATGATTTGGATTCCTTTAGCAGCATGACATTTTAACTCCTTCCCTCTCAGCAGGTAGGGAGGATTTGATATCGAGGTGTTCCTCATTAGCCAAACTAGTCGGGCTTTCAAAACCCAAGTCTAGACAGGAGATTTGCACTTCTGTCTTGAGAGAGCCTGACAATGTTTTACCAAACACAAATTAGTTTTGGATAATCAGATTTTAATAAGGTGACAGCAAAACAGCTAGGATCAGGTAAATGACAGACCAGACTTTAACTTCTTTAAAAATTTAAAGTCCTACACTTGCAAGATGTCAAAACAATGCAGCACTGTTTTCTGCTAATTTTTGTAATACCATAGTTTTTCTCTTTTGTGCTGTTCTTCAGTCTATCTTTGCCTAGAAGATGGTGATTTAATGCTGTAACCACACACTGAACTATTGCCAGGATGGCAATATTTTGAAGAATAAGGTGCTGTTCTGTTTCAGCATTTGCTGTGTTGTGTGAATGCAAACCTACAGACCCTGAACTGATAATTATATGTAACCTTGGGCAGAGTTCATATCACTGCATAGTGAAAATATTGTCCTGATGGGGGTTGAGAAACAAAGGTGCAGTGAGATGAACTGATCTGACTAGCACTACTACAGGTCAATCAAAGTTCTAGGAACATCTTGTCCATTGGCTTCTTTGCCTGGAAATAAAAGGTACAGTGCAGGACGTGTTGGAGCTCCTCCATCCCAAATGGAAGGCACTTAAATATGATGGCAGGAACAAGCTACTGCTATTTTTTTTCCTATAACTTTATGCATGTGCCTGTTACTCTGCATTCTAAAACTAAAAACAAAAACAACAACAAAAAATAAATAGTTTGTTAGCACCTCAGATTCAGTTATTTTCCATGCTGAACAAACATTTTTAGATTAAAAAACCTAAAGTTTTTCAACATCACAAAGTAATATGTTGATGTAGAAACTGCAATACTGTATCCCCTTAGCAGAATTTAGAAAAATCTATAGAACTGGTGCAGAGGGTGTGAAAAATACCCAGGTTGAAAGTATGGATTGACTTTTTGCTTCCTTAAAAAAAGGTAAGAATTTACTAGAGTAAAAGCAATGTATTAACATATCAATGAGAGGAAAAAAAAGCCTCATATAAATTAGTCAGAGGGAAGCTTTCCTGTTGGTGACTCATACAGCCAAATCACAGATATCCTGAAGTCAGCATTAACAAATTTTACCATCCTTTTTCTCCAAGATGAATTTTGTAGGAAAACAACCTAATTTGGAGAATCAGTGGTTTCTCATAAAAAGGACTAGAATGTAATAAGAATGTATTACAATGAGTTTTGTGATTTGAATTTTACTCTTGTTTACCGAATTAATCAACTTCATTTTGGGATTCCTAATGTAATGTTCCAAGCTTCTGTACTATTTCTTCTAATTGGTTGCTGTTAACAATATGAATTATCTTTTACCAGTATGAGTCAGTTTAACTCAGTTCCAAACCTTTTAAACTCATAACAGCTGGGTCAGAAAGTCAGGGTTAGAAAATACGCTAAAATATGACACCATTATATAGTTTCTCTAAACGCAGGACTGTTTCTGGTTTACTTGCTGTATGCTCATATTTTTTAAATCTCAAATACTGAACAAAAATTATTGTCTTCATTTAGAGAATCAAAATCTGCTAAACTAAAAGATCTGTGGTTCATTTATAGCAGCCTCCTCACAGTTGAGGAGCTATGAAAATGTCTAAAAATAACATGATCTAAAATTGTACTTGGAATTTCAGATATCTCAGTGCTTTTACATGAACAACAGTGAGCACTGGAAATGGAAAATCTCCTGTACTCACTGGCAGCCTCCCCCCTCCAGGCCTCAGCCCAGACTTGCCCCTCTGTGAATCTTGGCAGGGTGAGCAGGAGGAGCCTGAGGACCTGAACACTGCCTCCTCAGGGAAGAAGGGAGTGACCTTCTAATGGCTGTCATTTCTTTACACATTGGCTCCCTGACTGGGTTTGCAGTTCGGGATGCCAGCAGGTTTCCAGGAGGAACACCGGCAGGACACTGTTGCTGCCAGAAGAGCTCAATAAAGCCATTTATCGTGGGTCCCTGCAACGTGCTCTGCACAGAACCACCACCAAATGAAAATCGTGCGTACACAGAGAAATCAAAGTTGGATAGAAAATAGTGTTTACCAAAATTCTGATACTCTCTTGGTGGGATAACACAGGGGTCAATTATTCTTATAGTGGCCTTCTCCCCAGAAGACACAGAGTTGTTTCTGCGATCAATGCATTACAGTGTCTCTTCAGTCAGTATGGGAGGATCTTTCCTTTGCAGGAACACCTGCAGGGCTGAATGTCAGGGATGGTGCATGCTAGAAAGTTCATTTTACCTTGAAAACATCCCTGGGTCTCGTTCAGTGCAATCAAAGGACAAGGTTTCCTGTATCTGATTTTTGTGGCCCATGACTTAAAAACCCTCTCACAACATCCAGCTACCCTTAGAAAATACTCAGCACTACAGAGTAGGCCCATGTTCTAAGCATAGTAAAGAAATTATTTCCTGCTAGGCAAGTAGCATTCTACCTGCTAGTCAGCTTTTGCACATGTTGGCTGTGCCACTGATCTCCACACTGGGTGGGACCTTGATAATTATAGACAATTACAGTGATCAGTTATGGATAATTATGGAACAGCAGGCCAAATTCCTCTCTGTGGTTGCCCGTCTTTACCCTGGCAGTATTACACCATGGTTTGAGTGTGAAGCTTCAGCCTCTATATCTGCATCCTGCTGTCTGCCTGCAAGTAAACACAACTTTGTAGGTCAGGAGCTTGTCAATTACATAATCAGCCACATCTTAATGCCTATGGATTCATCACATATGGATACGGCTCTTTTATTAGGGATATAGCCAATCTTCTACCTCCAAGAGCTGCCCACAAGAAAGAGCATCATTAGAAACATAGAGCAGATTGAGTTTAAGAGAAAGTGGAAACTTAAAGCCATGTATTTCATCATTTACAGCTGCTGCTGTAACAATTAATTGCTTGCCCCTAACTAGATCATAGATGTTTGCCAGCCACACTTCATCCCACCTCCCACACTGTGACTGCACCAGAGGCTTGATTTCCAGCCGCTGGGCCACTGCAGGCATGTGGAGAGCTTTTGGCTGCTCCTAAGGCAAGTGCCCCTCAAGCAGCTAATAAATTGCTTAGGGAAGAGGAGGGGGTGCCAGCTGGACCTGGCCCATGAACTGGCAATTAGACACACGGGGTTATTATGACCAGAGAGAGTACTCTCCTTATCGAGATAAGGATAAAGTATCCCTTATCTTCTAAGGGATAACATTCAGTTATAGCTCAAGCAATGCTTCAGCATGTTGGAGGGGATGTTGAATCTTGTATCTGAGGATTTTGAATAGTCTCCAGCTAGCAAAGATCAGAGACTGGGAGAATGCACACATCCAGAACACCCATGTAACCCTACTGAGACCAGGGCAGCAGAGCAGGCTGATGATCTGCGCAGCTTCTGCCCTAAAAGCACAGAAACCAGGGAATAATCTGAACATGTGGTGACGAAAGGGAGTCTCTTAAGGAACTCAAAACTTTGTCTGATCTTCAAAGCATCTGCAGAGACCATTTATTAAGCTGTATGATTTTTCAGCCTCTGACAACTGGGAAATGAAAGAATGGAAGCTGACAGAGTTGCTTGGAGCTTTGTGTTCTGATTTGGTTGTTTTTCAGTTCCCTAACTGAAGAACACTTCTGTATCCCTGGGAGCCTCTGCAGCAGCACTGCTGGGGGATGTGGTACAGGAAGGCTCCAGGCACTGCCACAGCCATTTCAAACAAGCAACAACATACCCTTTCCTAACTGCTGACAAAAGAGATGAATCACACAAGCATGCTGTATGTTGCCACCTAATTTGCCCTGGAAGGTGCTTTTCAATTATTTAGGAAAGCTATGATCAAGAATATTTAGTCGTAGAAGTGTATTCTTTTGTGTCTACATTAGAATGTGGTATTAACTGGTGCTGTAAACTATTGAGCCCATCTCTGTATTACTGTGGTGACTTCCCAGGGGTGAAACAGTGAAGCCAGAAGGCAAGTGCAGGCCTCAGACACCCCTGAAGTCAAGAAGAGAGGTACTAAAGAATTTGACAGAAAAACAGTAATATAATTTGCTGCTGCTTGTCATCAGCACCTCAGTCAGCTTGTCAGCTTGTAAGTCTGGATTGTTCTTTCATCCCAACAACAAAAGAATGTCATGAGGATTTCCTAAACATTGAAGAGTTCAGATGAAGGGAATCTCTTAAAAAAAAATTATAGTACTAGAAAATGCTTGAAAATAGAATGGTTCAAGCAAAAAACACATGCTCTTACTCACACACATACAAATTAAATAAAACAGCTCATGAGTGTTGGGCTTCGGACAAAAGTTTTGATTTTTTATTATAAAAACAATGACATTTGAAATACTGAAAAATGTTGAAATAAAGCATAATTACAAAGACATCAAAACGTTTACAAGCAGATATAGAGAAAAAAGCAGAAGAAATCTGTAGTCCACCAATCTTGTGAGCTTCTCTTTATCTCTTTCATTCTCTTTTGGATGACAGAGGTTATCTTCTATGCTAAGCAAAGGCCATGGGCAACATCCTGGCCCCAATGAGGTCAATGAATGTTTTCCATTGGCTTCAGAGACAGCAGAACTTTTTTCATTACCCACATACTCATTACCACATCTTCTAAATCCTTGAACTTGCTGTACCTGTTCCTCCAGCAAGGCCATGTATTTTCTTGTTATGCATCTATTCCAAACCAGTTATTTTCCTGATAAAAGCCCTTTGGTCTGTTCTGTCCATTCATGAACTATATTTCGCCTACACTGAGACACAAACACCAAGATGTACAGATCCTAGACAGTGGGCTGCTAAGTGGCATCAGTTAAGATTACCCCTCCCCTGCCTGTCTGAAACTGCTAAATTTCAGGGCACACAGTACAGCTAACTATCCAAAAAATCACAGCACAAGAGAACTGCCCTTCAACATATAGTAGCTAAACTCTAAACACAAATACATTGCTGCAGTTAATTGCTTCTCTGAAGGGTACAGCTGATGTGACAGCTATGCAATAGATGAAGGCCATCAGGGAAACCTGTTGAGCTGCAAGTAAAGCTTAGACAAGCTGGGATTGGGCATCAGGGATGCAATGGCAGAAGCACAGAGCTCTCCTCTGGCTTCATGATGCAAACAGGAGTGCAGCTCTGGCAGTGTAATGCCACAGACATCCCTGGTTATTCACTGTCCTAGTGAAGAGTTTCACAGCATCAGCCCCAGGCCTACAAATGTGCACACATTTAACATGCATTAGTAACTGTCCCCCACCATCTCCAAAGGCAAGGAGTCAAATGCAGATGGAGATTTGAGAAAAACTATCTCATCCTTCGAGGCAGCACTTCTGGGATGGGTCAGGCACAGTCTCAGGACCATCTACCAGCTATGGAAGACCCCCCAGCTACCACCAAAGCTGCAGCTCCTCTGAGGATAAAGGGCTTCTGCTTTTAGTGGTGTCAGTTCAGCATTATTTATAAACCACAGTATTCTATTGTAAGACATTCTCCTCCATACTATGAGCCCTCAGACAAAGAAAACTACACACCCTTCAATAAATACTAAACTGACTTAAAAATTCCATTCATAAACTTAGTTTATATTAGAATATTCAAGTGACAAAATGATAAAAAAACTTCCAAACATTAGATTAAGAAAAATTTTTTTAAAAGTTACCTCAATCTACTGTTAAGTACAAATTCAACATGCTTTGGACATACAGACTTTAAACTTTAGCCCACCATGAAATCCAAGGGGAAAAATGGGTTTAGACCATCTTTCCAAACAAGTTAAAAACCTCCTTTAGAATGTTCCTTGAGGAGCAAACTAGTTTAGATGTTCCCTGAGGAGCAAACTAGTCTGATGTGGGGTAAAAAGTATAAATATGGCAAGGTAAGAGGCAAAAGTCTGACAATAGCAGCCACCAAGGATTTAAAAGAGTTAGGAGGCTGGAGAATGATCCATGTTATTCTCCCTTTTTTTCTAAAGAGTGCTTCCTTCTGTACATTAGTAGCCTGTCGATGAGCGCCTCTGCAAAAATGCCAGAGGAGACCAGACTAGCTGGTGGATCCTCCATGGGACCAAAGTACAACCACAGTCAGGTACAGCCTGACTATTTCTACAATGGCATAGAACACTACAAGTTGACAAACAAACAACGTGACAGCAAAAAACTGAAAGGACTTAATGCAACCAGTCAAACCCCATTCAACATCTTTTGATCCAGGGCAGCAGCTTGCAATGAAGAGCCAATCTGTCTCAAAGCCAGCTCCTGTGCACAGCCTGCTCCCTCTGCCTGCTCTCTCACACACTCACGCTCTCTGGCTCGCTGCTCCTCTTCTCTTCCTCTCGCTGGGAGTTCTCCCGGAGCCTCTCTTTGCCTGGGGCTCAGCAGCATCGCAGAAAGCACAATCCTTGCAGCTCATTGGCATGTCTGCCCCATCAGGTTGGCACTCTGGCAGCTACACAGCTCCCTCAAGTCTCTTTCTTCATTTTCTTCCTCTTCCTCCTCTCCTTTTTTCCAGGTACACCTGCCATACAAACAACAGGGACAATGCACAAACCTTCCACATGCAATTGTATCCTGAGAACTGTTGGCTTTTTGCCTGATGAAGAGGATTTAAGGGTTCTTAGGTGTGTTTTACAAGGGCCACGTACTTTCAAGGGTAATTCAAAATCATGGGGAGGACTCAGTGTTTTTAGTGGGCTCTAATTCACTCATATTTGCTTCTGTTTCATATTGAAAAGAGCTGTGCAAAAATTACGGTCACTATATGCAATAGTAGCTTTTTTTTTTGCTCAGTTACTCTGAGAGGAACAGGAACTTTTGTCAGAATAGACAGAATATTTGTCAGAATAGCCTCTGAGTAATACAGAGCCTCTCAAAGAATTAAAATATGCAGCTAAAGGAGAAGCATTTCACATATTCAATTCAAAATGCATTTGTGAACACTTCTTAGATTACACATTATTCTGAAAATTCATCAGATGTGCAAAAACAATCACTTACCATTATTGGGTGAATTATTAACAATGTCCAAGGATTTTTCGAAGGAAGCACTGACTGCATCACTGCTATCTTTTGTAGATGTCAAGTCCCTGGGGCCTTCTTCCATTCTTGTTTGCAAACCTTGCTGGGGCTTAATTGAAACAATATGCTTCACTAAGCATGAGTTAAACAAAGCATATGTAAGTACAAAATATGAGACAAAATGTCATTATTGTGGGGCATTTAAAGAAACTGCAAGACAAATTAATTTTTACATGATCAGAATAGTTTTCCATGTTATCTACCTACCTCTTATTTATTTGTTTTAGACGGGATTAAAGTGTTGAAATTGTCTTTCAGTGTTGTTTCTCCCCTTGCTTCCCTCAGTGAACAGAAGAGCAGTAAGATATACTAAGACGAAAGTACTGTCACTGTATAGTGACACTGAAGAGTAAGATGTGCCCAATGACTGCTAAATGACTAGAATCCACAGAAACTGTGCAAGTAGCACAAGGAGTGTGATGAGCAACTTTGTGGATCTGGCTTCATATGTAATTTCATTTTTTATGTCTAAAAAGAACATAAAAAGTTGTGGCAGCACTCTGGGAACTTATTAGGATGTCCTAATGATTATGTTGATTATGGGCAGTGAGGTAGTTAAAACCTTTCTCTTAAAATGAGAGCATCAGGAAATCTGGGAGCAAAATTGTCTCAAGGATCATGAGAGACCACAGTGGGTGTGAGGGGAAGACAAATTATTAAAAAAGAAAAGCAGCTGTACATGTCCAGAAATGTGACAAGTGAATGAATGAAAGACAATTTGGACATTTTGGGCATTTCCCCCACAATTTCTCATTTCACTGAACACCAATCACAGGCAAGCACTGGTCCAAAAGCCAGTCAACACTCTGTTCCTGTGCACTTCCCATCCCAAATGAACTGACGTTCTCCACAGCCTTTCTCTGTTGCACTCTGAGACATTTTTCTCTCAATAAGCTTTTTAGTGCTGTAACAGTGGCCTTGTTTTATCTCCACTGACTTTTGGGAACCACCTTTTCATTACTGTTGATATCTCTGGGTGACCTTCAGCTACAGATGAAACACAGGCCAATTGTACACTACATTTGGAGTGCATCTGGTTTTAATCATGGATGAAAAAATGTTTATGCAGATGCATTCCAAGTTTAGTGCACAACATTCTGTACTGCAAAATCAAAGTGTTTTGAAAATATGTTAGGGAATACCATGTGCAAAACTCCACTGTTCACTGTCCTCATAACTTCTTTTTATGGGAAGACAGGGAGAAGAGAGAAGAGAAAGACAGAGAGGAAGAAAAGTTTCCCTTAGGTCATCCTAACAGAGAAGAATTCCCCCTTCTGCTAATGGAAAACCAAACACTACTGTTGGAATACAAAATACTCACATGCCTGAGTCCAGCTCCACCCTTTGCTTCCTTCACTTCCATTTTCTTCTTCTTCCGTTGTGTTTTGCTTTCAGGTCCAGAAAGACAGAAACGAATGCCTGCTTTGCCTTTTGGTAAATCCTGAAAGCATCAGAGATTTTTTAAGATGAGTCATGGGACAGCTAATTTTGTTTTTTTCAGGAAAACTGATTACCTCCAGGAGTGTGTGCTGACAGTGTACAAGTAGGCCTGTCTCTCTGGATAGGGTGCACACATCAGCTGAACACGTATTTTTGCAAAAAGCTCAGCCTGCTCTTCCCACTGCTGCCCAAAGGGAACATTTCCCTGGGCTTCTACATCTCCACCCAAGATACCACTGTATCACTGTCACCAAACCCTCTTATCAGTGAACTTAAATCAATATGTCCTGGCTGCCTGAGATGCTGTGAAGGCTGTGCCAGCTCTGGACTCTCTTTTAAGGCCTGGGCATTTGAGAAGGTCAGCAGCAGAGGGGTGCAAACACCCACGGTTTACTGCTTAGGACAGCGATACCAGGGGGATGATGAACTCCCAGAACCAGCCAGCTCCCCCTAGCCCATCTCATGCCTCCTGCATCTCTTGCTCCTGCAAGAGCTCCCCAGCTCCAGCTGTCTCAGACAGGTGAGGCAGGGACCATGCCAAGCACTTCCTCCAGCATGAGAAAACCCCCACAACCGAAGGAGCCTGGCTCCAGGGCTGGACTGAAGACCCCAGCATGGGTGAGGCTGACCCCATGTCTCCCTTGGCCATCAACAGCACTGCCTCACCTTCTTCTCATCCCTCATCTGAGGCTCCTCATCTCCAGTCCAGTTTCCCCACTCCTCTGTGGGAGCTTTCCAGTCAGAGTCCAGGTCAATCACGGAAGGGTCACCTATTAGGGCAAGCATACAAATGAGTTATGTGCAAATCCATACTACTTCCCAGCCTCACATGAGTAGCACAAATGCTGCAAAAATACCTGACGTCTTCTTACTTGTTTATGTGATATTTGGATTTGCATGTATGCACGTCTTAAATGTGTTAAAACATTTATAAATTTATTTTAAAAATGTATTAAGACACTGACTGCCAATTCACAATTAGTGACAGCACACTTCAGGACAGGAGAAAAAGAAGGGCAGAAAAGCACATATAAAACCAAAAGCCCTTCCAGCCTGCACTTCAAGAAAACAAGCTTTACAAAACTAATAGTGTGGTTTGTCAAATATTTCCTTTTAATTTTATGAAGAATGATTGAGGCATATCCAGAAACACTGGCAGACACAGCAGGCTCTTTCATTCTCTGCAACACACAATCCTCTGGGTGAGTATTCATATGGAAGAGTAATATTAGCAAAGGATTTGTGCATTCATTATTGCTCTCATTGGTGTCTTCTTTCTTACAAAAAATAGAACCAAGTACATTCTCAACTTCATCTTCCTTTTCTGTTTTCTTTTCTTGATTGTAAGCTAGAAAAGCACCATCCCAGCACTGATTTCCAAACTTCCTTAAGATACAACTCTAAATTGGCATGAAATAGGGAACACCTACTCTGCATCAATTCTGATCATTTCATGGGAACTGGGCAAAAAACATTTCAAAATCTTTTAGGTTTCTCTATATTTTAGCATCTGGTACCTTTGAAAATCTGGCTGCAAGCCCTCAGCTGCCTCTCCACAAAGCACTGGCAAACTATCCTCAGTCAAGAAGGCAAAACAGACCAGTTTAATTCCTTCACCCAAATTGAATGAGGTGCAAAAAAGCAGATAAATCAGCATAAGATGTTGAAAGGACTACTTGATTATTTTTTAGCAATTTGAATGTAACAATCTTAAGTCTTATCCTAATGGGAAGAATGACTTTAAAAACACAATATACATTTAAAAACATAATAATAACTCTTAGCTGATTACTTTTCTTTAAAAAAAAATCCCAAGCTGGATGGTAAAAACTTTTATTTGAAGCAGGGCCAAAACCAAAAGCATGCTGGGAATGATAAAACAAAACTGTTTCCAAAAAGTTGCTCGGACCAGTTTGCTGCCAAATGTTATAAACATGATTATAAACATTTTTCAAGCTTCTCAGTTCAAAATCCATGCCCTCTATATAGACAGTATGTCTTTCATTCTTCAAAAAGGAAAGGAACAAGTAATTTTGAATGCATTCCCCTATAAAATTCCAGTCCAAAACAGAATTCAGCATCCTGAGCTTCAAGGCAGCAGCTCTGCTGATGTATGTTCTTGTGGGTGTGCAAGCAAAACAGACCATAACTTAACACATGGAAAGCCACAACTGTTGTTTTCACCTTTTTAACTAATGATAGCTCAAAAAGTTCATTCATGTATATACTTCTAAACATGAAAATAGTTTTGATGGCAAACTGCCTGCAATGGGCCTACGTTAATGCTTCACCCTCATCACATGTGGGCAAGAAACTCTGCCAGACAGTGATAACTCTGCCTCATCTCAGAAATACTCTTCCCAAAGTATTGTGTCCCAGGGGTGTTCAAAATAAACTCACTCTAAAATTAAGGGCAATATAAGATTCTTTAAAATTTGCTGGATTTGATGGGGAAATCGGATTAAATGTATTTATCCCAAAGCTCTGATTAAATGTACTTATCTCAAAGCTCTGACTTAAAATCTCTTCTGTTGTGTAGCATATTTCCCTTCAGTGACATCTCCCACAGTGTCTTTAAACTTTGAATACTCTCTGTATTTTAAAATCTGATTCTCCTTGGGTCATCAATTATCTCACAGGCTAAAACTGATCAGTAATTTCTGTGAACATAAATACTAAAAGGAATGTGCTGTGCAGCAGCATGTCCCCTTGCTCCCCATGTGGGTTTAGTCCTGACAGAGGTGATATCTCTCTCAGCACCAACACAGACCAACGTCTTGGCAGTTCCTGCTGTTTATTTTTACAAAATCAATGCTGTTAAATGTCATTTTCCAGCTAAGTTCTTGCCTGCAACCCACCCCAGTCCTCCAGCAAACTGCACCCAGACAAAGCTGTACTCTTCTGTTGGCAGCAAACATTTGCAGAGTGCATTTCAAGGCCAAGGTGGTTTCCATGTACCCCATGTAATGAAAACACTTTTAGATCACGAAAGGCACAACACTGAAGGTGTCTTCAGAAATCAGGGAGGCTGCCAGCACCTCTGCAGGCAGAAAGTCCATCCCAGCACCAACTACCTGAATGTCCTTTGTCTCAGTCTCGCTCCTGTGTAAGGAGGAGCGGACAGGGAGCAGATGGCTGCACCCTGGGAGTGTTGGGAGCAGGCAAACAGGGCCCCACAGCAGCAGGATCTGGTCAAAAGGGACAGTCGGCAACTTCTCTGTGCCTGCTGATAGATAGGGTGGAGTACAGTACAGGCTGAACCTAATTATCTGGCCTGGAAAATGAAACTGGAAAGTACTGCAGCGAAACTCAGTCAGTATCACCAAGGGGATTAAAATTTTTCTAAGTTGTACATTTGGATTCTAATCTACCAGAGTCTCTCTTGGCATGCTGTCACAAAATATGGGCAGCAAAAACTTAAGGGAGGTTCATCTGAGAGGGCAAACCCCTCAGTAGGCTGCGTATTGTCCATGGCAGCGAGCTTTTCTGTGGCTGTTGTAGAATACCCATCCCTTTGGAAAAGAGCAGTTTACTGTGTTATGAACACAATCCTAACCCAAATCCTGGCCAAGACATCACTTGTAGACTACGTGTAATACATTCAGTTGAAATTGGTAGATAATTTCCAGTCTAAAGCTTGAATTTCTGTGTTACAGGTCAATAGGGGGGTGGAAGAATCCCTTATTTGGCACCTTCCTTCAGCATAATTCAGCAGAGGCAAAATATCAAATAAACCTCAGACTGAAGATTTCTTTTAGTGGAAAAAAGCTACTGATTCCCATAAAACAAAGGAATTACAATTGATTGTAACTCTAGAATAGAAGAAAGGTTGGGAGTCAGGAGACTCAGAACTTTTCTTAAGGTTATGGGGAAATTTTGCTTTGGAAGTCAAGAAGGATTCATTGGGAGGATGCCAAGACGCAGATAAAAAACTACTCTTGTGGTCACGAGCTGTTGCATTTGCAAAGCAGAACGTGGATTTTCTGAGATTGCACTGCGCTGTTGCCAAAGCACAGGTCCACTGCACTTGGAAACAGATGCATGGGATAAAATTAGTATTCCCTTGCCTTGGAACCAGACACAAATGCTCTAAAACAGCCCAGCCCTCACTGTGTGGGTTACATGTTTTGTAACAGCAAAACCAGCCACAGCTTGCAATGCATTCTGTGGGACAGCAAAGCTCAAGTACATAAATGTCACCAAAGGGGCAGTGGCAGATATGTGGCATAGATACACAAAGGAAGTATTAGGAAGCACATGCAAGTAAAGCTTCCAAGGCAAAGGCAGGAGGATCAGGAACAACCCTGCAGAAGAAGCAAGAAAGGCACCTGGTGAAAGCAGAGCACTTCCTGGGCTCAAAAATGACATTAATTATGTCAGGACTGGAAGAGGTTCAGTTCCCTTTCTTTCTCTTTGTGAAAAAAATTAAAACTACGCAAACACTAATGATGAGTAGGGAAAAAAGATGATGAACAAAGCTTCTCACTTTGGGACCCTCTTCCCTCATTCAGCGTCCTGACCACCTCATCCTGCTGGTGGGACTGCTGGAACTGCAGCCATCAGTGCTGACCATGTGGCTTCAACTCCAAGACACTGAATGCCCCCAGCCTAACAAAGGCTTATAGTTTGAATATGCAGAGACAATGATTGATGACAGAATGAGAATTTCGGAATCAGTGAGGTTGGAAATGGCCTCTGGAGATTGTCTAGTCCTACCTCATGTCTCTCAGAGGGCTCAGCTACAGCAGGTTTCTCAAGAATGCAGCAAAGTTTTGAATATTTTGAAGGGTGGAAAGTCTGCAACCTCTCTGGGCAAACTGTTCTGCTGCCTGACCACTCTCCCATACAAAAAAGCTTTCAGTTATAGGTAAGTGGAAATTCACTTCTTACCCATTTGCCTGTTTCCCACTCTCCAGGCCATGACCCCATCAGGTGCTCATACACAGGCATGGCTGGACCTTCTCCAGTATAACACTGATTGTCTTGTACTAGGAGCCCAGAAATAGACACAGGACTCCAGATATGACAATAATTGAGAATTAACCACCGGCAAGTGTGTATTAATGAATGGGACAGGAATCACAAACAAACAGGAGTGTCTTGTTTGGAAACCAACCTGATTGAGAGTCTTAAATATTCCAAAAGTGACTGCCCAGTTCCCTTTACCACTAACTCCCTCTCTCCCTCTGTGTATATATGCTTTCAATTGTGCCAACACTTAAATCTTGAGCCTTTTGTAAGTGAGGGTGTTATTATTGTTGGTACTTCACATAAAGATAACCCAATGTGGAGCAGGGAGCAGGCCAAGGCAGCTCCACCAGCCAGGCCAGAGGCAGGAGTCCAGCATCCAGCTCCTTCGGCTGTACCAGCCCAGCACAGAACAAAGAGACTCATTACATGTACTGCTCTGGATCCGATAAAATGACCCCAGGTCATGTTTAGGCTATGAATGGCTTTTTTTTTTTAGTTCCCAAGCCTGCAAGAGCTAACAGGCCATGCTTAACTGTCTAAGAGCTCATTTCGCTTGCAGCGCCAACCTTTATGCCAACCATTACCTCATCTAAATTCAGGGAATACATGTTCTTGACACACCCCTCCCCTGCATCAATAGCAAGGCTGATGATTCAAAGGAAAAGAAATACCAGGACAAAACAGCAAGCTGTAAGACAGACTGAATCCTCTAAACACTTCTGCTCTGATGTTTGCAGAAGCAAGCTGCTGAATTTGCTCCTATCATTCTACTCTCAGACAGATATGGAGCTCCAAAAGCTTGGCTTTGCAAATGCAGATCAAGCCCAGAGTGTGCCAAGCCTGACATGTGCTAAATGTAGTGCAAGGGAATGCTGCTGAAGAGCTGCCCACACTGCCTCCCTCCATCCCACGTGGGCACGACAGCGCTCCAAAGTTGGAAAGAGCCAGGCACCCTTTGCAGCAACGCAGGAGTAAAGAAACACAGTACCAAGGGAAGGGAACGCTCAGGGTTGGAGGTTTTGTTTTTATTCTTTTTAAAGCAAACTGTGTTATTTATAAAATCATGGCCAAAATAATGCATGTGGTGCAGAGCTCCAGTTACTGCTGGGCAGAGAAGCAAGACAACCACAATCTTTTCTCCTTAATGCATTCCACCTCTCTGGGTTTTCTGTAGTTAAGCAATCAGAGCAGCTAGAGCACAGAGAGGTTTGCTCAGCTCATCAGCCATCATTCCTGCAAGAGCAGAGAAAGGCTTCTCAACAACAGGGGTATATATAAATACTTCACTCGATCCTGACCAAAAGGTCAAGAGAAAAGGTCATCTAATACCCACACTGTTCATGCCAAATTATTCCAGCCACTCAGGACCCATGCTTGTCTTTCTTTTAAAACTAAAAAACACCCATAACCAGTCATAAAAAGACTGAAATCCTGACCGCCACAATACACTGGAGTTGTATTCTGCATCTGGATTCAGGGCATTTCCAGGGAAATTTAAAGTTTTGGCAAAAGTACATGGAGCTTGAAAAGCACCCTGTCCTCCCATGGCTCTCCCCCAGCCACCCCACTGATCTCCGGCTGCAGCTGCCTGGAAAAGGCCCACTCAGCTCCACCTTCCCACACAACCATGGGAGGGAGGGAGGCAAACACAATGCTTCAGTTATGAAAACCAAACAGCTTTGAACTCATTTCACAAATTCAGTAATCTGAGTTGACTGCTAACACATGGGGTTTTTTGAAACGCAGAGCCCATGCTGCTGCCTGTGGCTCAGGAAGTCCCTGACCTCTCTGCAGGCTGTGGGGAGGGATTGCCCTGTGCTTGCCCTGTTCCTGTGCTTATCTGCCCGCAGCTGATAGCGGTGCACTGCTGGAGAGCCTGCAGACAGCCCCCTACAGCTGCTGCTGCTGCCCAGAGCTCTAGTTACACTTTGCACCACTATGTAAGCACCAAAACTGATTGTACCTACTGCATTATTTGTTTTATTTCTGAGGGAAAACAAATAAAATGCACTTTCTTGCCCTTCTCAAGGGTTCCACATGGACAACTGCTGCCCTGATGACTGAGCTCACAGCAGCTCTGGGCACCTGCTCAAAACCAGACCCACGCGGGATTTCTCCCTGACCACTAAATGAGCCGTATTAAGTGGATCCTGATGTCTGAGGCTTAGGGAATGGACTGAAGAGAGTTCCTGCATTGGTGCACTTGTCTGTCTACAGAAAAAGGGCAAAGAGACGTACCCTGCCCCTGCCATGCATCATCTGCTGGGAGGAAAGTCGAGCTGCCATGCCAACAGCATCTGGAAGGACTGTCTTCAGATGATTTACTCTTCACATTATCTGCACACAGGAAAGCATCTTCATTAAAAAATTAAATCAAAAAAAGCCCAAATCCCAAACCTAAAAGATAATGACATAGGTATATTCACATTATTAAAACCACTTAATCATGCCTCTGTCTGCTCACTATGTCACAATGCCTGGATGTTATGTAATTTAAGCCACACATTAATCTGCGCTTCTCATCCTTGTGGGTTTATTAACAAAGGCCGGATGAGGACACTACATGCATAAGTTATTAAGAGCAACTCACTTAGGAATGGGTACACTAACAACATTCCTAAAAGTAAACTACTGGCCCATCTCTGTTGGGGACCTAAGGAGGCAGCTGTAGTTCCTGCAGAACAAAAGCCACATCCAGAGTATCCAGCTCCAACTCCCACCACCTTCAGTGAGAAGGCTTCTGCTCAAGCTAGCAGAAATCCATAATTACCAAATTAATTGCTTCATGAAAGAGCACAGATAAGAGAACTGCTGGAGGAAAAAGTTGCTTTGATGATTACTTTCAGTAACTAAAGCAACAATAGGATTCACTTGCCTCCCTGAATGACTCCCCTTAGCCCCTTTCTAAGACCTGTACATAACAGACTTAGGGTATCCTTCACATCTTTCATAAATCACAGCTTTTTCATATCTCTGACTTTTCCTTTCTTCCTTTCACCTAATGAACTCTGAGGTTTATGCAGTTGTGTGTCAGTTTGGTTTTTTGCTGCATAAATGCAGATATAAAAAAGTATTTCTCCTTGTTGAGTATTTATACATTAGGAACTGCTTGAATCCACTGACAAAGCATTGTAAAACAGATGGTAAAATATGGCATGTGTTATATTAATTGCCTTATCTGGCTTTAGAAGTTGATTTCAGCATTCTGACTAACATCATACACTCTGTTTTGTGCACAGATACCTATATGTATCTATGCCTGTCTTTAGCATCTCTAACAGATTCAGGACCAGACTCTGCATTCATCATCCAGCTAAACTTTCAGTCAAATGTGAGTTTCTGGTAGGCAGGGAATGTATGAACCAGGGGCGCTTGCAGTCAATCAGTGAAGACTGACAGTTGCAAAGATGCAAAGTGAAAGCCAGAAACGAGGCTTAACTCAGTGCAAAATGAGGAGATGCTCCATCCTTCTCAAGGCCACGCATGGAGAGGCTCAGGCAGGAAATCCCTCACTGTGCTGGATGAGAAGCTGCTGGCTAGGCAGCCTCTAACACAGCCTTTCCAAGCTGCATATTCACTCCCTCCCTTGGTCTGAAATTCTCTGAATTTGTTGGTTATCAGAGCACAACAGAAACCTTCTGTGTGAGTCAACCTAACAGAAAAAATCTGCAGGGGAGGCGCTATTTTTTTTTTATTTATTCCAAGATGAGCACACGAGTTTGGAAAGTGCTCAATAAAAGATTCTGATGTTGCTCCCTAAAACACTGATGTGCTGGATTGCAGATGCAAGCAAGTTCTGCAAGGGAGAGTGACTAATGAGATGTGGCTCCAGGGGAGAAGACCCATGTGTGATCAGTGAGAGCCCTTTTCAGCCAAGCAGCTAAGAAAGGGACAGAAGAATTCAGACAGAAGTACGAGAGGCCACTCACCTAAATCCCTGGAGAGATCTGACAATGTCCCAAAGGTCACAGGACAGGATTTTACATCTGCAATATCCCATGTTCCTGAATTTAAAATGCAAACAAACAATAACCCAAAATCTGATGTCATGTTCACAATTTTTACCTCATGCTCCCAAGCTCATTACAGCCCTTCCATGTTCTCTTAATTCCAGGCCTAGATCCACTGCTGTTGCTGGACAAGCATCAAGCAAGGAGAAATCACCTTCATGGACAGGGAGAGTCCAGCCCCATTACTATGTACACCTTCTCAGACTTTTAATGTGCATGTCACACCAGCATGGCACTTCTCTGGACTTAAATTCCTCACTCATCTGAACTGATACCCTTTATGCACTGCTGGCGAAGTTGTCATTATGTACTAGAATTTGGCCTTTTGAAAGCATTAGAGTAAAAATGGTACTAATATCCTCCCTCATCAACCCTGTAGTTTGCAAGAAAAGGACTCTAGCAGAGAAGGTAACTCACATGAGGGAAACCTAAGAGCGTTTTCTGAATCATCAGAGTACTGGATTAATGCTACTGAAGGTGAGTCATCAGGTGGCCTTATTCAATTCAGCCACCATGCTCAGTTAATCACTGAGAATGTAGTCAAATCAAATGCTTTTGATTTAGGAATACCCTGCCTTTTAATTTTTTGAAACACATAGATATACCCTGCAGCCTAACTCTGGCCATGCGTGAGCATCCTCAGTAGGCAAGACTGTGGTTGTAAAAGACACAAATAGTACATGTGGGTAGAAAACCACTTGCACCCAGCAGGTAGTCTACAACACAAGGAACTCCTGCCATAAGGACCCCTCTTTTCACATTGCTGGGAAATAAATGACACCTAGCAGGGTCCAAGGGGGGTGGACAACACTGTGTGTGCAGGATGAATATCGGGGGGGCTGCACTTTGATGAGGACACAGCAATTTGTGAAGCTTCCCCTCGGCAATATTTGAATGTCAACACTCACCTACATTGGAGAAAACATCGTCTTCTGACCTGGAGGGTGCCAATTCTTCCCGTAGGGCTCCTGAGCCCTTCAGCACAGTCCCACACTCTGCCTTGGCAAAGAAAGCAGCTTTTCCACCACCACCAGTGTCCTCTGTGAGTGGCCACACTGCTCCCTTCTCGTCCCAGTCAAAGGCTGGCTCAGCCGCTGAGCTACCCAGGGATGCTCTGCCGGGGTCTTCTCGGGAATAAACATTACCACAGGATCGTCATTATTTTTAATTACAAGGAAGAGTTTGTTCAGGAGAGAAAACAGAACAAAGCCTGACCTAAACCCATCAGACTATTTCCAACTGAAATTATTTACAGACATGGTGGCAGTGAAACGCAGCCCCTGGGATGGGGCACCGAAGTGGAAAACAGGAAGGCCAATGTGAGAAGGATGGAACCACAGCAGCCTTGGGCATCCCTCCCTGTAGGGGAGGCTCAGGGCCTCCGGGGCTCTGCTGGGGGCCCACAGCAGTGAAGGGAAGAGCTGGACCTCCAAGAAAAAAGAAAGCAAACCTCTTGGATGTTGGTCGTTCAAGACTGCTAGAGAAATCAGTGCAGGCATATGAATATCTTAAAAAATGACAGTTATCGCCAACATTTTGTTCCAAAGGGCTCCTCAAGTGTTTCATAACTCCAGCCTTCAGAACAGCAAAGCATTTTCTGGAGCTCTGGTGAGGAGGAGACCACTGCTGACACCAACTCCACCTTCACATACCTTAATGGTGATGCTGCTGTTTCTCTCCTGCCAAGAAACAGCAGCCAGCACTCGGCAGGATTAAGGCTTCTTCCTAGATCAGATCTCACTACTCTGTAAATGCCCATGCCAGCATGATTCAGGGTTCATGCAGAGGCTGCAGAACTGCTCCAAAGACTTGTGGTGCTTCAAATGAGACTTGGAGCTCCCTTTCCTGGGTTAGCAAAGCCCTTAACACCTGCATGACCTTAGGGTTAACCCCTGTGGGGTTCTGCATGTGGAGCTGGCACCACTGATGACAACAGGTCAACTTACATGAAGAAGGAAATGTGGAGCCATTTACTGGGAGAAACTGGTGACCTCAGCACCTCTAGTCTTTCAAGACCCTTGATAAACCAAGAGTCAAAAATCTAAACTCTTGATATTTAACTCTATATAATCCAAATGATAGATAAAGTGGTCTCAAGGTGTCTGTATATTTTTCTATTGAAATTTCCTGTTCTCTTACCCTTACTGTAGACAGCGCACTAACTCATATATATCCAGCTAAATTTCCTAATCCAGCTATGTCTCTCCAATATCCAAACCCCTATCTTAGTTTCTAAATCACTCTAATATTATAAACCTAAAGGTTATTTTGATCATTTAATCACAGATAATGAAAACACTTCCAAATGTCTTAATTCCATGATCTGCTTTCATATAGTGGTTATTACATATAACCACTATGATTTCTGCTGTATGATTAGCAGAAATGTATATAGGCATAAGTGCACAGCAGACACCTTGAAATCCCCAGATACGAAACGTGGAGTGAGCACGAAGTGTTGTTTCATTTTAACTCATTAGGAAAAGAGCATATTCCTATTATAGCTCTTTAGTCTGGACAATCCTGGACTAAAGGACCTGTTTGGAACTGAGAAAATTATTCATGTTTTTATATGTCCATTATCAGAAAACCTCTGTCAAGCCATGCAAAAGGAACAAGCCCACGTGACACCAAGCCTTTAGCAGATCTATGCTCTAACAGACATCTGCTTTCAAAGTCCTGTGGGTAATGCTGTGTGCTCTGCTGTGTGTTTTAATGAGAGCACAGAGTAAAAGGCAAGCTCCCAAGTAAAAGCTCCCAAAGCTGTTTTTTCTTAAGTAAATAGCCTCAGTGAGTGCATGGATTTTGCTGCCAAATGATGAATAGAGCAAACAGACACTGGGGTGTGGGGAGGGGTAACAAGCCCAGCCAGATCAGGTGTGCAAATTGAGCCTGTACATTTACCTTTTTGTTTCAGCCTTTCCTTCCTTAGGTGTCTCTTTTCACGGCTGCTGATCTTGGTCTGCCAAACTCCTACAACAGAGAGCAAAGTTCATTTTTAAGCTATCAAACAACTGTCTTCATTGCATTTACTGCTTAGCACCAAGGTAAATAGCCATCTGAAAGTTTCTGATGCTGGCTGTAAAAGATCATCAGACCTTGTGCAGCATGTCCCCTGTGTGCAGCCTTCATTTCCTCTGCAGAGATGTATTACATAAGAAATCCCCATCACAGGCCTGTCTGTTGTGTCCTGACTCACGTAACTGCACATATTCTTCTGTCCCATTCCCTTCCCTTGGGGGAGATGTCACAGCAAAGCATCAGCCACCTTATATATCTGACAGGGGGGAGAAGTTAATGAAAATCTTAACCATTAAATAAGGCTTCCATTTACTGAGTTCCTCTAGCCCTAGACTTGTTCTGTAATGTGGACACCCTCTCCTACTCAGCTGCTTTACACACACATTCATTCACGCCCATGGGGCCACATCCTGTCTCCATCCATTCTCTCCGTGACCCAAGAAGTCAGAGGAGGTGCTGGCAAAAACGGTAAATGAAGGGGAAAAACACAGCCCCTGGAGCTGACCAAGACACATCCTTTCTCTGAAGCATTCCTGAAGAACACATGAAGCATCCCTGAAAAACACATGAAACAGTTCAGCTGGCTCATCCATTCAAAAAATTACAGATCTGTTTGCAGAAAGCCTCTGCTGTGTCCCCTTCTCCCTCAGCAGCCTCACGGGCCCCAGGAAGGACTCTGGTCCAACAGCAGCATGGGCTTCTCTTGCTCTCACCACCACACTAATCACATTGTAATCTTTTAAGCCCAGAAAAGCTTAGAATTTGTTGTTTTCAGGGCAACCCTTGGTGGGGGGAGGCAGAGAGGGGGCTCATGGGATGCAATGGATCTTCCAGTGAAATTCTAGCTGCCTGAGCCTTGCTGGCCTCTGCCAGATTTCTCTGCAGATCTGCTTGCAGACAAAGGTCTTGGCTCTGCTCACAAGTGTGCTACAAGCTGACTGTGAATTGTCCCAGCACTTTTACCAGCCTCAGTCTTGGGCACAACAGTGTGCTGCTCCATCTGTGTATCAGCCTGGCAGAGGCCACAGGATTAGGGGAAGTACTCCACTGACCACTGGTCCTCTGACCACTTCAGAGATCCTTCCTCACCTGCAGATTTGCCCTCCCTGTGTACACAGTCGAGACTTGGGGAGTGTGGGAGGGAAGCACATGGCCCCTGTCAGAGACTGAAATTTTATGGCTTAAACATCTTTATGAAGGATTTTTGCCCATTACAGAAAAAGTGCATCATGAAGCTGCACCACTGAAGCCCACCCTGGATGGGCCTCCTGAGTGAAATCCTGGACTATGAGTTAAACCCATAAGGCAACTTGAGATAAGGAAAGTCACACTATTGTTCAAAGCATCTGGAAGAGCACCCATGGCCCAGCACAGCACCTGCTTCAAGGTGGAGGCCACAGCCCCAGGTTTATCAGCTGCCAAGCTCACACAGACCCTGCACCAAAGCGGGGAGGAGGAAAGGTTTTGGGTGTGTGGCACAGCCTCTGGCCAGAGGCAGTGAGTGCCCACCCTCTGCTGTGCAGAGCAGCTCAGCTGTGGGCCCCCTTCACCCCAGGAAAGCCACATCTAAGGGACATCCTAAGGGACGTGTGAGAGACAGCAGAGAGGTGTCATGGTCCATCAAAGGCCCCTCCCAAAAAGTCCCCAGACCCTGCGCCAGAGCACTGCACGTGATGTAAGAGATCCACAGTGTTGCAAAGGACAGCGTCAAACCTGCCCCATCAGGGGAGGCACATGGGCATTCCCATTTCCCCAAATCTATATTAATCCATGGCATTCTATACTTTAAGGCAGGGGACCCTTACCACCAAGAAGACCAGATGGAGGGAAGCAACAAGCCATCGTTGGAACCCATGGAGGGGTGATACATTTCTGATCTTTGTCAGTCTCCCTGTTCCCCCACACACCTCTTTTTCTATTTTTCTTTCTTACTTTTCTCTTTCTTTCTCTTTGCCTCTTTTACTATTAAATAAAATATATCAATTTTTTAATCTCAACATCTAAGCTCATTGGTTTGAATCATGTTTTTGGGGTATATTCAAATCTTCCAGGGTTTGATCCATTTTATTCACAGGAAGTTAGTTCTCTTTACTCCTCTGTAATTAAACCAGATCACAACAGCACCTGTCCATGTAGTTACACATGGAAAGGAGCAGGTGATAGAAATAGCTCCCAAACTGGCAGCTTTCCCCACTGACACAGAACCCTAGAATTGTAGAAAAGGCCTCCCTTTTGACCTATTTCATCCTGTGTTATTATTTGGTTATATGTATCAGATAACAGAAGAATCAGATATTTTGTTACCTTCTTCCTCCTGCAGTTTGTCTTTTTCCACAGAAAGCAGAACTTTTGGCACATCCTTGTCTGAACACTGGGTTTTCCTCTTCTTCTTAGGCTACAGTATAGAGGAGATATAGAGTAGAAAGAGAAAAAAAAACTATTTGTTATGTTTCATCTGGAAGAAAAAAGAGTCAGGACATTAATTGTGAAATGGAGACAACCCATGATACTCAGAGAGAGTAGGGGGTTGCTGGAGTCTTTTAAGTGTGTGCAAAAGTCTTCCTGAACAGATTTTATTGCAAATCCAAACCAATAAATGCTATTGCTTTGGACCTACAAATCCTATCTGCTAGATTAGAAAGTTCACATTTAATTCAGGTACCTGCTCTATAGTAAGATTTGCATTCATTGTTCCTAAGTTCTTCCTCTGAAGGAAGAAAGTCTAAAGTATTTACCCCCTTTAAACTCAGGAATGCTATAATCAAGAGTTAGGACCCTCCCAATGCTTAACAAAAAAAACCCCAGCCCTCCCCTGCCCTTTCCAACCATGGAGCTGCCTGTTCTTAATGCAGGTATCTGCAGTTTGCACTAATCTGAAGGGCTCAGGAGTAGCTGAGGCCATTTGCATACAACTTGATGAAACAGTAGCACTAACCCTAAACCATAAATTTTGAATGTTCAAGTTTAAACAGTGATTCTTAACTTTTCCAAGGAGGGAAACCCCTGCCAGAAAATGTACCTCCCTGCCCAGGCTCAGGGGCTGCTCCTCACTTAGAATCACAAAATCACAGAATGGTTTGGAAGAGACTTTAAAGACCATCCAGTTCCAACCCCCTGCCACCTTCCACTAGACCAGGCTGCTCAGAGCCCTCTCCAGCCTGGCCTAGAACACTTTCAGGGACAGGGCAGACAGCTCCTCTGGGCAACCTGGAACTTGCTGTAAAGCCCTGGAAGCTCTTTAAAGCATTAGCCTCTTTCTCCACACAATACAAATGCTCAATGCCCAAGGTAAAACTCTTACACAGACCCAAGGAAATGTCCCTGTCAGAGCTGGAATGGAAATACAGGAGATTCCAGCACCCACTTCTGGGCTTGGATGATGAGACCATCCCCCTTGTGGTGGCAGTGACAAAAACTACAATGTGGCTGTGCCAGCAAATTATGTGGTTTTATATTCCTGCAGCATCTTTTAAGTGCAGCAAACCAGGGAAAAACAAAGTATCTTAAAAAAAACGAACATTCTTAAAACAACTGTCTCTTGAAAGAGAATATGTAAACTGTAAAACTTGTTGGTACCTTGAGGAGCTTTTTCTCTCTGATGTTGACTGATGTGAGAAGATGGCCATTCACTGGAACCTAGGAGGTGGACAATAACAAAATGCATTATAGTACATAAACATGTGTGTGTGTATGTGTAAATATATATAAATATATTTATTTCAATACCTTCCTAAAACACATATAACAGTCTGAAAGATACATATAAGTAACCCCCTGTATGAATCTGGGTTAGAATTTGTGGCCTTGTTCCAAGTGGAGTAATTAATTCCAAGTTAATTAGCGTATGCTAAGCCTTTATGAATGTAAGTCCAGAAACTCCACAAAGACTTATTCCAAAGCAGACATATTTGTGGTTTATGATAAGATTTGTCTAGGATCAAAGTTGTTTTTCAAATAGGGTAAGCCAGTCTTAAAAAAACAGCATAGACATGAGAGGGTTTATTTTAATTCTTGTTTACCAGTTGGGTTGGACCTTATGTTCCCTCTCAAGTCTATCTGACCAACTAAAATAATAGATTTTATCCTACCTAGATCCAGTAAAATAAAGAATAAATGTTTAAGGACTTTTCAAATAGTTTGACTAATGTCTTAGCTGTCTCAGAATTCCCTGGGAAGTGCCAGCCACCAGCTACAGGGATGGGAGGGTGTAAATATGCAGCTGGGACAGCAAGGGCTGTGCCAGCAAGGGCCAGTGCACACTGCAGAGCCAGCAGCACCCAAGACAAGGCTGAAGCTCCCTCCACAGGTGCCTCTGCTTCTCCCTGACACACACAGCAGCTCGTTGCTGGATGTATGGCACTTCTCTGACTTTTCCAGGTTGCTCTCCCTGTGCAATGCAGCTGCTGTTCAGCACTGTCCAGGCTTCCTTCAGCCCATCAGACCTGTTGGGCTGCCCAGCTGACCCCACATCTCCCAGGAGGGAGCCTTACTCAGGCTGTCACCCTAATCCTTGATCCATCCTCTGCCTCCTCTGCCAGGGGCAAGGAGATCCCTGAAAAGTGAAGGCAGCCCTGCCTGGAGCAAAACCCATCTGATCCCTGTTGAATTCAGGTGCCCATTCCTCTTGGGGAAGGGAAGCCAGCTGATGCTTCCTCCTGCCTCCTCCCTCCCCCACTCTCACAGGTCATCTCTGTCCCTGAGACACTGGGACCATGATTAGTTAACAGCAGATAAAATCCTGTGGGTGACTGCCCATGCCTCTCCCCAGCAGACCCAGTGGGGCTGCAGTCCTTCAGACTCTTAATGGTTATCTCTTTGATATTTTGGGGATTTTAGAGCTATTTTTCACAAGTCTCAGAAAGGTCTGAAGTGCATGACAGGCACGTGTATGCTGGCAAATGTTTCATCCCTGGAGGTGTTTGCTTGGAATTCCAGACCAGTTACAAGCCCATGGTGGACATGGACCCAGCAGGCTGGTGTTCATCCCAAGTTACACAATGATTAGGAGCAGAAGCCCCAGAACTGTGGATTTTGCACACAGACAATACTGATTTGGGGTCTTCCAGTAAAACACCACAGTAGCAGGAGTCAAAACCCCTGCCTGTTATATCAGTAATTCCACCAGCTTCACATTATAAGCTTAAGCCAAAATCTCCTCGGTCCCCATCGGCTGTCAAATGCAAACAATATAATTGTTTACAATTATGTTATTCTGAACATTAGTAAAATAATTACTTCTCTGTTAAAACCCAGCAACATTTGTTAGTAGCTAGCAAGGCTGTCTTTTTTTTTCCCACAGGCACTCTCTTCTAAGCCTCTCAGGCTCATTTACTAGAGGCACTCCATAAATCGCACCACAAAGCAAACTGTTTTCCATCTCCTGCTCTGCTCAAGGGAAAAATCCGACTCTACCTGCAGCAGGGAGGGAAACAGTTTCTCACAAAAATGTGGGATATAAAATACAAAACCAGGGGCATTTTGGTAAAAATTTGAACCATGTAGATATGGAAAATCTTGAGTTTATATTATTCTTTCTTTCTCAGTATATGTTTCTGTCCATTTAAATGTGTGAGAATACAAATAGATCTTGTCTCAGTGGACAACAATTCCTATGCAATATAGAATCTTGGGGGAATGACTTTAAATTATATGACAGAGAACTTCAGGAAAACGGAATTTTATTGGATGAATGCAAGAAGAGATGATTGGGGGAAGCCAAACAACACATAAGTGGAATATTCCTTCCTGATGTCATCAAACCCTGATGATTTCCCAGTTTTCATAATGAAATCTTCACTGTTTTCTAACGGCTTTGCAAATGGACCTCCCAAGTGAAGGCAGTTTGAGCAAGACTGCCACCATGGGCACAGAAATAGCAACACCAGCTTAGGAGGCAAAGAGGAGGATGCTTTTTTGCTGTCTTTCAGAAATACACAGATAAGAGGATAAGAGACATCCCACCTCCTGTTAGCCTCTCTTTATATCAAGATGCTTCTGTAAGCATGAGGGACTGCAGAGAGAGACAAGGAAATGTCAGGATTAAGGGCATGAAACTGCCTTCCTCCCCCAGGCTGGCTTAAGCAAGCACAGCCCAAGGCTGAACAGGGCCCTCACACAGGCAAGAACTCCAGAAGGAAAATGCTGAGTGCAATAAAGGATTAGGGAAGATGCAAAATATATTGCCTCTGACAGACTCGTCTCAGCTGGGGCAGGATCACGTTCCTGGACCTTCTCTCCATATAAATGACATTAAGCAAGGAGCTGGAAATTTGCAGCACTTTGTCTTAGTGCCAACTTGACTGCTGCATACTTTTACCAGACAAGCACAATGTTTGGTACTGAAATGATATTTCACCTGCTAGACAAACATTCCCCTCTCTCTCCATCACTGACTAGGAGGTTAAATAGTCATTTACTATATCCCAGGGGTCTTCATGATGACTGACTGGCTATTCAGCCCTAAGTGCTCACTTGGGACTCCTGAACCGTGTTGCATCCTTCCTAAAGAGCAGCTGAGTGCAAAAAAAACCAAACCTGATCACTGACTGATGCTCAGCAAATGTCCCACCACTGTGGTGATGCTCTTCTTCTGAACCTGAAATATCTCTTGCTTCTCTGCCATCCTTCAATAATACCAAGAGCTCCCTTCCTTTCATCACCAAGAATTTTTACTGAGTTTTATTTCCTTTCAGTGGAAACGTATTATGTTAGCCTGACCTTTTGTATTAAATCCTGCCCTTATCCAACCCTTTTTCAGGCAGTAAGCTGGCTGTGTGGCTGAGGAACCCCACCCTACCCTATTCTTCCCTTTTGAAGCCCTTAGGGTAGGGGATTAGTCATGCCTTGTTATCGTGCCATTTGGCCACTATGAAAAGGAAAAAGGAATTTTCATTATTTTATTTTATTTAACCTAATGGAATCATTACAGAGAAATTAATATTTTCAGGGGAATTTTTTTCTTAATGAAAAATGTAGTTTTGTACAGGGAAAACACATCTAAATACACCACATTAAATGACTATATTAAGTGCAATTCCAACTACATCAAATATATGCAGAGAAATAGAATCAGGACTTTTAGTGGAATCAGACTTAGCATATTAATTTCTACTCACATTCTGTGGAACAATAGAAAGATTATTTTTAGTTCACGGCCATTTCGTTCATGATCCAGTGGAACAGGATTTCCCCCCCTCCACCCCCTGCATTTTTTTCCCTTTTTTATGTAACCTAAGGTTATGTTTCAAATGATTGTTCTGAAACTAGCAATTTATGATTCTCTTGAGCTAGTTTTTAATTTATTTTATGCTGTTAATATAGTTCTACATAAAGTCACAAAGAAATGAGGCAAAGTAATACATCTCCAAGTGCCCAAAAATGCTGGGTTTAGTATATAAACCTTGTATTCAAAGCCATAAAGCTCTATGCCTAGAGACTTATCTTTATGCATTTCAGTTTTGTTAGACTCGTCATTTTTATAAAACCCAACACCTTTGTTTCTATCAGATCAGGCTGCCTGCTTTCACATCTCAGTGCCACCAACTGGTTAGAGGAGTAATTAAACATCATGTGAATATCAGCTTCAGGTTCACTAACTGCCCTTTGTCCCTCTTGGGAAAGGTGCTTAAAATTGCCTTCTTTAGGAAGGCATGGAAAGGTTTGCCCAGTAGAGGGATACTACAACAAAATAAGCTCAGCCTATGAAACCCAAAGGGAGCTATTATATGCTTCACACATTGGAAATCAGGAAATTCATTTAAAAACATGAATAAAGATTCAGAAAATTGTTCTCAGCTACCACTTTCAGAAAACTCAAATTAAGTGGGTTGGACACTGGAAATGAAAGGAAGCAAAACTACCCCATTCTAGCAGGGGGTCTGTGAACACAAAACCATTTCCAGATTTAAGAAGTACTTCAATTAAATTGTTTCTTAGTGCTCAATTCCAGAGGAAAAAAAAACTGGAGGTTTTTTTTCACTTTATGTTACAACACAAGAAAAATATCATGGATTTAGGCCAAAGGGCAATACTGGTATGACAAAAGTGACACCAACATGCACTAAATTAAAATATTAAGGGAGGGGGTGGGAGAAAAGAAGAAAAAGAAAAGGACTTTCTTAGCAGGAAAATAAATAATCTCCCTTAAACATGCTCTATTACAACTGAACAAGGTATGACTGCACTTTTCAGCTTTCTCAGTAGATTTTCAACAAGCCGAAAAGTGAGCAGGAAGCCTTTCTTCATCCCTCTCAGCATCCTCTGGAAGATCCAGTCCTTGCTCCCTACACTGCACGCTCTGAGTCAGATTATTTGCAGCACCACTTGCAGTTCACTGTTGGCTCTCTGCAGGTGGGTTCTTGTCTCCTGTGCACAGAAGCAGGGGCTGGGCCACGGGGAGAGCAAACCCAAGTGCTGCTGCTGCTGCTGCTGCCAGACAGGGCCCACGTTTCTGCACCCACAGACCGCCAGCAATCGGCGAGACAAACGTGTTGGGAAACAAAGCAGTGCTGGCTTTCATTAACTGATTCATAAATGGAAGCAGACATCCTGGCCAGTCTGGCTTTGCCACATGGTCTTGTCCTGATGATGGACTTTGCTCAAGGAGACCTATTCCCTAAACCAATGGGAATGGGGTGAATGGGAAAAGACAAGCCTGCATTTGTCAGAGGAGAAAGGATGGGGTTTAGGCAGAGGCAGAGGCCATCAGAGAAACAGGAGAGTACCAGCTTCAAAGGAAATCACTCATTCAGTTCTAACAGCTAGAGAAAGGACAACACAATGACAACTTCTGCTCAGGTGACAATGGAAAGCCAAAAAAAAGTTGGGTTTGTTAGCAAAGGAAACTGAGTGGCTCTCCATACATGGCAGAAGGACATAAAGGAACTTCTCTGGGACATGGCTGCTCACAACACTACAGAGACATATCTGCAAAGGGGAGGGAAAAGAGAGCAAAATCCTGGTTTATGATCAATACTGTAAGTACTAATAATCTTGTTGTTAATAGCTGTTATTGATATGTGGTAATGCAAAGTTTTCCCTGGCAAAATCACTTCAGACAAATTCCCAGTAGGAAAGAAGACTGTTGGAAAGGAAAATTACATAGGAAACATATGCAATGAACAGACAGAAATATATAGAACTACACACTAAGAATATGTGAAATTTTCCCTTTCCCTTACAGCACCTAATGTAGAAAAGAAAGAGGCAGTTCTCCCATCAAATGGATGCTCCATTAACTTTGTGGGAAAGGATCTGGGCCATCAGCACAGAAAACCCATTAATCTGCACATATTCCCAGGGATGAAGTTGGCCATGGGGACCCCTTGAGCACAAAGACAGGTTGATAACAAGGAGTGGGAGCCAGGACTGCATATGTAGCCATTCACATCCAAAAGCAGTTGCACGAGAAAATTTAGGGAAACATCCTTAAGATAACACTGCCTGCATTACATGTCCTCCAGCTGGCCAGCCTTCCCTGGACACATCAGAAGCCACACAGCAGCCATAAACACAATCACACCTGACATGTACCTGCCTCAGTTCAGCTGCTCTCATCATCAGGAGAGAAAAACATATCTGGGGAAAGGGTTTCTGCAGCATGAGTAGATTAAAACTACTGTTGTGAGGAGGGAAGAAGAAATCAGTTTCCTGGCATCTTCTATTCTGATTAATTAGAGCACCATCTCAACAAGGGATAACGGCTCCATTTTAAGGAGGCAATTACCAAACATCAACACCTTCCAGGATACTTTAAAATCAATTCTCATCCAAGATAGCTGTATAAAAATAATTGTGCAACTGAGTTGCATTAGCATGAAAAATACTGTGTAACTTGAAAAGGTAAAAAAACCCATCTATTTCTGAAATTCTGAAGCTGAAGGGATGGATATGTAGTTCTGGTACTCTTAAACAATCCTGCAAGAAGCAAAAAGTATCTCCAGTTTATAAAAACACTTCAGAAAAGCAGAAAGCTTTCTTTTGGAATGTATCAGATGGCACATATTTTTAGAATCTTTTTAAAGAAGATGATGTCACTGGATTTGTAAAAAATGCTCTTTATAACTGACCAGTTTGCAAAACAGCTCAAAAACTTTAAATAAACACAAACATCCCAAATCAAAAACTGCCAGTCCGATCAGTTGGCTTCCAGCAAGTCCCATTAGCAATTTACCAAAATGAGGGAAAAGGAAATCCTGAAAAAGGCTAAACACTCTCAGCATAATTTCTAGACCTTTTTTTTTTTGGTGTGTGTGTGGCTGTGTGGCAACAGCCAGAATGTAACTTGTTTTGTTCTATGCATAATGAGATCACATTCAAAGCGTGCTTGCATGATTGTGTGGAGGCCATGAAACCACTGGATCACAGTGGTGGGTGAGAGGCTCTCACAGCCCAGAAAGCCAAGTGTGTCCTGGGCTGCACCCAAAGCACCAGGGGGGTGGGATTCTGCCCCAGGGCTCTGCTCTGCCCTGGTGAGACCCCACCTCCAGTGCAGCATCCAGCACAGGAAGGACATGGACCTGTTGGAGGGAGTCCAGAGAAGGCCACCAAATCATCAGACGGATGGAGCGCCTCTGCTATGAGGAAAGTCTTGAGAGAATTGGGGTTGTTCAGCCTGCAAAAGAGACTTCAGGGTGACCGCCCTGCTTCTGGACAGGACAGGGTTAATTTTTTGCAGAAACTGTGAGAGGGTGTGGCCAGGACCCGGAGCTTTTTCTATCCCACCTTACAGTCATTAGCAGGGGTGCCAGGGGAAGGGACTCTCTTTTGGGGAGAAGGGGGTCCTTCCAGTCTGGTATTGTCTATTGTCAAGGGGTTTCTGTGTAAATAATTTATTTTCTTGTACCCTCTGTCATTCGTATTATTCCTTTTCCTGTTTTTTTTTTGGTTTTTTTTTTTTTTTAATCTCGTTACTGTTTCCAGTAAAATGATCTTATCTCAGTTTAAGATCTTTACCTTTTGTGCCTCCAAGTCTCAAGTCCATCCCACTGCAGGTGGGAGGGGAAAAGCTGTGGAGAAGAAGGGGTGGTTTTGGGGAATCTTGGTGGTTGCACTAAACTGGGGACTAGCATTCCTAAACCTTGACAGTGATCCAACTGAGGCCTTTCCCTACCTGAAGGGAACTTCAAGGAAAGATAGGGAAAAACTATTTACAAGAGCATGTAGTAAGAGGACAAGGAGGAATGAGTTCAAATTGAAAGAGAGGAGGTTTAGATTAGATATTAGGAAGAAGTTCTTTACCATGAGGGTGGTGAGGCACTGGAACAGGTTGCCCAGGGAAATGGTGGGTGTCCCATCCCTGGAGTTATTCAAGGACAGGCTGGATGGAGCTCTGAGCAACCTGGTCTAGTGAAAGGTGTTCCTGCCCACAGCAAGGGAGTTGGAACTGGATGATCTTCAAGGACCCTTCCAACCCAAACCATTCCATGACTCTATGAAGTTTGTTCAACAGTCTGATCTCACATGGGCTGTTGAAGCCACTCTGGCTGTGTCTAACAGGGCACCATGGCTCCTGGAGAGTGTCTGTCTGCCTATTGCTATGGGGAGTAGGGACACACAAAGGGAAGATCAGTCCTACATCATCCTGCAGCCAAGTAAGAGCACATTTCATGGGAAGGCAACCAGACAGCCCACCCCTGGGGCAGCAACTGGGAATCACTGGCAAACATGCATTCCCAAACTGAAAAAATAATTAGCCACCTAGGTTCTTTTAATTAAGATCTTGACTTATCCACCACTCCAGGATATGCAGATGTTTGGCTGCTGGGATGTATCAACACACCTGAGCACTGGAGGCAATTTGTGTCTTGGTTTTTTCATATCTCAACAGGCAACAGAGAGGGGGTCCCATCCTGTAATACCTGCACACCCCATCTTATCATATTGACCATGTGTATGAATGGGAGACTTTGTTATTAATGGCACCTCTGCTGCTGCTTTGGTGGAGATTTTCATATGCAAATCTCAGCATATCAAAGGTGTCTGGCTGTTCTGGCATCCTCCCATCAGCTAAGCGCCAAAGCAGGGCAGGATTTTACACTTAAGTAAGGAGATGCAGTTTTTGCCTCAAGGATATGATGTTCCAAAGACAGAGAGAACCTGATGGGAAATGACAAGGAGCAGTGGAGAAGGCACGATGGGGAAAAGAAAACAAAAGAGACAAACAGAGAAAGGAAAGGGCACAGTACTGTCATGGGAGAACAGGCCTTCATTTTTCATTTCAGTATGCAAGAAATTTTCTCTGGGTTATCTATCTTTAGGATCTTTTAAGTTATTTTTCTTGATCATTCTCTTCTCGTTCTCCACCTCCTCAGGACTATGTTTTCCATACTCTGCATGATAATCAGGGGGTCTCATATAGAAGATGATGCTACCATGCAAATGTGAGAGCCCAGTTCCTACAGAGTAGGAATTGCTCAGCATTGGAAAAGATGAGATTAATGGCAGAAACTGCACATGACTGTAAACAAATTTATCCCTTCAGTTTATCCTTCCTCTTCTTTGGTTTCTGTTACTTAGGCCTGCAGCATCTCTGACTAGAAGATATCTATTCAAATCAATGCCATAAGCTTGAACTAATAACCCTGCTACCATCACAGCACCTGGACACATTTCTGACACAACACCTCTGATACATTTCTGCTCATGAAGAACAAAACCACTTATTTTATAGCACACATTTTAAAATCCCTGCAAATTAATTTTGCTTATCTTTCTCAAAAATGAGACCTAGGAGATAAAGTAACAGATTAAACAATAAAGTGGGTGTCTCCCCTTTCTGTCCCACACTGCCTCCAGTATTGGCAGCTCTGGAAAATTTCCATTTGTTCTACAGACAACTCAAGTAATCTAATATTGATGATTATAAAGGTATGATAAAATTGTTACTAAAATCCTTCTTCACCCCTTGACACTGGCAGCTCTGTTCAGATTGTTTTTGGATTTAATTGTTCTTTACTAATTCAGGGGTACTTGTGCTGCCAAGTCAAGATTCTTCTCTGACTGATGAAAGAACAAATGCCCTAAAATCGAATAGTTTATTAAAAGATAACTATAATACAACTAAAAGCTAAAGCATCCATGAGAAAATAATAAACCCTTGAAAACTAATAATAGAAAGCCCAACACATTTCTGTTCCTGAGGAACAAACCCACTTATTTTATAGCACACTTTAAAAAAAATCCTGCAAATTCATTTTGCTTGTCTTGCTCAGAAATGAGACCTAGGAGACAATAGTTGCAGATTAAAATGTTAAAAAAAGGTCAATGTATTAATTTTAAGTACATACTTATGTTTGGTAAATTATTCTGAGAGCTTTCCATATTGCAGTGTCTCAGTGAAATTGTTTTCTGTAATTTACACTGAGATTTTCTGCTACAGACAGCTTACAGTGTGTCAAAGCAACAGTCATGACAATGTCATACAGAAACTTCAACACTATGCATCAAATCAAACTCACAGCATATATTCAACAGGGTGGCCACGGTCATCAGCTCACAGCCAGGTATTCATGCAGTAACAACAGAGCATTGATTTGGAGTAAATACACATAATTAGCACATTATATTAACACCGTAGTATGGATACTATTCTTGTATATTGCTTCTTAATATGATGGGCATTAACTGGAGTTTTCTTAATTCCCTGCAAAGAGGATCCATCTCCTATGGAGTTACGCTGTCAGACAGAACGGCGGATGAAAGGCCAGTGCCAGCAGCCCCCAGCGAGTTGCTCGGGCAACCTGCTGCCTTGCACTGTCGCCTTGTTGGCACCACAGGGTTAACGGGGAATGCTGAAACCCCTAACCCCTAAATCACATCGAGAGGTTCGGGACGGTGCGTCCTGGGCGGGACGCGATGAGATGGGATGAGACAGGTGAGATGGGATGGCAGCAGCCCGATGGGGCCGGACGCAGAGGGTGAAGGACTGTTCTCTGCCCTGAAAAGGTGCCGGGGAGGAAAGAGGGAAGGATGCTCGCCCCGTCCCGGGGAGCGGGCGAGGCGCGCCCCCCACTACCCTTACCTGCGCCGTGCGCCTTTGTTCCTCCGGCTGCCGCGGCGGCAGCGCCCCGGCCGCCCGGCCGCCGGCCCCCGCGGGGCCATCCCCCTCCTCCTCCTCCTCCTCTTCCTCCTCCTCCTCCTGCGCCTCCCCGGCGGCGCGGGGCCGGGGGGGTCCCGGCACGGCCCCTCGGTCCCGCAGCCCCCGCAGGACGAGCAGCGCGGCCGCGGCGGCCGCCAGCACCAGGGCCGGCCAGAGCAGCGCCAGCAGCCGCCCCGGCAGCTCCCCCGCGCCCAGCGCCATCCGCGCCGCCGGCCCCAGCATGGCCGCGCCGGCCCCGCCGCCCCGCGGGGATGCTCCGCTCGCTCCGCTCCCAAAGTTGGTGCCGGAGCCGCGCTCGCCGCCGCCGCCCCGAGCGGCTCCGGTGCGGCCGCGGAGCGGCTGCGGAGCGGCGCGGGCGGGGGACCGGCCGGCCGGGGCGGGGATGCGGGGGGGCCCGGGGGGCGCGGACACGTCGGTGCTTACGGGAGCCTCGTGGCGAAGGGCGGGTGCGCCGTGCGGGGGGGCGGGAGTGGGACCCCGGGCGCGGCCGATCGCTGGTGCGGGGGGAGGAAGGGGTTAATGCACGCAGTGGGTCTCCCCTGTGCAAGGATGAGAGCGGTACGCGATGAAAGGTGAAGGCGATGCGATTCGAAGCGGCAGCGTTAGTTGGAGAGCAGATGTTCGGCCGAGGATTGGGGTATGCAGGGATGCTCACAAGTGATGCTTTTCTGCGAAATTCCCCAGTCTAGACAGAACAGTGTTTGGGGATGTACTTCTGTTGTCAGGCAGCGCTACAAACATGTCGTTATCGAGCACCATCGCTGTGATGATGACAAGCGCTGCCATGTAACGCAGCGCGGGATGCGCTCTCATCTCGGGCTCATCCTCCGAGAAACAGCATTTTACCGCCGCCAGCAGAGCGCGGAGCGGAGCGCCTGGAACCACAGAGCTCTTTGCCGTGCTGGATGGAAAAATTCTCAGCCACCTGATGGACAAGCGCAGATGATGCTCTCAGAAAGTCTTTTTTCAAAGTCACCGAGTTTCTTTTTAAGTGGAAAGAGGAGTTTTTGCCTTGCTCCATCTAGGGAGACAACCTCTGAGAAATTAATAAACGTTGAATAGCAGTGAAGGGAGGAAGGAGTGAGCTCCTTGTTCTCTCAGCATGGTTGTGTCTTGCACCTGGCACAAACACCGTGGGCACCGTGGGACTTAACAGGGGCCATACCAACAAAAAAAAAAAAAAAACAAAAAAAAACCCAAAAAAAAAGCTTATTTAAATAAAACAACATAAAAAGTCATGTTTGTAGTAAATCCAGCACAGAGAAAAGGCTGGTAAGGGAATGACTTTTATCTGTCATTGTTTATTTCACACCCAGCAGGGACTGCTCTCTCTTGAGTGTGGATCCAAGTGCTGGAGCTCAAACTCAAACCCACTGAAAAGACACCAATGGGGAAAGCTCATTATCCATCCTTCCATTACTTCCATTGGTTATCAACTCTTCAGGGATTAAAGATTTATTATTCCCATGTTCTGGGCCAAATTACAATTAATCCTAAACAAGTCTAGGTTTTGAAAGCACAATAAGGTGTTTATAGCACTCTAGAAATTTCCAGATGAAATACAGGAGGATTGTGAATAAAATGATATGCTGAATGGCCTTATGGAGAGAAGAAGGTTTTGGGAGGGAGGGAGAAATGCTTAATATACAGGAGGGTGCTGTGGGGGTATGGTGGTGCTTCAAATACTGTTGTTTGATAGGAAGCTTCTGCTTAAACATGGATCACACAAGTTACCATTTTCTGTCTGTATCTCATACTGCCTGTCTTCTAAAATTCAGCACTGAATAATCTTGCGGTTTAAAACCTCAGGAATTTGAGTGTTTCTGTTCCTAGGCCTGATACTGATGTCTTGTGAGAATATGCCTGTCTTGCACCCATCTGGAGCCCTGAGCTGATAACTGAGTAGTCATGTGCAAATGTCAGAGAGAGGGGGACTTCCTCCATAGTTAAAAATTGCAGTAATGTGGTTAGTTTAGATACTTGTATTTTATTTTTCTCCTTACCTTGATTTTTATTTTTTACCCTTTTTTATTTCTCTGTTTGTAAAACAAAGATACATCTCTCCAGCTCTGAGCTGTTAAAGTGCATGCAATCTGTATCTCAGCTCATACATAAATTCACTACTTTCAGCTCATCTAAATTAGTTTGTTTTTCTTTTCCTGGGGAAACATAAGCTGAAAGACATTTCAGGAGTCAGGATTGCTTAATTGAGTATGAGATTACTGCTTTGCACCATTCCTTTCTATTTCTTTTTTTTTTTCTTCAATAGAGGCAATGACTGTGGCTGGCCTCTAATGGCATTTATTTAAAAAGATAACCATCATCATATTAGACCTTTTTTTCCTAGTATTATTGCTGGCTCATTGGCAGCATATCTCTTACACTATTGCTCTATGAAAATAGCACAAGTTATTATCATGTCATGTTATATGGAAAGACTGAAATTTTATTGCAAACATAAGGAGATATTTTTCCATTTATGTGTTACATGAGTTAATTGCAGATGTCAGATGGGGAATTGTTCTCCCTTCATACCTGGACAGAAAGTCCAATAACTAGGAGCTGGAACCACCTATCTGTCATAGATCAAAATGTGGTGGATTTCCACTGACAAAATAGTACAGAGTCTAATGCCTGATGGGTCCTGGTCGAACCTGTCTGCTTCTGTGCTGAGTTTGTCATTCAGAGTGCTGAAATTATGATGGTAGGCTTTGAGAAGTTTTCTGAAGAAAAAATCAAGCCTTATTAATGTTTAAATATTTCATGAAAGCTGTTTGATTTTGACAAAATCATACAGCGACTGAAAAAAAAGGCAAAAACCTTGGTTTGGGCAGTTTTCTTGGTAAAGGCAAAGCAGAGTTTTCTAGCTGAAATTAAAACATTATTTCAATTTTCTATTGAATCATTAAAAATGAAATTTACTGAGGAAGGAATTAAGTTATTTTTAATAACATTTCACAGAAATTATAAGGTTCAGACCTGATGTATTAACAGTAGACTTACGGATTCTCCCAGAAAACCCAAGAGAAAAGCCCTACCCTGGCACTACTCATGTATAATCAACAGCAACAGACATGATGAAAAATTAGTGATGTCACACAAGTCAGAGATACAGATAGGAAGCTTTTAAACTGCCCCAGCAAAACCATCTTTTGAGATCCCATCAAAACCACCTTTTGAGGGCCAGTGAAGAGATCTCTTTAACCAGACTCCCTAACCTTAAGGAGTTCAGCAAGCTGCATCTGGAAGAAGGCAGGTGAGTTTTGTTTGTAAGCAGCTGCTCAGAAATCTCTGCATCACGGCAGAGCATGAGCTGTGCCTTCCCTTGGAGAAGCACCTAGGAGGTGCTGACCAGGCTGTTCAGAACAGACCCTTCTTGTGGGATCACAAGGCTTTGCTTTCCACTCTCTGAGCCTCAGGGATTTGGGGTAACTGGGTGGAAAACAGTGGGGGTTTGCACCTATTTAAGTGACATGGAGCAGTCCCTGTGTTTCTGAGCCCACAGCTGGGAGAGGTTTCAGGGGAGCACTGTGCAGATGTGGGCAGGAGGATGTTTGGACCTGGCTGAGATCAAAGCACAGGTCTCTGCTTCAGGCATTCATGGGCAATGAAATGCTGAGTGAGGATGTGTCCCCCAGCAAGGCTGCTGCTGCAGGCCCTGCTGTGGGCTGGGACCCTCCTGCTCTGCTGTAATGAAGCTCGTTTACAAGCTGAGATGGTCTCACAGCCTGCTTGTTTACAGGCTTGAAGGGACATTTGCACCAAGTCCCGAGGTCCATCTGCTGATGTTCAGGACATGTATTCATCACATATTTGTGTAATTTGCAAGTGTCTCCCATTTTTCCTCCCGTCTGAAGCCCTGGTGCAGCAGAGACTTTCCATGGACATGCCTAAAGCTGATGAAGTACTGAGCTTGCTTAGCCTGTCGATGAGGAAACTGAGGAAGGTGGTGGCTGCACGCCTGGCAGCAGCGTGACAATGACCAGTAATGAGAGAGGAGTGCTCCATCTGTTCAGACTATTCAGCTCTTTTGCACTGCTGCCCACGTGGCCAGGTATTTGCCATTAAATAAGATGATTCATTCCTTGACAAGTTGGTATCTGGCCTAGCAGTCCAGCATTTCCTTTTGGCATCTGTGGCTGCTTTGAGGAATGCAGCTTTATAGAATTTTACTAATTATCTAATAGCTTTTCAATCTCTTGTTTCAGTACAGGGAACTGCTGTTAATTAATTGCAGATCTTCAGCATACCATTCTTAACTGATTCCCCTAGTAAATATGTTTAACACTTGCCTTGGTTTCCTGTACATGATTCATTCAGTTGGTAAGTGATCCATCTTTGTTTGCTGTCAAAGTCTTTGAGTTGGAAGAAGACTTTAATCATGTTACTTGGCTTTCCTGAATAGAGAGAAGAAATGGAGTCAAAAAAGCACGCAATGGTAACGCAGTCAAAGAAAGACCACGGCCTGGGTTTCTTTCACCAATAAAAAAGTTGTGTAAGCTTCAATTTCCCTTTCATTTTCATAAAGAACATACTGGAAACATCTATTCAGCCAAAGACATGAAACTAAAACAAAGAAACAAAAAACATCTTGAAAGGAGGAAAGAAGGCACTTTCCCAGCTTATGCATTAATTAAGACCAGTCAAAGAAAACGGCTTCAAAGGAAGGAGGAAGCCAGTGGTAAGCAGGGCTGCAACTGCTTTTAATGGGCTATAGCAATGACATGCATGGCAGGCAGAGCCAGAGCAGGCATCAATGCAGCAGTGGCAGTTCAAAGGCGACAGAGAAAAAGTTGGAGGCAGAACTGGAGTTCCTGAATAGTAAAATTGTTTCACTAGCAGATTTGTCAGCCACACTGTGGGACAAAGGAACTTGTTTAGCAGAACACATCATCTTGAGAACCGTAAACACTGCTGGTTTAAAGATAAAATCAAAGGCCTTGAGAGCAAAGCAGCAGTAGACATAAAAGTATGCATAACTGGCTTTCCTGGAGGTGAAGAGCTTTGCATCCCTGTCAAACAATTCAGAAAGAAGCTGTTAAGTGCCCCAGGTCACTCGCACCCTTAGCACTCATTCTTCCCCTGGGTGGAAGCCTGTGCAGAGCTGCATGAATATACAGCAGGATTGATAGGTTTTTTGCACATCTCTGTGGTGATTTGGGAGTCTGGCAGGAAAATTTATTCCCCTCTACCAAAAAAAAAAAAAGCCGACTGCGACTTACAACATACTATTATAAATATTTTATACAAGTAATAAATGTATTTGAATGTATTTGTTTAACAGCAAAAGAGAGGGCTTTATTATGTTCTTTCCATGCATATTTATTCTCAGTGCTTTTCAGCCTGTGTCCCAGATCCAGCTGTCTGGGAAACCAGCTGGTAATTTGCTGTTTCTTTTGACAAACTCTTCAAGCTCATGCTTTGAAGACTTCCTAGGTCCCTTCATCAGCAACCAGCAGCACGTGTGCAATTTTACAGGAACATGATGTCTACAGAGAAGTCTCCAAATTAAGATGTCTCTCCTTGCTTTGATCCAAACTGGCACATGACACAGTGAGCATGGAGTAAATGAGTGATGACACACAGTTTATTGCTATCAAAACCAACATTCAGAGAGATGCAGCTGACACACTGGAGGGAGGCCATCACTTCCCTCTGGGAGATTTTGGTGTCAAAAGTGTCTGAGCACACATCCACTGGTAAAAGTGTGGCTACACTGCAGTGTTCAGGCAGTTTCACATTCTCATGAAGTCCAGGTATCAGAGCCATGGCTGTCCCCAGATGTGCTCAGATAAGTTTCGCATCTGAAGAGGATCTTCCACTTTGATCTGGAGATGTAGAGGTCTGAAAAATGTACCACATCCACCACATCCTCCATGGTTTCTTCTCATGTTTAGTCATCTTCTGCAGAAAAAGCCTACATCTTGTTGCTAATTTAATGTTATCTAGCTCTGGTTTCCCACCACTGAATTCTGTGACTTGCTCTGACACCAATATCATTCTCATGTTCCTCCTGAGAAAGTGCTTCAGTGTCACATGTAGGTTACCTCTTAGACTGACTTCTGATAAATAAAAGATATTAAAACTGTATTTCTCACCAAAAGGCATTTCCAACATGTCTCATGCTGGTTTTGGAGTCTCTTTTTTTGCACATTGCCTTGACATCCTTTTTCTGCATTGTCTTATGGAGAGGTAACATTCAGCCTTTGTAACCTATTAACTTGATCCTAGACACATGGTGTGGGATCATTTTAGCTCTCTTTTCCTCATCAACATATGAGGGGTACCAGTGGAGCTGGCTGCTCATGTTTTTTCTGCTTCCTAGCCAGTTTTGTAATTTCAATGAAATAAAATGTGACTCTGGTTCCTTCAAAGGAGGTGTCACAGCGAAGGGCTGAGTCTCCTCCATGGCTGGCAGTTGCCTGTGCTTCCAGTGGACATAGGTTTGCTCTAACAAGGGCTCTGTCCCGTGAGCAGCCAGGCCAGAGGGCTACAGTAATCACAAAGAAGATTCTGGATCTGGGTTTTTAGCAGAAATCTCTATTAGCAACTAAGTTCTAAGGTTTTTCAAACTACCATTTTGTCTGGATCCCAAGACTCTGTCCCTGAGTTGTGCCCCAAGGATCCAGACAATCAGGAGGTGTTGGGGTTGTTGTTCTTCTGCTCAGCCTACACAAAAAAAAACCCCTCAGCCACTTGGGATAAACCCCACATTTATAGTCTCCTTCCCCAACCCAGGGTGCCAAGATTTCACCAGAAGGCATGTGACAATGAAATAAATTACACCAATGGTTTCCCATTTTATAATTGCCCTGGCAACTATATTGTAACTTTTCTGATAATATTTCATTTCTGGGGCTGTATCTCTCACAACATTGCATAATTTAGCACTCAGAGCCATCCCACCAGCCTGCCAGCCACACCATACAGCAACATGTTGTTGCAGCAGTGCTACATGGAGACTCCCATGCACAGGGTTACTTGTTCTTCCAGATTCCTACCCAATAATGCAGCATTTTAGAAGGGAAGGCTGAGTATTTGGTAGCTGTTTTTCAGAAGGGAGTACCTTGCAATTTTCTGAGTGCTTGCAGGAGTGTGTGTTTAAGCCAAATTCAAGTCCTTTAGCAGCTCCTTGCACTTCATGTTCCTTTCATGTAATGTTGTTCTAAATTTAGGGTATTGAACTTAAATTCACTGCATGAGACATCTCCAGAGACGAAATGTGTCTTTTCTCAGCCTCCAAAAGCTGTGCTGCCTGCAGCTTACCGTGGTCATTACATACCATGCAACACATGCTATTCAAACCTGCAGACCAGGAAAATAAGATCTGTTTACCTGGCATGGATCAGAGGCAGTCCTAATTTTAAATCTACCTCGGGAATGTGGGAAGCAAAGTGTCTCAGGAGGCAGTCCAGGCTGGAAAATGTAGGCAGTCATACCAAGGCTCAGTTTCTTTACCTGAGTGGTGCTGCTGCTGGGCAGAGCTGTGCTGGCCTCGGGACAGGCAGGAGAGGGCAGCTGAGGCTGGAGCCCAGCTCCATCTGCCAGGTCTGCCCTGTGATGGCTGGATCCCAAGGCCTCCCTCCAGGAGGAGCTCACTTCATGTCTCGCTCTCACCCAAGCCCTCTTGGTCAAAAACTCACAGCTACTTTTGCCTCCTCCTTTCAGCCCTCCTGTTTCATTTGTAGTCCTGCTTCTGGCTTGCTCTGAGACCTCCTGAAGCCAGGAAAACTGGGAAAGGTCTTCAGCATCTTCACCTCTGTACAGCTCTCCTCTAATTAGCCTCAGGCTGCAGGCAGTACTGGGAGAGGGCAGCTCCCACTGAAAAGGGGCATGGTGTGGATTGTATGTCCTGTGGGAAAAATTCAGATCATGGAAGGAAATGCTGGCCATCATTATGTCAAGGGTCTCTACTGACACTTCATCATGTTTCTATGTGAAATGGAATCATTTGCTGTTATAAACAAATTGTAAGATGATTAAATGAAGCAGAGGAGGAACACCAGTATTAGCCACATTCTCAGTCTGCAAAAGGGATTTTCTACTTGTGTTCCTGGTATTTTCCATTTTATTTCTCAACTAGAAAGTAAACCATGGTTTACATGACCTCTGGGGGCCATGTTCACTTCCCCGCTCTGCTGTGTAATACTGGCCAAGTCATTTCAGCTCAGGAGCTAATGGCTTTGCTTTCACATCCTTTATCTGCTTGTATTCTCAGACCAGCATTCCCCAAACTCCACCAGCCCATGGTTTACACAAGGCAACACCACCCCTTGCTCTCTCTGTGAGCTTCAGTTTGAACTTCAGAATGTCCTGTGCCTGTGAGCAGCATTGGGGCAGGTTCCACGGGCCACGGACTGGTGGGTTAGAAATCTCAGGATTAGAAATCTCAGGATTTCTAATGAGCTTATTGTGTGGTGTGCTGGCCATTCTCAGTTTGATCCCTAGGCATATACATCCCCCTCATTAGACAAGTGCCAAAGGTGTCAGGTCCTATTGCTCTCAGTAACAGAATCCTGTTAACTAACTGCTCACATAATTCTGTGTATAAAATGTAAGACATTTCCTTTTCTAATAGTGTCAGTAAATAGGCATGTTGATGATGTGAGGCAGTCAGATGTAGTTATAACAGGAAGCAGGAGTTCCAGGTCAGCTGTGTCCCTCAAAATGTGGTATTGTTCCCTTGGAAAGCTCATCCATATACCAACTGCCTCATTTTTGGGTAGCCACAGACAGGCATGGAGCACAACATGCCTGTTTTGCAGTGACTGCCAGGAAAATGCCCCGTGTTGAAATGTTAAACTTCAAAATGCATTTGGGAATGTTTCCCTGCCAGTCTTTCCTGGTAGACCTTTGAGCTCAGAAATGCTTCTGCAGAAGATGTGGGTCACCCTTGTGAGGAATCTGAGTACCCAGTGCACAGTCATTTTCAGTTTTCCCAAAGCGGTATCGCTTTCATGTTGGCACATAAGAGATGCTTGTGGTTAAGAGTGTAATCCAGTTTCAGTAGCAGAATAATATCTCTATTGTTCAGTCTAATTTTTAATAGCTCTGTGATCCCACAAGCATATAAACAATGGGAACTAAAGTATAAGACTGGAAGGTGAAATTGCCCATTCCTTAGCTGTCTGTGCACCTTCTCTGGTCATGGAACTGAAGAGCAGAAGGAGGTTCTATTTGCTGCTAAAATCTAATATTGTAGACTATGACTCTGCAGCCCATGTGTGTCATACCACCTTTGATACTTCTGAGCAGGAGGGGAAAATGGAAGCCCTTACATGTCCGTGCCAAAGCAGAGCCCTTCAAAGCAGTGAAATAAATGACCTTGGGAAGGTTGAAGCCTCTGACAGGGATGGCAGTCACTCTACAGCATGTCCCCCACCTGGGACAAATCACAAAAGGAGTGAATTATGTGTGGCCAGGCCATCGGAGCTGACTGCTGCAGACTTTGAGGACCCAGAGAAATCTGCAATTCCAACAGCAGATGGCACAGTCTTAAAACTAAAATCAGCCTGCAAAGGGAAATGCTGCCTGGGCTGTGAATCTGAGCGTTCCTTCAAGGGGATCCTGTGTATTTGTCAGCCTAAGCATACTGGTTTTGAAAACAGTGTGTTTTCTCTTTAGGAGAAATCATTACAAAGAAACTGCATATATGAGACAATCTCATAGCAGTGGAGTTTTATTTAAGATTCTCAAGTACAGCTGACAGCTTAAGTGTAAGTATAAGCTTTTTGCATCCATGCCTGATAAATCACTCTTTTGATCATCCTTGTATGATCTAGAAACCATTTACAGTGGTCATGGATACAAAGCAGTTCTATTTACTGGAAAGAAAGTTAAACCCCAGAATTATTTAATTGAACAGTAATGTCTGAAATTTGCTTTTATGTGGACATAATCCTTTTGGGATTCTTAAACATCATCCAGAAAAATACCAAATAAGGCCAAAAAATATCTTCTGTTACTTTTGGAATTTCATGAACTAAGTCAGATATGGGTAAATCAACTCCATAATTCTCAGCCCTCCACATGTGAGGAAAGCAGTGCAGCAGATCAGGCACTTTGGTTCCATCAGCAATTATAATTTGGACAGGCAAATACACTTAGCTTGGCACTTTTTCTACTAACTTACAGAATAAAACCTAGAGCTCTTCCTCCAGTAGGCAATATGGTAAGCCTGGATGTATAATACTGGAAAACCATTTCATTATGTTGAAGGAATTAAGAAACTAATCCATCCTTTTGATGCACTAAGGAATTGCTAGAGGAATTGTCTAGTGGTTATAGCAGGAAACTGTGAGTCAAGGCATCTGTTCCCCCCTTTGTCAGTGAATCATTTCCTGTTCTTTGGTCCCACAAAACACCCAGACAGAATCTGTCCCCAAGTAAAATACACCCTTTGCTAGATGAGATCCCCACATAGCTCCCAGGCTTGTGGTAGAAGCTTTCACATTAGAGTCAAAAAGATGTCAAAATAGAAAGATGTCTTGTAGTCCTCTACATGAATTTTCCCTCTGCAGGCTTCACAGAGCCCAGAACTCTGTTATCAGCTGCCCTGTGGGAGCACATGGAAGCAGCAATCTCAGCACAGTCCTCATTTTAGTAGATGTCAAAGTGCAGAAAAAAAAATTTCCTGTGGTAAGATTCTGTATTAGCAGTGTTTGTATTAGCAATGTTTAAGGAGTGAACTATCCACTTTTGTCAAGTATCTCATGACTTTCCTGCAGTTAGAAAGAGTGACTGTTGTATTCACAGAGAGATTCAATCCACAAATTTAACATTTTTTCCTTGGGATAGGATGAATTATTTTCTGGAGCTGCCTGTCTCTAGTGTTTGCAGAAAGAAATGTCAAGCAATTTTATTGCTAACTTACTGCCTCAACTCAGTGCTTAAGTGGGCATCCCAAACTCCTGCCATAGGAGTCAGACCACATTAATTAGATATTCTTCCTAATTAGATATTAGGAAGAGGTGATTTACTATGGGGGTGGTGAGACAGTGGAAAAGGTTGCCCAGAGAAGCTGTGGGTGCCCCATCCCTGGAAGTGTTCAAGGCCAGGTTGGATGGGGTATTGGACAACCTGCTCTAGTGGAAGGTGGCCATGACCATGGCAGAGGGTTGGAACTCCAACCCAAGCCATTCTGTGAGTCTGTGGTTCTGTGATTCTGTGATTGGCCACCAGCTAAGTCTAACAGTACTGGTCACTGTGTTGTACTTTCAACAGCTGCAGTTGTTGCTGCTGATTTTGTATTTGCCACACTTTCCCTGCCTCCCACCACTTCACACCAAGTACTGCTGCTGCTCTTCTGCTCAGGAGTGTTTGCCCAGGAACCAGCACCTTCCCCGAGGCAGCCTGAGGCAGCAGCAGGGAAACAGCACAAGGCTTTACTGCCCAACACACCAATCACTCATCCTCTCCCACTGCTAATCAAGCAAACAAAAATATGTGCTCTCAGAGATAACAGGGATTAAAGGTTTTGCAGTTATTTCCCAGAGGGATTCCAGGCATTCCCGTGTTTGCAGTGATCCCCAGAAGTTTACATCACAGTTGCCTACGCAGGGAAAGCAGTGGTTTTCAGTATTCAGAGAAACATGAGCTCTAAATTAAATAACTTTGCAGAAATATTTCAAATATTTGAGATTACTCCTTCAAAAATATCTGTCTGACGCAAGAGGAGATTAACCTCACCTAAATACAGCTTTCTAAAAGTTAGGCGTGTAAGCAGGAATCCCCAGTAGCTGATGGAGGCAGGGAAGCAATCTCAAACAATGCAAGTATGAAAGAAATAATGCCTTAAACAAGGGAATAACAATGGCCTATTCTGTTCTTCCTCTGTTTGTCTTAAAAACAATTCCAACTGTAACTTTCTCAGGGAGAAAATAATTTTCAGTTTCCGTTCTCTGTTAAAATTAAGTTTGCATTTTCCTGATTTCTCCCAATTGGTATGGTTTCTTCCTACTCATCTGTTGTCTGAGGCTGTTGTGGTTCAGGTGCGTGAATGTAGGTACACGGATTGTAGATGTTTACATCTGATTTAGCTATTTTGAGTTCTGATTGCAAATACTTCTGTGAGTGCTATTTCTTGTTCTAAGGTAGAGTAGGCCTAATGAACAGCACCCCAGAGATGCTTATTTGTCCTCATTCACAGTGGGGAGAGCCTGGGGTCACTAGCTCTGGTGTAGATATCTGCACTGCAAATGTCTAAAATTAGGTGGGATAAATCTCATGCAAGGAGCTTGATACTTTAAGCCCTGTTCAGCAAAACACTTACTGACAGCATAAAATGAAGCCTGAGCTTTCATGCTTTGCTGAGCTGAAGCCTCAATTACTTAAGGAATGAGAAGACAGTCGTGGGGATCATAGCAGTCAGGCTTGTGCAAGGTTTATGTTGGATTTCCACCGAGCAGTCCTACATACCACTCTACTCCCCTACAGAAAATACTCTTCTTCCTTCAATTTCCTCCTCCAAACACATTTATTTCCCCCTCCCGGGGCTCCCTCTCCCTGGCTGAGTCACCCACATTGTGTAACCCAAAACAGGGGCAGGCGAGCCAGGGGCACCGCGGGCTGCCGGGATCCGCGGCTCTGAGCCACTGCCTCTCACTGCTTCTTAGCCTTTGGGGTTTTTGGCTTCAGTGTTAAGCATCAAATTCTTCACCACCAGCTGAAAACTTTGCCTGAGAGTGGCAAGGCTGAATAAATATCTGGTGGTGGGCTGAGTGAGCTTCATGTAATTTGGGGCTTGTTTTGTAACTACCCCAGGAAGGTGGCTGGAGCTGGAGGTTTGATCTTGTTGGCTGTGTTGGCACCAGCAAACTCCAGGCTTGCAGGGCACAGCTCCAGGCACAGGCACCTGTTGGGATGTTGTTCTAGGTCACCGAGCTGTCCTGTGCAGCACTTGGGCATATCCAGCCCCAAAACACCCTCCATGTCCTGCCATCTCCTTCTGGCTACCAGGAAAACCTGGCTGTGGGAATAAACCTTGGAATTTTGCTAATTCACAGAACTGCAGAATCTTTGAGGGTGGAAAAGACCTCTAAGAACATAGAGTCCACCCATTAACCAGCACTGCTAAATCACCCACTAAGCCATGTCCCCGAGCGCCACATCTACATTTCTTTCTTTTAAACACCTCCATGGGTAGTGACTCAGTAATTTTTGTAGCCACTTTGAACCTTTAGGGCAAAAATCTAATCATCACTTTCGTGCAGAAATAAGTTATGTTCATCTCCTGAGCTTGGCCAGGGATTTTGGGTGCAAAAAGTAAACAGTAGCAGAGATTTATTATTGTTGTGCTTATGCTGTAAAGACATCAGAGGAGAAGTCAAAATACTCAAATCAAATTGACATGCTTTGTTTATATGTGCCATCACTCTGCAATATAAGAAACAAAAAAATTAAATTACTAAACTCAGATCAGCCACCAGAATGAATTGCTGCAACCCTGAGGATGTGCAGAGCATAGACTAAGTGGAAAGTGATAACTATAAAAATACAGGGACACCAATGTGATACTTTTTTCCCCCCATTACCACAATTCAGGCTCTGTACTTCTTGCTGGGTAATAGAATCAATGGAGACTCAATCCCGAGTATTGGGCAATACTGGTATTGATAATCACAGCCACTTCAATTCACACAAGTCATTAACTACCCAGTACACCAAATAAGTGAATTAAACCCAGCAGTGGGAACAGAAATGTAACTGAGAATTCAGTTAAATCCAGTGACTGTCACTGCCATGGGCATGGGGATTATGTTAAGGGACAAGGGGGACTGAGGTCAGCATTATTTGAAATGCTCATATTTTTTCTGGCCTAGTGTACATTAAATTTCTTTCCGTAGCTCTGCAGAACTGACGTTCACTTCCTTGTGTTGAGTGCTTATGCCATGTTTACAAGCATGAATCATTATCAAATGCTTTTTTGCTTGCTTTTCTCCTGATATTTTCTATAAGAATGATTGCAGGTGTCCATGTTAAAAGAAAAAAAAAAAATCCAAGCATTATGTCTTTCACTCCATTAGCCCTCAAAACTTTGATAAATAAGGTATACTTAAGTTTCTGGTTTTCCATCCTGAATTTTTAAATGAGATTTTTTTCTTTTCAATTAATTGTGTCAAGTTTTTATTATTATGTTTTCATACATTTAGCAATAAATATTGTATTTTTACTTTTTTTGCACCTTTTGTTTACAAGAAACTATGACAATATTCCCAGTAAACTGGAGGCTAGAAAATAGATGTGTGCATGTTATAACTTCCAGAAATGCTTGTCTGGTAATAAATGCTTTTGAGTCTTTCAAGGTGGGAAAACCTTTCTAATAGAAGTTAAAACACTGTTAATGAGAAATGCTAAATCTCTTTGACAAGTTCACAGGGAGAAACGAGTGAATAAGATTTTTATTAGCTTTCCTTTTTCATTATATCATGTATGAATTAAAATATCTCTGTAAAATAAGCTTATGGATGGGTTTAACTTTCAATTACTCTAAAAGCAGTATCAAGGACAAATTTACAAATTTGCCTGCTGTTCTTATTTCTAATTGTCAAGTACTTAAGATGTAATGAGTAATTAAAAGCTACTAGCAGTGCAAAAAATGTACAAATTCAATCATAGTAATTAAACTCCCTCCTTGCATAACTCCAAGGTTTCACAATGCTCTAGCATTTCTCTTTTATATACGACAACAACTGAGTCAGAGACTTCAACACATTTTTATAAACTCAGTAGGTACATGGCCCCTGTTTGGTTCCCAACCATGGTCATGAGATGATCTACACCCAGTTAAGGTTCACAAGATATTCATTACACAACCCTGGTGACTGTGTGCTGCAAAATTGCATAATGTCTGTGTAAATCTTATTTGAATGAATGAGCCATTGAATTAAAAAGTGATGTAAAGCTCAGTCCTGCCCTTTCAGATGCTGTATTTCACGATGCACTTTTGAGAATTAGCAGGTGGCAAGATGAGCCTTTGCTTTCCTCACGACAGCCTGGAGGCAATGGCTGGGTACGCAGGGTCATACTCGGACTTGCAGGTTCTTATAAAAGCAAGGTGTCCAATGAGGAGTCAGAGTTTAGGCAGTTTATATTGCAGCACTTATTCCTTTGGCATTTAGTTTTGTTTAATTATATTAATCTTGGGGACTCTAAGGTTTCTGCCCGCAGAAGGAAATGTAAAATCTAAGGATACAATAATATGCATGGCAGCATCTTGGTCCTACAAATATAGGGGAAGCCAAAACTTTTTTATTATTTTATTAATTTGTAATAATCTGTGGCATGTGCTTTGGCTGTGAATCTGGAGCTCCCATGTGCATCAGTGCACCACGCTGCTATTGAAAATCAGCATGCCTGAAGCTGAGGTCATGTAAAACTTTTTGTTTTGATGATACCGTAGGGGCAGGAGTGATCATTTATCCAAGTAACCTTGTCTCTTCATGCTAGTCTAGATCACAAGGCCCCTAAATTGCCTGCAGAATGCTGTAGCACACCACTGTGTTACATAAAATTGCATCTCTGGCGTCGCTCAGTACATTTCCAAGGGAAGAAAAAATAGTGCTTGCTGACCTGCCTTTGGGTGTGAGCTGTACTGAAAGCACTTTCAGCTGTTGACAATGAGCCCTCAAAAACCTGTCCCACTTGAAAACCAGTCCCTAGTCTTTTAACAAGAGCAAACAGGCAGAGCAGATCAAGGCAGCGATTTCAGTTTGCCGTCCTCTGACTCTGCAGGAGTGGCGGAATCGCCGTAATCCTGCTGATATTACTCACAATACTGTAACTGATATCCAGCTCAAGAAATTAAATGTGTTTTTATCTACAGGTAGCTCACCAAAAGTAATGCATTAGTGTTTTGTTCTCTTCCTTGGTATTAAGAGCCTCAAACCTGGAGGACAATTTTTTCTTGCTTCCCTCAGGAAGTAGTTGCCAAGATACTGTGCCACAGCCTGAGATAATTCCTCTATCACCTCTTTCTTTCATCTGGTGAGATGCCAGAGGATTGGAAAGTGCACAGGGGTTTGCTGATAGTCTTCCTGTTCAAAACTGCTCCTATGCCTTGGCCAGGCATTAAATGAGAAAGAAGGTTTGCAGTGGAGTTCATCCTGCTGGGAGACAGGTCACAGCCTGGCAAAAATTCCAACTAGAAAACTGATTCCTTGATTCACCACAGGAGAAAACTGCTATTTTTAGAGATGAAAAAATAATAGGAGTGAGGGAGAAGCCTCTTACCTACTTCAGCATAACCAAATGGTCACAATCCTTATTCCAGATGTAGTGAGAGAACATGGAAGCTTTCTAAATTTAGTTTTACAAACAGTATGTTTTTCCTGAAAAAAAAAGAAAAAGAAACTCCCCCCAAAAACTCAAAACAAATTTAAAAATCCCCATCAAAATCAAAAGACCTTTAGAAAGAATAAATCTACTTTCAAATCTGGGTTAGGTTTGGCAAAAAATATTGACCTTCAAAATGGAGGCATATGTTTTGGAAATATTACTTTGGTATCACTTCTTGGCTTTTGCTAAACAAAACCTTTTACTTTTCACAGAAGAAAGCCATCTTGAATTTTTAAATTATCTTAAATTTACTAAAAAATGCCTTTGAAGGTTTAAATTCTATCTCCCCTAAGAGTCATATTGGTTTAGATCAAAAACATCTTAGAAGTTAACAGAAGTATTTGTCATCTCCAGAAACCCTAAACTTCTGTTTCTTTGTTGAACCTAAGGGAAAATTTCTCCTATGTTTATTCAATCTCTGCCTAAACAGGAAATGTTGTTTTCATACTCAGATATAGACTGTAGAGGAAAAGTCAAGTCCCTATTCTCATGTCCAGATATTTGTAGAGAGGACATTGGAATTCTGGTCTAGGCAAAGTCTAGGCAAAGGTCTCTTAGTTACCTTTGGGCAATAATTTTCTCCTGTGTTAAACAAAAAATCACTTCCTTTTTTCCCCCCTCCAAATCAGATACACATAGTCTAAAAAATAATTTTGGTTCATATTAATCAAAATTTTCAGATAGAGAAAGTTTCTGTAGGAAACTTTTAACTCTCTTTAGTTGTTGGGGTACTTGTGGGGTGATTTTCTTTCACATTTCACCAATGGAAACAGCTGTTGCAGGGGTGAGAAATTAAGAAATTAGTTCCAAAAAAGCAGCCTTGCTGAGGGAGGCAGGGATTCAAACCACCTAGACCCCGTGGGAAAGGGGCAGAGAGGCAGCCTCAGCCACGTCTGTCCTCAGCAATGCAATCAGAACTGGCAGGGAGAAGGATTGATTGAAGCCCCTTTAATTTTTAAAAAGCTTGACTTAATAAGTATTCTTATGGTAGCATATTCCAGCACAATGTGGGAGTCAATGAGCCCATGAAGCAATAACACATTATATATTTCAAAGGTTTTGAGAAATAGTGGGAGAAGCAGAAGACAACCTGAGTGTAATTTAAACCACATTTATGGCAAAACACCCTCATAATTAAAAAGAGGAATTAATTGTCTGACAAGCAGAAAGGCTTTCACTTTCTTTTCTCCTATGTAGGTAAGAAAGAGAAATTAGGAGATGAGAATCTGAGAAAGAAATGGTAAAAATGCTAGTTTTATTTCTGTACATTGTTGCCAACTTTAAGCCATGCAGATCCAGCACAAGTGAAGTGATATCATCACAGCCATTTAGAGAAGGGAGAGAGGTGGGATTTATCCAGGGTGGTTCTTCTGGCAATGGAGAAGCAGATTCAGTAAAATTTATTTAATGAAGACACTCCAGCTGAAACAGGAACCCAAACTGCCAGATTGATACTGAAAGGTCCCAAAATCTCTACCCAAGGGAGGGAGGGAGGAACAGAAGCCGGGAGCCAGGTTGGGGGTTTGTGGTTTTGTTGTTTGGGTTTTTTTAAGACATTCTCTTTGATACAATACAAGTGAATTCTAAGGTGTTTTGCCCTTTCCTGTAAAGTAAGTATGTATAAAGATCAGCTATATGAGGTACAGAGAGGACAGACGACGGGAAAACAAAGATAAGACATCCTTTAATTTGTACTTAAGCACAAAATGTCTAATGTCTGCCCCAGCCACGGGGAGGGCTGCTCAAAAATCGCATGTAAATTGTAACAGGGCCAAGCCAGGCACGTGGCAGCAGACTGATATTATTATTATTATTATTCTCAATGTGAATCCGGACTCTTCCACAGGGAAACTCTCCATTTCATCTCACAGCTCTTCCCTGTGGGCTGCGACAAGCTTGGGGCTGCCGCTCCATCCTGATGCCGGGGGGCTGCCCGGCACGTCCCCGGCCGAGCCCAGCCCCGGCTGCTGGGGGTGCTGGGGGTGCTGGGGGTGCTGGGGCTGCTGAGGGTGCTGGGGGTGCTGGGGGTGCTGAGGGTGCTGAGGGCGCTGGGGGTGCTGAGGGTGCTGGGCGTGCTGAGGGTGCTGGGGGTGCTGAGGGTGCTGGGCGTGCTGAGGGTGCTGGGGCTGCTGAGGGTGCTGGGGGTGCCGGGGGTGCTGAGGGTGCCGGGGGTGCTGAGGGTGCCGGGGGTGCTGAGGGTGCGGGGGTGCTGAGGGTGCTGGGGGTGCTGGGGGTGCTGAGGGTGCTGAGGGTGCCGAGGGTGCTGAGGGTGCCGAGGGTGCTGAGGGTGCCGGGGGTGCTGGGGGTGCCGGGGGTGCTGAGGGTGCTGAGGGTGCTGAGAGTGCTGAGGGTGCTGAGGGTGCTGAGAGTGCTGAGGGTGCTGGGGGTGCCGGGGGTGCTGAGGGTGCCGGGGGTGCTGGGGGTGCTGAGGGTGCCGGGGGTGCTGAGGGTGCTGAGGGTGCTGAGGGCGCTGGGGGTGCTGAGGGTGCTGGGCGTGCTGAGGGTGCTGAGGGCGCTGAGGGCGCTGAGGGTGCCGGGGGTGCTGAGGGTGCTGGGAGTGTTGAGGGTGCTGAGCATGCTGGGGGTGCTGGGGGTGCTGGGGGTGCTGGAGCTGCTGGGGGTGCCGGGTGTGCTGAGGGTGCTGAGGGTGCTGGGGGTGCTGAGGGTGCTGAGGGTGCCGGGGCTGCTGGGGGTGCCGGGGCTGCTCGCTGCTCTCCTCGCCCACACCGGCCTCGGCGGCCCAGGCGTTTTCCCGCTCCTGCGGGACACCGCGGGCCCTTCCGCCAGGAAGGCATTCGGACATTCGGAGTGAGGGGCCCGCAGGGCACGAAACCCAGAGCATTTCTTGCTGTGGCAGGGTGCGGGGAATGTCAAATATTTCACATTTCCCTTGATTACCGTATTTTTTTTTTTTCCCCTGTGAGACGGTGCGAGGAATGTCAAATATTTCGCGTTTCCCTGGGTTAGCGAATGCCCATGAGTCAGCTCCTGGGGAGCGGGGCAGCGCGGCTCGGGGCACGGGGAGGGAAGGGGATGCTCCCGGCTTGGTGCCAGCATCCCTCACACGCCCTTATCGAAGCCAAAAGCGCCGTGTTTCGGCTGGCCGGGCCGGCAGCCCTGCCCGCAGCCCTGCCCGCAGCCCCGCTGCGGCTCCGGGGCTGTCACAGCTCCCTCAGCTTTGTCCCGTGTCCCTCACGGAGCGCTCCTCGCACGGGAGGGAGCACCCTCGAAGAAACAATGCCCACCGCTCACTTTTCAAAAATCGGAGTGCTGTGAGGGGCTCAGTTAACCCCGTACTTGGTGTGTGCAACACGAAGGGAGTTTCTGTAACATGTACTAAGAGGGAAAATATATCCTGGGACCCGGGAGGAAGGTGTTGGAGAAATTCGAGTATGGACTGTAACAGCACCTGGCAAACCTGAACCAAATGCATTTCGTTCTTGATATAAGAACCTTCAAGGCTAATACCAGTGCTAAACATGCTGAGGGTGGAAACAAGTATTTCCAGGCTCTTTTGGATGTCACTAGCACGGGGGCCATTGTGGCTGTGCAGGCAGGAGGTGTCCTGGCCTGCAGCCCCCAGGTCACAGATTGTGCCAGTAGTGAAGACCTGTAGGGGAAGGAGAAGAAGCACTGGGGTATCCTCTGGGAAAATGGAATATTATGAGTAGGAAATTGCTGTACCATGTCTCAGATGGGCTGTCTCTCTACCTGCCCTTTTGACCCATTTCATATCATGTGCTCTGCCTACTCTTCCCCCCCCCCACCCCCACCTTGTTGTTCTCTGTGTTTTCTTTCCTTACCTCCTTTGTACCATTCTTCCTCCTGTTCCTAAGCACACATCCCTCTTCTTGAGCATCAGGGGGCAGAGGGATATCATCTCTCTTCGCACCCCATCACCTCTGGCCATTAGGTAAAGTTACAATCCCCTCACAGACCAGGTGTTATTGCACCACAGAAACCATCTTTGTCACTTGCAATAGTAATACCTACAAACTTTACAAATTTATGGCCTTGGTATGGTGAAAACACATGGTAGGAAACAACTGCTGCGCCCAGGAGGCTTGTAAACATGATCCTGGGTGTCTTAAAAGGTGTAGAGTTCACTGGCCCCATTGGGGAGCCTGGAGAAAAGGCATCTGCAGCTTCTCAAGGGAGCTGTGGGTGGGTGGCCCAGAGGTGACCCAAGCAAGTGATTCCTGTAGAGGGGAGCAGGTCCCTGCTGTAAGCAAGAGCTGGTACTGCATGAGCCACAGCACTCCGTGGCAAAACCTGTGGCTTGGAGGCTATTGGGCACTACTCTGGGGCAACCACATTGTCCATGGGATACTCAGAGCCCTGGAAATGGCCTGAGCAAGCACCCCACAGTAACACCCTGAGCACAGGCATGTTTCAAGCTGAATGGGACCAGGCAGGAGGGCAGTGCTGTCCCTTTGTGCTGTCACAGCTGCAAACAGAAAGAAGAGTCCAGGCTAATTCCTTTATAATTCTGCTGAGGGTCAAGCCTGGTATTAATTCTGATTTCCCTGACTGTTGCTTCCTTCTGTTTCCTTCCCTCCCTTCCCTCTAATAAAGTTCTGTTCATTTAAAGCTTTCTGCTGTGGCTGGTGAAACACTGCCGAATCCAAGGTGCACGGAGGCATTTAGTGTCCCCAGTTTATGAATGTATGATTGAGACAGGGTTGCTCCAGTTTCCAAGGACACATGGTTCAAAACCAGACCCAGCTTAGCAGCACATGCTGAAAGTGTTACAGAACATAGAAGACAAAACCTAAAAAATGGGATGACAACGATGAGGTGAGGGATGCTCCCAGGATCTCTCATCACTTCAAGACATTCTATAACCCAGCTATAGATCCCTTCTAACCTAGGATACTCTGTGATCCTGTGATACAGCAGGCCATCAACAGCACAGTGGAGATCTCTGAGATCTCGGCCTGCCTGACAGCTTGTCCCTCACAAGACTGGACATGGACACGGATGTGTCCTGACGGATGCTAGGTCATGTGTTCAGACTGTTTGGCAACTCTGAATGTGCCCAAGGAAGTCTCTTACTCATTTATTTGCCAAACCACTCTGTTCTTACAATTGTCCCTTTGTTTGTTCTGTTGGAAGTTCTCACACTGCAGAGCCTCAGGCTGAGAAATCACTGTCACTGTCATAGAGGGGGCAGTAGCAGCATAGATATATCCTAGGAATTTATCCCCACATTTGCTTTCTGTGCTCTATAAAAATATTAAAAACACTAGAGATCAGTGCTGCATCCAGAGACATGATCCACCCATGACCTTCTCTGAAAACACAATGCCATCTTACACAGGCAAAATTTCAGTACCAAGAATTGCAGAATGAAGAATAATACAAATTATGAAAATCCACACTGGTAGCCCTTGATATCTGTATTACTTCTCTATGCTTTGAATAAAACAACTAAGAGTAGCATTTCAATCTTTATAATTATCTTAATTAAAAGACCAATATATTATTTTATTTGTCTGTCTTTTTAAATTAATTGCTTTCATTTCAAATTTAAAAATCAATCCTTAGGAAGTTTGGGGTGGGTTTCAGCTCTGTATTCAGGGGCTGTGGGCTCAGGTCCACTGGCCAGACACGTGTCCTGGGATGCACAAGACTTTTATGTGGTGCCATGGGAATTGACACAGCACAGTCCCAAATATGTTTGCACTGCTATCTAGAAGCCAGAAAGAGCACCAAGGTCTCAAGTGATAAAACAACTTCTCCTTTACCTTATGTGTTGACACTTAGATGCAGACACCTAAACTTAATGTAATAAATTTAATAATGACCTTTTTCTGCTAAGTCCTGATGTCTGAATTGCTTCAGAGAGCTTCATTTGCTCCTTTCCTCTCATGTCCTGGCAAGATAAATCCTAAGATGTCACCACTGTGACTAAGAAAGTAGTTCTAGGACTCTTTCTGCCCCATGGCCTAGAGCTGTGGCATTCCTTATGACCACACAGGTAAGCAACCTTCTCCCTAAAACTGAGTGGCCCCATCATAAGTGTCTGTTGGCAGTGGTTCAGCTCCTGAACCGTGCCTGAGCTGTGACTGCAGGAGCACAGACTGGCCTGGGATGAGTGATGACAAACCATAGGCCTCTCTACACCTCGCTCACGTATTTGTATCATCTTTTCAGAGCTCTGCTTGTCAGTGTTATATCCACCTTTTATGACAACATAATATTTTAAGGCCAGCATGAAATGTGAATGCAGTTTTCTAAAATAAGCGTGGTCTGTATAATGAAGTGAAAATCACAACCATAGCATTGCTTCACTTAATCCAGAAGCTTTTTACAGATATCCTGCAAATGGCAACTTTACTTAGGTAAGGCAAGCTTGCTAAGCCCAGGAGTGCCAGATTTTCTGAGAGCTGACTGTGTTTTGCCCTTTCATCCTACCTTGGCTTCACATTGTAAAAGTGCAGATGCTTAGGAAATTGCCTCCAGGTGTTGAGTGATCTGAGTTTCACAAAAATAATAAACCTTGATCTGAGATAGATGACCTTCTTGTCAGCATAGGATCTTCAGGCTTGCAGAAGAGAACTGAAAAGGGTCTTTTTCCATTCCCTTGCTGCAGCTGTGAGCTCTTTTGGAGAGTCTCAGAGAGATTCAGAATTGCTCTGTTTTCTTGGGCAAGAGTTTTTTGATACACAGCAAGCAAAAGATGGATTTGGGGAGATATGGGAACTTATGCTAAAGTCCCTCATTCAGGTACTGTCTGTTAACTTAGACATGGCACTTCAGTACTCAGCATGGAGCAAGACATCTCTTATGGAGGCATCCAGGACCATAAAGCCACGTGATGTCTCTGCACAAAGGCCTGGAATGGAGACCTGTCCTCCAGTTCTCTTTGTATATCTCATGGACCTAAAGCACCTGGACTTTCTGCTTTCATTTACACTAGAAAGAAGTGGCAGTACTATTTTGTTTTCTCTTGAGGGTTCTGTGTTGGTTGGTTTATAAACAGGGATGAAATCTGGGAGTCTTTATGTAGGGGCTTGCTATAATTCCAATTCTTTGTCCCATGCCTTCCAGTAGACAAACTAATGCATTAGGGGCCTCTAATGTGCACAGCAACTGCTGCCCAGCTGTCTTTATGACCCATACAATATTTACTGTGCTGTCAGGTTCAACAGTGCTGGAAAAAAATTAATTGTAGATGCAATTTCACTGTAGAAATTGTTTAGAGCCTACTAAAGCTTTAGCCAGAGCATATGGGATTTTTTCTTCTATAAAAAGCCTGAGGGTTAGTGTCTGTTTAATATTCAAAAGGCAAGAAATGCTTCTAGCACTCAGAAACAGTGAAGAGCATCTTGTGGGATCCCTGAGATGAAATACTAAATCCTGAACTTGCACTCCTTGTTCTCCTATTACAGCAGACATCGAGGGGTAGCCCTTGTGTCCCTGCACATCATCAACAGCAGCAACAAAGACATTAACTCAGTGCTGCTAATGAGGGCCGGGTGAGCACTGGAATAGGAAGCTGTGTTGACATTTAAAAGATCCCAGCCATCAGGCTCCATGTTGCCTAATTGCCAGGGCTGTGTGGGAAGCACAGCTTCAATGTCTCCATCTAGTATGGACATGACGAGCAGGAATACACTACTCCTATGGAATGTCAGTTACTTCAGGAAACAATTAGCCTTTCTGAATATTTAAAATATGTCAAAACATTCTTCCTTTTTCCCTTTTAGAGCTCTTCAAAGCTGTGAGTGTGTCAACATCATTCCACCTACTTGGAGGCGGCTCTGGAATATTTGATTCACAGATGTTTCTCTTGGTTGGTGTCAAACCTCGAGGTGCTGTAGCCAAATCAAATCTTTGCAAGTAATACAGGCAAAAATGGATCTTGCTAAAGGGTGGTCTGGTCAGCATGTACCACTACTATGTTCCTTTCCTCTCCAAAATACAATGCCCACAACCAAATTTCTTGTAACCTTGGACTATGCTTGTTCCCAAACAGTGCTAGGTGTGTCTGGGAGAGGGTCAGTTTACCCTGGTCAACAACATGTGAAGGACTGTCCTAACAATTTAATAGCATAGGTGATCATGCTCTGGAGTCTGGGCCTGGGTCCTAATACTTTAATTTACTAGAAGAGATAGAGCCAGTGGGTAGTAAGAACAGGATCATCTACTCAACCGGTCTGATGGTGTATCACAGACTATTATGTCTCACCTTGCTTCCCTTTCATAAGGGTTTGCCTGAGGCGTCTCTACTAGGAAGACATCCAATCTTGATCTGAAAACATCAAGAGACAGAGAATCCAGCCCTACTTTTGGTAAGTAGTTCCCAGGATTAATTGCTCTTACTATTAATAATGCATGCCTGGGTTTCTTTGTATGAATTTGTTTGGCTTCAGCTTCCAGCCGTTGATTCCTGCTATGCTCTCTCCACTAGATGAAGAAGATCTTTTGCATATGGTATTATCTTGTTGTGGTGGTACTTTTATGCTTTAATCAAGTCATCAAGTCATGTCTCCATCTTTTTGATAAGGTAAGCAGAGAGATTCCTTCCAGGCTTTCACTAGAGAGAGACATTTTTCTCTCATCCTCTCTCTGACCTGTCTCCAGCTTTTACAATTAAAATACAAGGCACCAGAACTTTATGCACTTTGCCAGCATTAGCCTTACCTGAGCAGTGAGGAGAGATAAGATCAGCTCCCCACTCCTACTCACTATTTCCTTGTTCATACATCCATGAATCACATTATCCTCTTCTGCTTTACAGTAGGAACTCACTTATATTCAGTCTGCGGTCCTTGATTTCCATGGCTGCCTGCTGTCTACACAATAGACTCATTCCCTGGTCCTACAGCAGTGTCTATGTTAAAACATATCTTTAAAATCAGGTTTTCTGCATTGTCTGTGTTATAATGTCCCACAAGCATGTTCTGAAGTTAAATCCCTGTGCTGCTCAGTTAGCATTCCATTCTTGTGCATGGAATAAAGAGAATAACCAAAAGTTGTTCCTTAGAAAATGAATGACAAAATTCCCCTTAATGTCAATAGGAGTGGGAAGAGCTCATGGCATTTGCTCATCAATGCGAAATTGTAACTAAATTTTCCTCAGAAAATGTGAAAGCCATGCTGTTCTAATACTTTTTCATATACAAGATCTTATAACTGCTGCAACCAGTGAACACACATTGACTCCTTCCCACTGCTACTGCCAATATTTTCTCTTCTTAAGAAAAAAATAAATCAAGTCTAACCTGTCTATCCAGCAAAGATTTTCTGTTCATTAAAATCTGAGCACTGCTGCATGGATTTTGGCTTGATAGGCAGAACGTACCCCATTCATACCAAAGGGAAGTGTAGTCTGTGTGGCAAATCCAGCATTATGAAGCTTTTTTAAAGTCAAATCAGAGCTATTCTTTGAAGGATTGTGATTGTGCAATCATCAAGGCATTTTTCAAGTTAGCAAGAAAAGACACAAAGCAAACTGATCTGATGCATTTTAACGGGTGTTTTTTAGATATGTATATTGAAAGAACAGCCCTGAAACTTTTACATGAGCAATTCTTACATCTTTGGCCCTACTGATTTTAATGAGGTTTCTGGTTGGGAAAGGACTTCAGGATTTGACTTGTGCCAGTACTTTCAGCCACTGATTTTTCTATGTAAATATGAGGTCACATTGATGTCATAAGACTGAGAAATCAATCTTGTGGGCTCATTAACAGGGGACAAACATCTAGAAGCCTACAGAGTTTTGTGGCTAGCCAAGGATTACAGTGTGACACCAACATATTAATGCACAAAAGAAGAAAGTACATTTAAGTCCATGCAAAGCTCCCAGCTCCTGTGCACGATACACTTTATATTAAAGCTCAAGAGCTCACAAACCCTGCCATTTAGAACAGGAGCTGGTAATTCTGAGGAACACTTCAGTTTGTGTCTGAAGCTACTTTTAGAGGCTACCTGTGATTAATGTTCATGGACCTGTCATTGCCAGATGGTCACATGAAATTAAAT
>QUSF01000002.1:6167332-6211644 GCA_003676055.1 Chloebia gouldiae | reverse complement strand
TTTCCTTTCCTTTCCTTTCCTTTCCTTTCCTTTCCTTTCCTTTCCTTCTTTCCTTTCCTCCGTCTCTTCCTTCTCATCCATCTCTCCCCTCTGTTGTGTATTCCCTCTTTGTCTCTTTATTTCTATGCCCATTTTTCTCAGGCTCACAGGCCTGTTTTGTGGACCTGGCTGCACTGGATGATAGAGTTACACCCACAGATTCACCCTCCCTAAACTCATTCACAGTCAGACTTGCCACTGCATGTTTCCCTCCTTTCTGAAGGAGGGAAAGCTGAAAAAATTTGCACAGAAAGAATTGAAACAACTTAGATTTCCTTTCTAACTTCTTTAGATGCCACAATAAGTGAGATTGAGTTATTCTTTATTTACTCTGCAGATACAGAGAGCAGTACTCATTGCACAGAGGGGGAAACTGGTTAGTGACAAGCAATAAACACCCTCTGGCTGTTCCAGAGGGGCTGGACTCCAGATTGATTGATGTTGGCATCCTGGCCAGGGCTGGGGCAGGGTCTGGACACCCACCAGCAGTGCCCAGCCATGGCTGCTCAGCCTTTGGGCTCATGATGCCAACAGTGCTTCTCAAAGGTTTGTTTGAAAGTAGCTTTGAAGAAGAAAATGAAGACAATGTGCTATAATAAACATCCACTTTTATATATGTAAGTGTCAGGTATTGGTAAGCATAATAGCTGGAAGCCATAGCCATTTACTATTTGTACCCTGTTGACAGAAATTAAATGCTTCTGGTCCACAGGTGGTTTCCTTTACATTAACTTCAATCATATCTCCAGTTCTTTGTACAAAGATCTACCAGCAATAGTTTTAAAAGTTACATTTCTACTGCAGCTATTTCCTTCTTTCTTCACACTTAGCATCTGTTGTAAAACAGCAAGTAAGCTGTTTTTTAGGAGAAAAGTACTCAGGCCAGGAAAGAAAGCACAGCCTTGGCTGAAGGGCAGCCCTTGACAGACATTTGCAGTTTTCATCATGAGTATCCTAACAGGAAAGATATTTGTTCAATCCAAGTTTGCCCTTTCCCCTTTAAAACACATTTTGTTTGTATTATATAATTTCCTGATATAATTTCCTGAGCTCAAGAATGAGAAGAAGAGGAACTATTCTGGAAGAGTAGACCTCCTGTGAAGGTTTTTTTTTTTTCCTGTTGTGAGTCACACTTTCAGAGGGAGAGAACCCAGATTTTTGTCTCTCAGGAAGTGAGATTCAACAACAGTAGGAATACTGTATCTTGATATAATAGAGCTGTACCAAGGTCAGGGTGAGAGGGGGAAAAAGGACAACATGAGCTGTTGGCTCCTGGTAGATTGGTAAACATCTCCCATTGCAAGGAGCTCAAAAAGGAAAAGCAATTCCCACTTTCAAGTGTCCTATTATTCCTCTGAAAATGTTTTATATGTGTATGTTAGAGAAATGCTCACAGACTTTGGTCTGCATTGGGACCACCTGATATGAGCAAGGGAGATTCCCCACCTGGGGAGAGGCTGCAGTCCAGATAGACAAGAGGGAGGAAGGCTGAGGGAGGAAAGAAGTCTTCAGCAAGGCATTGTGCAGTCTGCCAGGACAGCCCTGCTCCTCTCCACTTTCAGGCTGGATTTCTGTGGGTCATACATGAAAAACACGTGAGGTGCAATGGACCTGGTTCATAATAAACAGCTCCTTTTCCATGTAAATGTCTGAAAGTGGCATTTCTAATAAATGCTGGCATTTATGGATTTACTAGCCCAGCATTAAAAGTAGGTTGTATGTTTCAATAGGACTTATGATCGCACCATTTGTCTCTGCTAACAAAGGCTGTAAGCAAGTGTGAAGAACAGGTAATGCAATTTACACCAAGAAACATCTCAGTAAATGCCTAACTATACCATCTAAACTGTGCTTGCTGAAGCCCTGGGCTATACTCTGCTGCTTGAATTTTTGTAAATCCTTGACATTACAGCTGCTTAAATCCATGCCAGGAGCAATATTGGATCTGTCAAGCAGAGATAGAGGCTTCATTGTCCAAAATTAAAGATGCGTGAAGGCTCAGATAGGTTTTCACTTTTAGCTGCTCTGCTCTGGTGTTGGGGAGCCTGTGTAAGAGAGTCCAGCTGAAGGATCAAACCCTTTACCTCTGTGACATGGGCGATAGGCATAACTAGCACAGTGTGTCTGGATCATGAAGATACAGCAGAGTTACCTTGTTTCTGATTTTCTTTGTGCTTTGAGGGCTCTGGAGCCACTCCTGCGCCCTGAACAAAGCAGAGAAGTCCTGCCAGCCCAGCCCCGTGTCTGAGTTTTAACTAAATTAACTGCAATCCTTCCCAGTGCAATGCTAGATGTGTTACCTGTGTGATCATGTACATCTCCTTTGAGTGCACGTGTCAGAATAGTTCTTTAATAAGCTAGAAAAACATAATTAGATAAATATGCCTACAATATCATCAAACTGGGACTATTTTCCTGAAAATAATCACATGGGAACACCTCTTCCACTTCCTTTTTGGAGACAAAAATATTGGTTGTAGAGAAAAGCAGCAAGTGATGTGTCAACAAGAGAGTCAGAAATGGACATTAGCAAAAGGAGTTCTGCACAGATTTCTACATAAACTCTTTTGCATCCTCTGCAGTTTCAGAGAGATTAGGAAAAAATAAAATTCAGAGCATGTGGACTTCAGTACTCCCATTAAATGAGGCTTTCTCACTCATAGCACTCACTTCTTTTCAATTTATCAAAATTGAGCTGGACAGTCAATATTTCTTCTTCCATGAGCCTTGCAATGGTAGGTCCTTCCTTTGGTGGGCACAAAAAAAAAGAAGTCAAATGTGCTGGGACACTAAAGATACCTTGGCATACCTTTGTCAGAAGAGACATTGTATACTTGGGGATGAAAAGTAATTTCCACCATCTTCCAGGAATTCCTTGGAGATGAAGAGTAATGATAAATCTTTCCACTTCCTTGCATGGTTTAGGGTTGCTACACAGTGTTTGAACAGCTGCTCTTGTCCCATCCCTGAAGGTGGCTGCAAGTCCGTGGAAGAAGACGAAATCTGAGTATATATCATTCTGAAGTGGCAGACAGGATGAGTTATTGGGATTTTTGCCACTGATAAATCCCTTATTTCTGTTAGTGATACTGAACATGATGTGTAGTCATGACTGGGGAGTTTCAGCAACTCACCACAGTGCTCAGTGTGCCTGTCATGTAACAGAAAGGTTTATCTCAGTGTCCTGGCTCAAATTTCCTAATATACTAACCTCTATAAACTCCCTTTAAAGCCCCCAGAAGACACATCTCATGGAGCAAACTCCACTGTCCTGTGTCTTGGTTAACTTACTATTTACAGCTGTCCTGCCGTTTCCTAACCAGAGAATTCCTGTAAAATAATGCGGTAAATATACCATGTGTAGCCCCTTCTTAGAGGGCTTGCATAGAGTAAAAACTGCATATATGTAATTTCCCCTGTATTTAGTAGCCTTAAAGGCAAAATGGTCAAAGCCATTATTTATTGCCAATTCCCCCAACTGATCCAAGAAAACATGATTTCTTACAAGAGGGAAATATCTTCAGGCTACCATGTGTTGCTACAAGACTGACGTCTGGGTAATTTCCATACATCCTCCATGCTGGATACTCCAGCAGAACTTCTAAAATACACTGCTTCTTTACCCCAGAGGACCTTAGTGAGTGACATCTCTGTGCAGCTGCATTTGGTTCTGTCTGACTGGCATCTGACAGAGAGCTTAAGCAACTTTGGTTGTGTCTGTGGTGGTGCCACTGATCTGGTCAATATCTCCATGGACACTTCCCAGTCTGCTGTGCTCAGGGTCAGCTCACTGCTTGCCAGCTTTCAGCTCTGCTGTGTCTCCACAGGCTCCTCCTGGTACACATCAGGCACAGACTCCAGGTGCAATCAGCTTCACTTAAATTTCAATGTGTAAAAGTTGTTTTTAGCTTCCCTCTGTCTTCTGTGTCACCAAAGAAGCGTGCTGAGGGGGGTATTTTTCTCATTCAAAGGCAACTGTCAAAGTTAGATAAGAAGAGAATTTTCCTCCAACTTCCTATTTTGCCTCTAATGACTTTAATGGAGTCTCAGAAGAGCTGAGACCTAAGTAACAAAATTTACATATCTGAATTGAAATTATATCAGACCATCTCTATCTTTTAGTCCTTCATGAAAGCAGCACCCCACAAGCCCATTGCTGCTGGCCATTAGAACAGTCACAGTTCCTTGGCAGGACAACTTGATGACTTAAATAGTGGGGGCTATCCAGGGAAGGGATGAGTTTGTGGAGCAGGTGGCAAGTTAGTACCTACACATAGAAACAGGCTTTGTGTGAGTTTTGTGGCTTTTCTTCTGAAAGACTAAAAAAAAAAAAAAAAAAAAGAGTGTGGATGGTTTGGGAATGCAAAGGTTAGGAATTCTGTGTGATTTCCAGATTTCCAGAAGCTCATCTGCTGGAGGCCAGCAGAGACAACAGTCCCCAGTGAAAGCAGATCCTGCCAGTCCTCTCTGCTTCTTGATCAGCTCCAAGAAGAAACCTCAGCCTCTTCCCTCCCAGCTCCCCCACAAAAGTTCACTGAAGAGCTATTTTGCACCAGGCAGTGAACACCTTTTCTCTTTCTGTCCCTTTTATAACAGCAGAGGATCAGTAATTTCCTGTGGCTGGTCCCATGCCATCACATTTTCCCTCTTCCTGGAAATCAAGCTCAAAATTGAGGTTAGCATACAGAAATGCTCCACTGTCCCTTACGTTTATAAAGTAAAAACGTTTTATAAAGAGATTGGTGATGCAGAGACTTTGCAGACTCCAAGATGATTTCCACCAGCTGAGGGAACAGAGGGAGCTGCCCAGACCCCCAGGGGGAAGGGAAGCTGGAGAGATAGACATTGCATCACAGCATCTGCTGTCTTCTGAGGGCAATATAGGCTGTTGAACCCTGGATTAACTACAGTCATCTGAAAATCTGCAGAAGAGTAATTTTTCTGTAATACCTCTTTGGTCCGAAAGAATTTGAATTTTCTACATGTACATGATTATTTCTTCAGTTTCAGAGAAACAGTGAATGTATAGTCTGCACAGGGAAATGTGCTGAGGGGTTGCCCCAAAAATTGTCTGTGGCTCACCAGAAAAAAATAAAGAACAGCTAAAATTTTAAGAAAAGAGTTAAAATAACAACACAACAGTGCATTCTGTTTTACAGCATGTTTCAAATATTTCCAAAGTCCATATCAATCCAAGAAGTCACCAAAGACTTCAATGCCATCTATGGAGCACCCTGTCAAGCACTGGCAGTATAAATATTACATATATTTAGTTCCTGGTCCACTAATTTTAGTATTGGATCTTTAATGAATGAAAATTCTAAATCCAAACCCATAATTCAGTAACATTTCCATTTTGAAAATGTTTAAAGTCTGAATCTGGATTTGGATCTGAAGCACATCACCATACCATCACAGGGGACTTGCCTCAACTCCCAGCATAAATGCCCCATACACTCTGGAACACATTGTGATTTAAGTCAGCAACTAGAAAGCAAAGCAATGGGTATTTCTCAAATGATTACTGTAAAAACAATATGATGCATTTTATATGTAAAGATAAATAATTTAAGTCTTTCTGGCAGTATTTTATTTATTTAACAAGTAAAAAGCTATTCTGCATCATAAAAGAAAGCCAAAAAGACAAAACTGACCAAAGCTGGAAAACAGGAAAGCCATGGGGGAAGGAGAAAAAAGGAATTCTAGTTATTTTACATAACAGATGGCAGCATAACAGAGAACAGCTGATGCTGGTAGCCTAAGGGAATTTTCCTATGTCAGAAGAAAAATAAAATTTAGGATATGCAGAACCCCCCATTAAATGAGTTTCATAAAAAGTGTCATACTTAATGTATGACCTCTGGTGTCTGTATATCTTGCCTGGGCAATTCATCCACTTTATGGCTCACTCTCAGTGACCTTTCTTCCCCATGAATGGTGAATGAAATATTCTCAGCAGGGACATACCTCTCCCACCCTGCATTTTCCCAACTGGCTTGTCCCATTACCCCACACACCTCCAGCACACCAGGCTTAAGTTTTATGACGGATAAACTAAAACACTAAGGCAAGCAGCTTGGTTTGCCTTACGAGAAGATTTTCTGGAGCTAAATACCATGGAAGCTGACTAAGATATCCAAATCTGAATATCTTATCTAAACAAGGTATGCAGTGTGCAAAGGAAAAGACGCTGCAGTGAGGAAGCCCTGAAAAAGGACAACAGAGGAGACAAAAAGGAGAATATAAAGGATCTGATGCAACAGAAATAATCAGAATAATCTCATGCAACCATATGGATCAGTGCTACTTGAAGGGTGATGGGCTCAAGTCATTTTGGGCTATGTGCATATGAATGTCTGTCTGTCCCTGTGTGCAAGGGATTTGTGCATTGCCATTTGGAGAACAGAGGAAAAATAAATCCAGTGCCACCTGACCTAACACTGAACATACCAGTTACAGCTGTCACTGTAACGAGTAGCAATTATTTACCCTGAGTACACCACTGCACCAAAAGAGAAAATTGATTATTGTTAATTAGAGTCATTATTCACTAAAAGCGACATAGTGGAATTTTCCACGTACCAACCTAGCTCAAGTTCTTTTGAATGAATGTGTTAATTTTTTCTCATGGATTCAACTAGAAGCAAGTCAAGGCCTGAGATCTTTGGAAACACTCATCCAAAGAAGGAATTTTGCCTTGCTGAGTATAATTTTTCTAAGACTTTGAAAAAGATGAGGTTTTACTAGCTTTAGGATCATACAATAAAAAGGAACCTTCAAGGATCATCAAAGTCCAGCTTCCTTATAAGGTAGTAGTTGGGATCAGCATAAAATTCCTGATGGTAACATTCTTAGAGAACTACTTCTTCCACCCATCTAAGTCCTAAGAAGTGCTCTGATGAATGGTGTGCTCAGAGCTGACTCAAAGGATCTGATCCTAACCCAGATTTCCCATGTTGTTTAAGGCTGTTTCACAGTATCATTGCAGACAGAAGGGCTCTGGAGACCATCTGGTTCAACATCCCTGCTCAGAGCAGGGTCAGGATTTCCTCACTGGAGATGCACACTCAATATTTATTCACTTCAACTGTTTGTGGATGTCCACAAAGGTCCCCGAGATCCTTGAGAGGGAAGTGCTACAGAAGTAAAATGCATGTGACAACTATCTGGATATTTATCTATGCAACTTTGGTACCTGCAGGTTCAAGAGTGTGCGTGTGTGTGTGTGTATTTATGTATCCTGAGGATGTTGGCATGAATCAACACTTTTGTCCTAGTCACAGCTTTTATTGTGGTTGCTATTATTATTTATTTTTGCTATAACAATAGAGATCTATGTTATGGAGGTAAGCTCTCTTCTTAACTCCTGTCTGGGTCCTCAGCACTCATCACCCTATATTACCTTTGAGTTTCTCAAAGTCTCTAAGCAAAAGGGGCTCCTGCTGCACCAGCATCCCCTCACATTTTCTGGAGAAGGATGCCACAAGTCCTTGATGCAGCCTGAGTTAGGTGTAGCCTGAGAACCCAGCTGGTTTGGGCAAACAAACACATGCCATTGACAGTCCTTGATGAAAAGGACTTGGGCAATAGCAGAGCATCTGTAATCTCACAGCAGGGAGTGGCTGAGCAGATGAGGAACCCTTTGCACAGGTACCTCAGGGCTGAGGGGCTCTAGCACTTTGTTAGGCTCCCTGAGCAACTGATTTGCTCAATAATCCATAGGAACCATCCCCTGGAACAGAGATAATGAAAGATTTTTCTAATCTTGGAAAACCCCAGGTTTTGTGGGTTTATAACCTAGAGAATCAGGTCCAGATTTTTATGCATGTCATTTTGTTTGACCCCATGCAGGAAGAGACAGGTCCTGAAGCTTGGCCATAGGCTATCTTTATACAAGGCACTGTGATATTTGAGTCACATTTTTATTTCCCTCTCACTTCTAAAAGATCATTGGAACCAGACTTCTGTATAGGAAAGGATCAGATGTTGATGTTGCATGTTCACAGCAAACATGCTTGGAAATGACACCCACTGCACACTCTAGTCTGCCAAAGTAAACCCTGGTGAAGAGAACAGACCTTTGCAGAATGCAGCAATAAGCTAGGATGTATTTTTCTTTTTTTTTTTTTAATTTACCTTTTTTTTTTCTCATGGAAAAAAGTTTGAAACATACCCTTATACATATCTGACCAGAGGGAATCAGGCCAGCTGAACAAGTTTAGTATAGCAACAACATTCGATGTGGATCCTAAAGAAAATCCCCTGTAAAGTATCTCAGAGAGCTGCAGAAATAAATGTTGTACAAGCTGCCATCTGGCCACAGTGTCCACACATATGTATTTGAATGGAATGGGAGGCAAATGAATATTATTTTCCTGGGTTACTGCAGGAGCTTTAAACAGAATTTCAGTTCTCACATTGTGTGCTCCAGCTGCCATCACAGCTCCAGTGCAACATCTGTAACACTATCAGTCACAAGAAATCACAAGTAATCCTTGAAACAAGGAGCACTTTAAATAAAACCAGCACTAGAAAGCATTCAAAACATCATAATCCTGCCTACTCTACACAGATATTAGTGAGCCCCCTTGGGACAGCACTCTGTGCAACTGTGGAGGAACTGCTGTCTGTGATACTGTTGGATATGTGGGTGAAAACAGAGCAAGAATCCAAGGAAAAGGGCAAACAAGTGAGGAAAACCTTACAGCCTGGAAGGTGAGGGTGATGGCTTCCAAACCCAGTCAGCAGATTGCTGGCAGTTAACAGAGCTATCACAAGTGGTTTTGATTTCGTTTCTAATGAAAGACTTGATGAGAAGGTAGCTGTGAAATAGGATGGCTGCCGCTGCTAAGTCAATGCACTACAGCTGGAGCCTGTTCGAGGGGTAATGAGCTAAGAAATGGCAAAGACAGAAACCATGTCTGATTCTGGAGGAGCAACGGCTCATTCTCTTCTTCTGTGGTATCATCTTCCTGACTTCTCAGTTTCTTTTCTCTTTGCTCAGCTTTAATGGGTGGTGTTGAATTATTTCCACTATGTCACAACTGTCACAGGTGTTGTCTTCTAATTTGCTTTGCATTTCTGTTATTACACCCAAAATTAACATGCATTAGAATGTCTGGTCCAATAAATCTCCTACAACCTTCTGTATAAATTGGATGTTAAAATCCTTGCTTTATTATACATGTTTAGGCATATAATAATTTAACATAGTTCCTTAAATATATTTTATCTGCTTCCTGATGAATCATGCTACAACACTTTAATTTCCTAATAAAATATCTGTTCCATCAGATTAAGCAAATAACACTGAAAGCATTGACAATTTGAGGGAATTAATTTGTCCTGCATAGAAAGTGGAGAGGTGAGCTAACTGTTGTTCCTAATTTCTGATTCTAATGTGAAATCTGAGTTCTCATTTCACATCTCATTTCCAGTGCTCCCCATCTGGGGACTGTTCTCAGAAACAGAAGCTGCCCTGGCAGAAAAATGGAGAAGACAGAAACTTCTTGATTTCAAAATTTTGTAAACAGCTACAAAAATCACCCAGCACAGATGAGCAAAAAATAAGCATTGTTCCTCCTGTGACCACAATTTCTCTACTCTGATATTACCATAATAGGGTCTGGGCATTGACAGCCACTAGTGATGCCAAAATCCCTCAGGAACAGACAACTCCATCTGGCAGCTTTTTCTGCTGTCATTTGGGGTTATCTACTTGATCATCCCATGTTCGCCCTCCCTCTGGACAAAGACTTATTGCCAAAATCCACAAACTGATAGTTTATGTCTCTATTTGAGCCTATAACTTAGTCACTTGAGACATCCTGTGGGGTTTAAGCCAGGATGAGTAACTTGTATGTCTCTGCATCCTGCCTCTGCTCTGGCACAGTGTCTATGAAAACATCCCTCCTCTCCTAAGATGTGGCCCAGGGGCACATACAGCCTCAGGACAGCAGCTCTGGCATGCTGGCAGGATGACTGGAGCTCCTCCGTGCTGAGTCACATTCCCCCCTCTCCAAAGAGCAGGGCTTTGGTTAATTCCCAGCCAGGAGCACAGGGCAGGCAGTTACATCTCTGAACACAATCACTCTGTGTTTGGGTGCAAACACATCCAGTCATACTGCAGACAGTTCTGCATTTTAGCTTCCCCCAGAGATCCTGGATTACCAGAGCTCCTTTTGTCAAGTATCTCCATTCCTCTCTCCCCTGCTCCTCCTTGTTTCTCACTCACTGCTCCACTATTCCAAGGCCTTGTGTGTAGGTTTGCTTTTGAGCAGCTGTACCTTGTTACTGGTTTTGTTGTGATAGCACCCAAAGCCCTGGCCACAGACAAGGTCTATATGTGGTCACAAACTGCTTTGCTGGGCTTTCATTTCTAGGACTCATCTGGGCACTGGGGGGGCTGAGTGATCTGCAGGGTTTTGGAAAGAAACACAGCCATAAACCCCAGGGCAACACCAGCCTTTTCTGCGTTTTACATGAGCTTCACAAAAGCTGTGTCAGATTAAGCTATTTATAGTCCTGGGCACTGCTCACTTCTGGTTTGGACCTACTCCTTCCCATTTTCCTCTGCCCTGACGTTTGGTGGTTTGAGCACAGTTTAAGAGCCAGAGCTTTCTGATCTAACTCACCCCTTGTGTGGCCCTGTGTGAAGCCACGGACCTCTCCTGTGTCAGCCTCCTCATCTGCAAAAGCAGTGTAGCCCCAGCTCACCTCCATCCTCTGAGAGTGAAAAACTCAATTAATTTACATTTGTGAGATAGTTTTAATGCTTCACAGAGTACCAGCATGGAGCTTTCTAAATGCTAAATGTGACTGGGATCATTAGGAGCATCTACAGAGCCTGTGCATGGTTGTTACTTAGAATTATTTGGGAAAGAGGAAAAGGTGATAAACACGCAGGAAGAAGCATCCTCTTCTTGGAAAGAAAACAGCAGACTGAGGTGAGGGACAACTTCCCCAGAGCAGCAACTAAGCTGAAAGTGCTACTTTGGGGCCTATTAGCCAAAAAGCTGCCTGACCCTCAGACTGTGGGTATAAACAGGAACTTGCACAGGTACAAGTTACTCCTGCATTTGGAGGCCTGAGGAGGAACTGAAAAGGCTCTGGGGATGGCCCAGGAAGTTCTGAGTGTACCTGGAATGGGGACGGGGTGCACTCCTCACCCATGGCAGAGCAGCATACTCAGATTTCATGCAGGCTATAATTTTGCCTGCTGCTGCTGCTGGATCCTAATAACCAAACCAAGAAGGGAATTTTTTACGCCATCCGAGGCATTCCTGATCCCCCTCCACATCTAGTGAAAACTTAATAGCGTGAGAAAATGCCTTCCTGTAGCATATTGTAAACCACATGCAGACCAGGAGCAGATGGAGGGGCCTGTCCTCGCCCGATGGAGGGGCTCTGTCAGGATGCAGCGGGCCAAGGGATGGGAGCAGCAAGGAATGGCACCTTTGCAGGGTGCAGTGTTCAATCAAGGAGGGTGAAGCCAGCAGAGGCTGTGGGATAATAACTCTTGCTGCTTGGAGGAATGCAAGTAAAAGGAGAGGGAGAGTTGCTTTTCCGAAGTCTTTCCCCTGTACAGATGGAAGCATTTAAGATTCCTGCAGGAGCCAGGAGCGGCAAAGTTACATCTGGAAGTTTCCTGGTGCCTGAAGTCAGGCCATGGTGAACAATGCTCACTGGGCTGAGCAGGCTCTGCTCGGCTGCTTTTATTGCATTTGGACTCATTTCAATCCCTGCTCTGTGATTAATTGCACTTTTAAAAATAAAGTTCAAAACACTTCCCAGGAAGTTCGGGGAAGGCAGAGTGCCTCAGTGGCACCAGGAGCCCAGCGCTCAATGCAGTTTCAATACAGCAGCCCCAGATACAGCTTGCATTAGCCACAGCTTCATTTGACATGGGATCTTGTAACCCCATTCCATCATGGAGAGGGTGTCTGGCCTCCCAAGCCTCTCCAACACCTGCCAGACATGGTAAGGTTGCAGCAGGTGTTAGCCAGGCTCTCCACCCATCTTTTTTTTTGGCCTCTAGCCTGCGGCCAGGCTAGGACTGTAGATGTTCTTTGCCCCATGAAATTATGTAAAGGAAGAGCCTTGCTCTTTCCCAGGGTGTTTCTGCCTGTCTGTCCAAGGGCCCCACTCTAACTCACAATTTAAAAAAGAAAAAAGATCATGTTTTGGGCATAGCGGGGGAAGGGCATCATTAGAAAAGCACATTTTTGGGATGCAAAAGACATTTCAGATGACTGAAGTGAAGTCCTTATTGCCATATAATGATGGTGGAGATGCCAGAGGCAAGACTGAAAAAAGGAGAACAGTGGGTACTTTACATTTCATACTAGGATGGAAGTAGGCTCAATCTCTTTGCTATAAAAACAAATGTATATTTGTGGCCAGCTGCTCCAGTAGAGGTGCACAACTCTCACTTCCTGAGAGGAACTGGAGTGAACTGAATAGAGACCTGGAAGCTAGGGTCATGGTAACTCACTAATGTCTAGCAAAAGGGTCTGTGAAGGGCTGTTGCACATGTCCTACAGCCCCTCCTGGGCACCTGTACTAGATATTGTGAACTAAAACTCACACATCCACAAAAATATTACCTTGGAGCCAGTCACTCACTGGCACAAGGGATGCTCAGAGCTGTTTAGCTCTCTGTTAGCACTCAGAGATGCTCCAGGAGCCAGTGAATATCTGCAAGCTCTTTGCAAGTGTCCTCTTCACTACAAATGACAGAGGTTGTTTTTTGTACAAAGGTCAGCAAAATAAACAACAAAAGATGTGCTGAACTGCTGGAAAATTTTGCAGGCAGGCAGCAAGAAGGGGAGCGGGGAGCTGCAGGCACCATGGGCTTGCCTTGGCAGTGTCTGCCAGCAACACAGCTCTGCACACTTGGGTTTTCAGGTCGGGTTGTGCCCACACACCACAAAACCCACGGAGCCCTGCAACCACGAGGCATCGCTGCACACCACGCACTGAGGTGGACAGAGGCTGCAGAGGTACGTGAGCCACACAGGAGATTGGTCACCCTGTGGGCTTGTGGTGGGCTCTCGGTTTGCCAGGGCTTCTGGCATTTACCTCCCATTATCAGGTGTGTCTGACAAAACACCCAGACTGGTAGCCATCAAGGCGGGTGCGCTGTTGGTTTATATTACAGCACGTCGGGAGTGCTCCTCCCTTTCTCCTCCGCCCCCTTCGTTTCCTCCGTGAAACTGTCTTTGCATCCTGTCTCATGTTAGGACCTGATTTGAAAAATTATTTAACTGCTTGCTTAATTTTAATACACTGCAAGTCATTGTGTTGCAATCACAGCTGGCTGCATGCAAAGCTCACCCATGTGCTGGTACTGGCAGAAGGAGCTGCCCTGGAATGATGGGCTGGGGCTGAGCCTTCCCTGCAGGAGCTGGGCCAGGGGGTTTCTCTCTTCCAGGCTGCTGCCTCCAATGCTTTTTGGCTGCATCAACACCCAGTGAGTGGTTTGGCTGGGGGAGCTCTGGGACACTGTTTGCCATGCTGCTGTAGTATTTCAGGGTTCCTCTGCAGCTCAGGTCTCTTTTGCAATCCCAGTTTGGCTCGTCCTCCATTGTAACCGGGCACAGAGCACCCCGGGGCTGGGCGTGGGGTCCGTGTCCCGGCAGGTACCTGCACGGCAGTGCAGCTGACTGAAATACCACGGGGAGCACATGGCAGGCTGTGAGGTCACTGCTTGAAACAATACTCTCCTCATTACAGAGCAGGGGCTTTTCATCTATTTACCCATCATGCACAGATGCCTTCTGAAGTGAGGTCTGGAGTGTATGGGCCCTTAGAGGCAGCATTCCTTCAGAAATGCTCTTCTGCTGCAGTGTTCCGATGCTGGCACTCATAGGGGGACTTTTAGAATAACAGAATCACAGTACCATTTGGGCTGGGAGGAACCTTAAAGATAATTCAGTTTCAGGTCCCCTGCCATGGGCAGGGACACCTTCCGCTACAGCAGCTTGCTGAAAGGCCCATTCAACCTGACTTTGAACTTTTCCAGTTAAAAGACTTAGCCAGTTCAGTACAGACCACCAAAGGGTCTGTCTCCCATTACCCCAAAAAATCTCTAGGTTGGGTTTTTGTGTTTGTCCAGCATCAGGATTGCACTGCTGAGGGATGCCCAGTGATAGGCACCTGCTGTACCTAACTCCAGCACCATGCACTGCTGTGAGTGCTACCACCGTGCAGGTAATCATGACAAAAAGAACACCAGGGGCTGCTCTGAACCCGGGGTGCTCAGCTGTTAGCTTAGCTCTCCCTCTAGTTTATCTCTTGTGTACTCTTTCCTTTACCCACAGCCCTGAAGGCATGAGTCTCAGTGGATTGAGGCTATATTGTATGATGTTTTACATATATATCAAATAATAAATTAACAAGAAAGAGATTTTCCTGAGACAGATCAAGCTTCTTACCAGAGGCATGTATCAGAAATCACTGTACACATGTAAAATTGCAGGTGGAGCAAGCCCGCACATGGAAATGTCGTTCTTCACAAGTAAGAAATTACCATGCTGCTTTGTTTTTTTGTTTCGCTTTCCTCCTAGGAATTTCTTTCTGCTTCCATGCCTTATCTTCTGACCGAATTTCATAGTGCATGGAGGGGAGGAATGTGCGTGGGAAACACTTGGCTGGCCGGGCTGTGTCTCCACCGCACACCCTCGCTCCCGCCCAGGCGTGAAGCCCTTCCCACCCTCACCGAAGTCATTGTCACACATTTCACCCGTGACTCACTAATGTGCCTGATGTTCATGCCGCAGCTTGTAAGCGATTAGTGCTTGTTCACACAGCTTTTTTTTTTCCCTTTCCCCTGCTCGTTCTGATTCAGCTGATTTAGGTGGCCGATGGCCTCCTGGCTGGCTCATGCTGAGTTACTCACAGAGCAGCTCTGGGTTCACCAGGGGTGGGGACAGGACAAACCGATGGAGGCCAGTGTGTGGTAATCAGGGCAGGTGATTCCATGGCACCTCAAAAGAAAGCTTAAGCCTGGCTGGTACCATCTGCCTAAGCATTTCACACAGGAGGTGCTAAAAAGGGATCCTGGAGCTTTAGGGATAAGTGTGAGCTAGAAATGTGCACCAACAAACCAGAGAAACAGGCTCTGCTGCCTGTGCTGGCAGGTGAGCAGCTACTGAGCAGATGTTCCTGCAACTCTTTGAGAAATAAAGTTCTGCTGCTTAGGTTGACTGGAGAGAGCTGCTGCCTCTCCAGTTATATTGTGGCCTTCAGATGTATGGGACTGACATGACTGTGGGTAACCATGGCATGGAATACACCATTCCAGGTCTGTGTACTGTGGGCTGTCTGCTGCAGCAGAGAGAGGACAGGCAGCAAAGCTTGTTTGGTCTCTCACTGGGGCAGAAATGGTCATTGTACAGGCAGAAATGCTTATTGAATGACTGCATATGGTGGCATCCCCTTCTCCAGTAGGGACCTAATAGCCCAGAGGAGAGTCCTGGAATGGATGGGGCAAACTGGCAGCATTGCCATTTGCAATGATTTGTACCTCTGGGACTCACTTTGCCATGGGGATGTTTCTCTGTATTTAACCAAGTTCAGAGCATCTGGGAACCCTGAGTCAGCAGCAGGGACTACTTGCATGCACAAAAGGCCATGCTGGGAGGGCTCCATGTTGGCCACTCATGACCCTAAAAATCTCTCTTTGACATCTGCTAAAGTTTTCCTTGTTTTCAGGAATGTCTGCTGCCTTCTTACCGACAGCAATGAGAGCCCTTCCACCACAGCACACAGAAACGAGATACCCTGACCACATGCTTGCTTTTCTTCTTTCTTCATGTTTACCTGGGATTGCAGCCAGATGGGCACTGGAAACTGGTTTCTGGGAGCAGAATTTTGGACAGTGATAATCTAATCTGACCTCCTGTGTAACCCAGGTCAGGGAGTTTAACATGGTAATTCCTGCACAGGAAGGAATTAGTCTTCCTGGCTGTGCCATGAACCCTGCTCAGCCCAACAATTTGTGGTTGAATTAGGTATATCCACTCTTAAGTCTCAGAAAACAATGAGTTTTCAAGTTTTTGTCTCCCTTGGTGGATAAAGATCTGGTTTATTCCATTAGTTTTTCTTCCCAGACCCACTCAAGAGATGTTCAACAGCTGAATGAGATTAGAGGAATGGGACCCCACTTCATGGCAGAGGTATAACTTGGATGTGTACAAATACATTATGCCACTAATAGGTTAACCTTTAAAATTCTGGAGTAACAAGGGTGATGATTACAATTGTGGTAATCTCCTGCAGATGACTGTGACTTATTTGTGCACATAGTTGTGATTCAGAGGCTGTAGGATCTAAGTGCAAATAATACAGAAGGAAGTTTATGACTTCCTCCTCCACTTCACCCCTCTGACCCTGCTTCTCTCCTGCCTCCACTTCTGATATTATTTTGGTTATATGAAGACTTATGAGGGAATGATGCCTATGTTTCATGGGGTATCCACTTGTGAAAACTGAGTCATGTTCTCTCACAAGAAGAGTTTTTATCAGAGCGTCTCATCTCTTGCATAACACAAGAAAGAAAGACAAATAGGTTGGAGAAAGAAACTAAATGTTGAAAGCCTCAGAGATCTTAATCTGACCCTACCACTCATTAAATGACCAAAGTGAGATCACTCTTTGTCAGTCTTTCCAGCAGAAAGCTGCTCCAGAAAATGTTCCTTGCCTGCCTCTCAAGATAAATGAGTTCATATGGAAATACATCACTTGGAGTATGCAGCCACATGTGCATTTTTTGTATATATCTACACACATACTTACTTGAATAATATATACAAACAGATCCCTGCATATACCTGAGCAACTTCAGTTTGAACTAAGAGCTGTCAGTGCTCATGACTTCCAGAAGAGGTGATACACATATATATATATGATCAGCTTTCCCTAATTTTCCCTACCAAAGACAGGAATCCCTGTGTCTTTTAGCAACATGGAACAGGCATTTCCATCATGTTGTGTCTGGCTAGACCAGAGAGAGGTGCAGACATAAAACAAAGCTATTTCGGTTGGGAAGGAGGAAAAATATCTAATTAACCAAATATATACCCAGGGCCCAGTGCTGCCCTTCGTACAGCTGTGCTCCCTTTTTGTACCACAGGCAGAATTTAATCCATAGACTGAGCTGATTTATTTTCTTCAGATCTTTTGTAGCGGCAGATTCAGTAATTTACCTGCATAAAACTACTTCTTTCCCATAAAACTCTGTCTTCATTTTACCTAGTGGATTATCACTGAGCAGTCTGTGGCCTTTTGCATCTGTGCAGCCATCTGAGAAAACAAGCTTTTTGCCAGATATCTTAAATTAATAAAGCTGAATTTTTCCCTCCACCAAGGCCAGCAAACTGAAAAAGGCAGAAGCCCACCAGAGTGGTTTTAGATATATAGGTCACAGGGAAAGACAGAGGAGAATGAGCCTGTACAAAAGTCAGGTGAGGAATGAATGGCAAATGCATTAATTAGCTTGTACCTTCTTCTAATTCTTCATCCCATTTCCTTTTCAACGGGTGAAGGGGTAAGTGGGCCTCAGGTTGTCTGTGTTTAGTGGAGTACAAGGAAATCCTGTTGCAATGAACATCACTTATGGCACAGTTTGGTGGTGTAGATTTTGTGATGTTCAGGGAAGGAAGATCTTTTCATTGGCAGCTGAAACATCCTACATAAAACTAGGCTGTGCTTTCTCCCTGCAGTCACTGCTTGTGGCTCACTGAACAAGAACTCTCTTTAAAAAGATAAGCTCAGCCTGGAGACTAGGGATCAGCTGGAATGGGTGGAAATCAAAACAAGGCTGTCGGGTTTCTCTTTTTCTCTTGGCACCTAATGAATTTTCCCAATGTAGAATAATTTGGAGCCAAGATTTTTTTTCCAGAGCTCCAATATTGTTACTTCGCCTGTTCATACACTTTTTTTTTTTTTCTAACAGGGTTTTATTTTTCAAACCAATTTTTCATCAGACCAATAACTGAGTAGCTTGTGGAGACCTGCTCACATGTGAACCTGGAGAGTGGAGGGGAAAACCCAAACCAGTATTGCTGCATCACTGAAGGTGCAGAGGCTCAGATAACAATTATGGCTGCTGGATATTTAGACTCTGCATTTAACCCACCTTTCCTGGCTACGTTTACAGCGCACATTTAAGCAACAAGCACTATGTCTTTCCCAAAGCTTTTCCTTAATTGGATTTTTGTTATGCTTCTGTTCCTTCTCATCTGTGGCTTAAGGAACTGTAAAAAAAAAAAAATAGCTTGGAGGGACCAAAAAGAACCAGCACTTTAATTTCAGGCAGGAATTACACAGCTTTCCTAAAAAGTCATTTTGCCTCTTGATTACAGGATGGAAAGGGAAGGCATTTTGTTCTGCACAAGTTGGTGATGATCCTGAGATGCAAGTTTAAATCAGCAATTGCCTTTAAATCAGTATTTATGGTGAAGGGGAGGGCTTTGGGAAGCTGATGACTTTTATACTCTCTTTGCCCTATACATTTTCCTGGGTCTCCCTGGTCCCACAGGGTGGCAGAGCTGGGACTGGCACAGAGGCTGCTTGACTCCTATTCCAGCTCCCAGTGGCTGAACCATTACTGTCCACAATAACTGCACTGCTGTGGGTTAAACTGAGGACTTCACACCAGGCTGTGTGTGCTTTATCTCATGAACAGCCATGTCACCTGGGGCAGAGGGCACAGCCCTGCCCAGGAGGGGAAAGGGAGCACACAGTGACTGAAACCCCCTCACCCACAGCATCACTGAAAGCATCCCCACTGGAAATAAAAACATCCTCTTCTGCCCCAGCACAGCTGAAGGGTGGTGAGCTGCAGCAGAAGGTGAGAGCAAACAGAGTAGGATGCCCACCAAGAGCCCTTTGGAAGCCAAACAAGCAGTGCAGGGTGCTCACTGCTTTTTCAGTAGATCCCTGCAATAACATTTCAGTCAGGAAATATATTTTAAATAATATGGTGGGCAACTGGATATTGGCAATGAGGGAATAAGAAGATTATTTTGTACCTCACTGCATAGCAAGATTTCTCAGTACAGAGCTATAAAATGCCCCCACTGTGCTCTGAAGTTATCAATCTCCATGGCAGTATATCCTACAGACGTCCTTCAATAAAATTAAGGATTCAACCTTCTTCAAGAAGGTTCAACTACTGACACACACTGTGCATGCTTCTACCACTCCAAGATATTCATGGGGCTGTGTCCCATACATTCATAAATGTATACAAACATTCATTCTCATAGCACAAATGCTTCTAAAAGTTCAAGAGCAATGCTTGCTCTGCCATCATATAATTCTGCCAGCTTTCAAAATGCACTGGACACCAATTGCCAGCTTTTTTGAAGAAGCTTTCACTCACAGGCCTTGAGTAAGAAATGCTGCAGATTTGGTGATAAAGGGATGGTGAGATTTTTGTGAAGTCACACTGGTCACTGTAATGGCAGCTGAATTCAGGCCTGAACTCCAGATTTAGGGATGGAGCTGTACCCCTCTGAATAAGTAGAAGCATTCAGTGGGCATCCTCAAGTCACTGAGTGCTTTCTTCTTCTCTCCAGAAGGTTGAAACATCAGGTTGTGTCAGAGCTGCAGCTTCTGCCAGGGATAGGAGTGCTGCCAGGGATAGGAGACCTGCTAATTTCTATTCTACTTTTCTGGACTTTGTTGCCTTGTAAAAGAAGCAATCCATTGTCTTTCTTAAGGACAGGGCTTTGCATTGTTGCAATGTTTTTCACTTCCAAATCACTTTACAAACATTCAGTGGTACATCTCACAACATGCCTCTAGTGGGCTGTGGATATGTTTTATCTTAATGTTATAGTTGTATTTAATCAAGTAAACAGGAAACTAGTTTCTTGTCAAATCTTCATCTTGTGGCCCTCAGGCTAGACCCACAGGCACAGTCCTGTCCTCTGTCTGTCTTGGGGTTGGTCTATAATCAGCCTGAGATGGCACTGCTATAGAAAAACAGCCCAGAGAATGATCTGAGGGCAAGGTGCCAATGCCAACACCAGGCCCAGAGTGACAGAATGTCATTGTTTTACCTCCAAGTGTAAATGTTTAAGCTCTTGGGCATTTGCACTCTTCTCAGCCTGCTCTAGACAGTGAATGACATTTTGCAGCCACAGCTCATCCTCTCTGCCAAAGGGTTTATTTTATAGTAATCTATTCCCTTCAGTTTATAGCTACACAGGCCAACAGAAAATGACCCAGTGATGAAACATGGTTGTATAAATCTCTCCCAAAGCATATTTTCATTATCCATTAACTCTACATAGTCAACAGTGAAGGACAGGTAATAGACATCAGGAAAGCAGCAGCAGGATGGTTGAACACTGATCCTGGAGGAGACTGAAACATCCCATGAGCTGCCAGGCTGCTGCTGGGAGCCTGGTGCTCCTGTCCCTTCAGCCCAGACAGATTTTACACTCCCCAGAGGATCGAAATAATTTTTAGTGACTACACTGTGTGTTCCTATTTTCCTGTCCTGCATCAGCATATTCACACATCCATATGATATGCTTTCGAATTTTAGTTCTTTTGATTTTAGTGAATAAAATATGACGCTGTTGAGGCAGGATGGGAATGAACAGACTCTGCTCAGAAGGCTGCTGAGAGTAAAACTCCGATTTATTCAAAATGCATGGCTCTTTTATACAGAGCTTCATGCAGACCAACTCCATTGGTCCTGAAGTGAAAACAACCACACCACTGGTGCAGAGTGCTTGACGCACAGTGATAGAACTTAACTATAAACAATGTGAACAACAAGAGATAAAAGATTATTTACATTCTTCTCCAACTCTTTCCCAGGCTTCTGCCTGGTTAGAAACTCTCCGTTTCTCTCTTTGACTGAATCTGAGACTGAGACTGCAAATATCTATAAAATATATACAGGCTGCCAAGAGAAGTTGTGGACGCCCCATCCCTAGAAGTGTTCTAGGCCAGGTTGAATGGGTCTTTGAGCAACCTGGTCTAATGGAAGTTGTTCCTGCCTGTGACAGAGATGTTGGAACTGGATGATCTTTAAAGGCCCTTTCAACTCAAACCATTCTAGAATTCTTGGATTCTGTGACAACCATCAGACCACAATCTGAAGCTTCCAAATAACCTTATTTTTGATCACGTGCACTCTTTTTACGTGATGATCCACTGAGATCTGAATTGTGGTTAGAAAGCTAAATAAGTCACCAAGGATACAGCTTGGAGTCCCATCTCTGTTGCTCAGACCTCCTGGTCAGGATACAGTTCAGCAAACCATGCCAGGCTCCTTTCCAAACCGCATCTTCCAGAGGCTCTTTGCAAATAAAAAAGCTGCAAAACCCCCCTGACTGTTCAATGAGAGCAAACTCCAGAAAGCTGGAGTGCTTGGTCTCTGTGCCTTGTATTTGGCAGCCTTTTAACTTAGTTTGGCAAAAGCCAATGACTCACTTGAGAGGAAAATCCTACCATGGGATGATAGTTCCTCATTCTCAGAGACTTTAATCTGAGCATCAGGGTGCATCTGCTGAGAGGTTAAATCCATGAATACTGTTCAGGTTTCTATTTAACATTTTGAGACCAAACACCACATCTGAAAACACGACACTGCTCTTGTCCTTGCCCCTCTACCAGACTCCACAATTAACCCACCCATATGTGTTTGTAAAGCACAGTAAGAAAAATAATGGCTGAATTTCCCAAACTGTGACCACAGCATATGAACCTATAGACATAAGCAGAAAAGTTTCCCACATCAATGGATTCTTGCTGGTCTGGATCACTTGCATGTCAGTATTTCCTGTCACTATTAAGAATTATGGCTGTAATGCTACAGGAATGGTTCTTTAGCTTTTAAAGTGCAGCTAACCAGCAGACGGGCAAGATAGCGCAAGCCACACGGGCTGAGCTCGTCTGTGATCTCACCCCATTACACAAGAGTGTGAGGAGCCCCAGTGGTGTAACATTGCACAGAACAAGCTCCAAGGAGTTTGGGGGTTATAGACAGTCCTGAGGAATTATTTTATGTCATGGGAGAGAGGAATGGCAATGAACGGGAGTTCAAAGTCCGGATTACCATCAGGCCAGCAAAACACATTCCTATAATCTGCGAGTATACAAAGACATCACAGTTGGCTCATTTCCTTTCCTCTTGCCTGTAGCAGCCACAGCTCCAGCCCTACTTTATTTGCACTACATCAACGTGTCAATAAAATGCGGCTGTTGGGCCTCATCCTCACCCAGTAGGTGTGAGGTAGCTCTGTATGAATGGCAGCCAGGGCTCAGGCTGGCAGCTCTGTCCTGGGCAGGGAAACATTATTTCCATTACATTATCTCTTTTGTTTATTGGCTTTTCTTTTTTCTCTTAAAGGGATTTATATTTAAACCATAAAATATGATCAGCTTCAAACTGGTTCTGGACTGGATTTCCTCAAAAGGGTTTGTATTTTAAGTTTCTTTTTGATTTTCCCATAACATTGATATGTCTGCTTGTCAGGAAGCACAGTGATAGGCAGGCTGGGCTTAAAGCCATCAAATTCACTTTGAATTTATATTATCACTGAACTTTTGCCAGGGGGTGAGGCAATGGCAGGCTGAAGGCTGAGGGAAGAACTGAGGACCCAGGGGAGATGGGATCACTCTGGAAGAGCAAGAGAGCAAATAGAGGTCTGCAAAATTAGGGTCCCACCCTAAAACCCAGAAGGCGCAGAAAGAAAAAAACTGTTAATCTACCCCTAATGCCAACCCATCTCTTGGAGAGATTGCTGCCAAAGGTACACAGGAGATATTTTGCTCTCCAAGCCTTTGCTGGTCCTTGTGTTTTAGAGCATCTCTGCTTTTTCAGGGCTGGCCTGCTGCTGATCTTTCCCTGCTGCTGAGGGTGGAGCAAATTTGGATGCCCTGGATGTCTGCACTTACTTCTGCTACCCCTGTGTATCATGGCAGGGGAGGGGGATTATGCAATTTTGCTGGATTTTTGATTATACCTCATATGTTAGCTGGGCTTTGCCCTTAGCTGTTGTAAACACAGTCTTTAAAAGAAACCTCAGACTCATCTGTGTGCTCAGTGTTACGCAGAGCTTTCATGTTTCCCAAAATGCATCCTAAAATCCCTACTGTTCCTTCCTGGGAGCCTTTGTGCAGCAACCTCCTGTGGTTGTTTTAGTTATCTGTATACTTTTCTCCTTGAATCAGATGACTTCTCCCTTCCTAGACAGATTACACAAAGTATTCCTCACCCAGACACCATGAGTCTTTCCGCCCCCAGCAATTGCCAAACAGCTCCTCACTGATCCTCTCTTTCCATAAATAATGCATGCCCAGATTTCTTAAATTTTTGGTCATCTTCCTTGATTCAGCTACATGTCAATGACCTCTCTTATGACAAACAAGTACATCTGCAACTGGAATCCCATTTAATAACTTATTTCCCTTATTATATAAATAGAAATGTATACTGTAATCCTTCATGTGTGGAGCAGTATGGAAATTACCATGATGGTTTCTGCACCCCATTAGCAGCTCTGACCTGATTTATCATAGGCTGGCTCACATCACCTCTTACTCAATGTTTTCCATGGATGAAAAGCAGACAAGCCACGTACGAGGAGCTTGTGGATTTGTGTCACATGTGATGAAACAGGAGAGGATGGATGGAACTCATTCCAGCTGAGATGCTCTAGCTAAACTCCAAACTACAAAGTCCCTCTCTCTATCCACTTGGTTTAATCCAATCCCCTTATCTCTGTCAGAGTGACATGCTTGTTTTTCCCACATTGCTCCCTACAAATGCTGGTACAAGAACAGCTTCGCCATAAATGTGGTGAGTGGAGCACAGGCATGATCTTCCCAGCATGGATCATCTCTATGGGTGTGGCAAGTGAGATTCCCACACTCAGCCCAAAGAATCCAGTGGAAACAATGAGATCAGAAGCAGAAGCACATGAGATTCATTCCAGTAAAGCATCAGTTACCAAGAGTTCATTTTTCTCCACAGAACTCTTTCCTGCATAAGAGGATTTTCTTTATGTCCATATTGACTTTATCTCCAAAATGTGTCTCTACCCTTGGAAAGGCAACCTGTGTCATGCTGCTTTTTATGGCAAATAATACACACCATCCTTAAGAAGGAATAGATACTTTCCACACCTTTTTTACCCTTACAGCATCTGAGGACCAAAGCCTCCTCCTTGAGCTGTCATATTTGCCATGCAGTACTGCTGTGTTGCAAAGCAGGGGGGCTGCTTTCCCAAATTTCTCCATTCCAGAGTTCTGCTGTTGTCTCATGCCCTGACCTGCTCTGTTTCCACACACATGAGCATCCTCCTTCCCCCACCCTCTCTGTGTGGGTGGCTCATGGCCCTGCCACACTCGTGTTTCTCCTGTGAGGAGACACCCTCCACCCTCTTTATAGCCGCCCCATAACTACTGGAACACTGTGATGAGATGTTCCCTAGGCCTTCTCTTCTCCAAGGAGAAGGGACCTAACTCCTTCAGTCTTTCTGCCAAACCCCTGTGCTCAGGCAAGTGCTGCTAGACACACCATGTTTATAAAGGATCTCCTTGCACAGCCCGTGTTTACTGCCCATGACCCTGCCATTCTCCCATGTTTATGTTCCATGGCCCCTATTTACATACCTTGACATCTGAGGCCCTGCTGCCTGTCCCTGTTTTACTCTCCCAACATCTGTCACTCACTGCACCTTTGCTCTTGGGTTCAAAGCTCAAAATGAAATGCAGTCATAAGCAGAAGATTAAAAAACCACAAGTGAAACAAGACACCTAAATCCTTGTGTACTTCTGCTTATGTCCTTGGTAGGAATTGATCCTTCCACCCTCCTTGATATGCAGCCAGTGGACCCTTTGTATTGTGTGGGATGTAGAGATCAAAACATGCACATTTAATGAGATCATTTCTAACAGTATTTTGAAGTTGTCTTTTTCTAGTCTGTCTCCTAAATTCTCTCTGGCTATACTTTGCATTTCCCTCATTAGAAACACGCTCTTCCAGTCAGGCTGCTGACATTGCAGAGAAAGTTGCTGCCCTCGATTAGAAGCTGAAACATAATTTGGGGTGCCTAAACTCATATTCACACACACACACAGCACTAAAACTTTCAAACATCCATTGAACTTTTTAACCCAAGTAGCTCACTAAAATTCAGGATTTTGTAAAAGAAATCCAGTTACAGAGAGAAAGCTGAAGATGGGTTCAAACATTTTTTTATATGGCTGCTTTGTCACAAGAAAATACAAAGTCCTACTTCCCCGAAGACAGGAGCAGCAAGTTACTATTCACGCAGAACTGGCTTTCTTTGAATCACAGTTCCCAAACTACATGAGCTTTTCCCAGGTTTTCTCTCCTGCCCACTCTGCCCAGCAACTCATGTCTTGGATTTCACAGGCTGTCTGCCTCACTCTCTTGCAGCTTCAGAGCTGGGTGTCTCTGTTCCTCAGCCACGGCCTCACCTATTGCTCTGTTTGCACATCCAAACTCCGCACGATCCATGGAAAAATGTCCTCACTGGGATCTATCAAATTCCTATGTTATCAGTGCCTGTCTCTGTGCTTACTTTGGGCTTTTGAGACTCCTGCTTTCCTAAGAGACCTCTCAGAGTTAAATTAAACAAAGGCTGGGGAAGACATGCTGGCCAGGAGCTTTTGCTCAGCCTCCATCACAGCTTTCTTCTGTTTCACAGCCAGGCTGACATTCCCTTCCCTGTGCTGGGGACACACTGGAGAGGCTTCAGCCAAGTGTACTCCAACATCCTGTCACCTTGTGGTCAGTGCCAACCCTTCCAGAGCTGTCAGAGCAGGTTCTCCCATACCCGCTTCTCTGCTCTCAGCCTGACTGTTTTGGAGATACTCACCCACTGATACAAGAGGCAGATCTGACACAAGCCTCCCACAAAAGTGTGGACCAGGATGGGACCAAACAGTTTCTGCTGCCAGTGTGGTGGCTGGGAGGGATGCCCACAGCCCTGAGCACTCCAGGAGCACAAAATGTCAGATTTTAATCAGCACCAAGCTCGGGCTATGATGAGGATGTTGGCCTGCACTTCAAAAAGCTTGAACTCATCAGCATTGGAGTGTTGTGCTGTCAGGGTCAATTATTATCATTATGCATTGTCCTGCTATGTGACCCAACTTACAAATTGTTTCTTTCCACCCCACAATGGATTACAGACAGAAATAAGCCCAATTTCATGAGTGTATGAAGAGCACATGCTCATGGCTTCATGCACACCACGGGTCACACATATCCCATGCTGTCCATCAGCAGTTCAGTGAAAGCTCCTGTCCCATTATACACAGACACACAGCAACAGCACTCTCCAGACTGCATTAGGGAGTTAGAATTTAACATAACTACACATTTCCCCTCCCCAGAGCCCTGCAGCTCACCTGTGGCTGCCAAGGTGTGCAGTGCTCCCTGGCTGCACACACCACAGGTTTTGGTTTGTGATACTGCAGCATGTGTGCTGTTAGAAAAGTGACCTTTTTTCCCCACAAAATTCACCTGGTTACAGTGTGCAGCCATAGCTTTTATTATCCCTTTCTTTTTTTTTTTTTTGAGGTTTCAGTTTTGCAAAACAAATGTATATACTGTAGTCAAACTCCCTTCACTCTTGTTTTTGATAATTTGAGGAGGCTGGTCTGTATTTCTCATTAGAAGTGTTTTGCTCAACTAATTCCCATGACACTCTTCTTGACTGCTTCTGTTTGCCAGAGTATTTTAAAAGGGGCACCAGAACTGTGAGATTTTTTTTTCAGGATCAGCTTTAGACAATTAGAGAGGCAAAATATGTTCTCTGCTGCTACTAAACAACTTCCTTGCTTGTACAAACAGAAATAGCTGTATCCTCTTCTGTCACTGTGGGAGTTCGTATTGTGTTGCTTGACTGCTAAGATCCCTCAATCCTTCCAGTGTAATGGCTTTTCAGGGCCAGCCTCACTCTGCAGATGGTCAGCTCTCTTTGCTATGAAATCTGTCATTTTCCAGCTCTCTGATTTAAAATACAGGTTGTTTGAATCAGCTCAATTTATCTCTCTCTCTCCAGCTGATTTTGGATGACAGCCTTATCTTCATAATTATTTATCATCCTGTCAAACTCTGTGTCACCTACAGCAAGTTATCTCAGCAGTGTTCCTTATATGCACTCCCAGAACAGGGCAGAAAATTTTGAGCAGCATTGATTATACAGTGATCCCTGCAGTTCATCACTAAATGATTCTCCATTAACAGTCATTGTTTGAGACCTATCAATTTAAATATGTTCACAGTCCAATTAATGTGTGCTTTACTAGCAGTGTATGCTGGTCTTTGTAATTGCATTGATACAGGAGTATCAAGCTCTGAGAACACCTATTTACCACCACCACTCAACTCTTCAGTCCTCCAAATAATTAAATTAAACTAGTCTGAATAAGACAGTGAACCATGAATTATGTTCTTATTGGTGCCTTCTTTGTGAAATGAATCTTGCTAATGGAATTACTCCGATTACCTTGTCTGAGAGAGGTGGGATACCTGGCCTGTGGTTATGCAAATAATCTTGATTTCCATGTGTGACTGCCTTAACATGGGACCAGTTCTTCCCCTTGAACTTTCCAGCTTTTCCAATGTTTATAATCAGTGCACTAAGTCTTTCTGCCCTAACTCCTTTGTGGCTCTGGAGTTCAGGTTACCTGGACCTGCTGACTCTCCAACACATTCACCATTGTCCTCTTAATGGACTGGGAAGCCATAGAAACCCATTGCTCTCTTTCTTGCCAATACAGAAATACTAATTGAATGGTTTTGCTTCCTTCAGTGGATCTCCCGAAAGGAGGTTTCCGATTGCAGTTTTACAAGGAAGTTTTGCAGTCTGGTCCCTGTGCCAAGTTTCCCCATTCACGTAGGCTGTTTTTGTCTGGCTCAGCTCTATCTGGGTATGAGGATGTTGGCAAATAGGACTGGCAGAGACTTGCTGTGACATAATCTTGAGGCCTTATGATATAATCCCTTTCACAAACTATTTAAGCTTAGAAGTGACTGGATTGTTTGTTTCTCTGAGAAAGGCTCAGAGAGTGACATTCCTCTGGAAGAAATTTCTTTCCAATTTCCAACCTAACCTTATTCATTGCTAGCTTATAAATAATTTGCTGCACCAACATTTTCCTTTTCCTTAAGCATCTTTTCCATGTCTCACAGGTACCCTCATATTGTATAACAGCCATTTTATACAACACAATCTTGGATGGCATCGGTTAAGGAGCCACGGTGTTTTTGTTTCTCCATGTTTAATAGACTGCCATTTCTTCCAGCCATTCAAGCCACCCTTATCTGAGCTTGCTCCAGTTTGAATCCTTCTTTCCTTACCTTAGGATGACTAAATGATGTCTTACTGAGGCTTTGCTCAACAATACTGATGTTTCCTCTTTTTTTTGCTGGTGATAGTTCACTTGATGTGTTCCTCTCTCTTGAATGCCTTATTTCATGCATTTTTGATTCTTCTAATGGGGTGGAGACACTGAGAAAATGAAAAGAAAAGTAAAAATACCAATAAAATAAATCACAGACTGTGACTTCCAAATTCTCCACAGTATCTTAGGGTTGTAATGTGACTTTTATGGATGCTTCAGCTCTAGTGCAATTTTCTGTAATGCTTAGGTGTGTGATGTACATTTGGCCCTTACATTCAAATTCTGGTAAACCCCTACGTGCGCATTTAGTCCTTAAAACATTGGCCTTAAGCACAAGGAGTACCTCTGTAAAAGGATTCACTTAAATACATTTAAAACCATTCCCTTAGAGGTCCTACAGTGGGTATGGTGTGCAGCTCTGAGAGCAGCCTAGATGGGATGTGTCAGTAGTGTCTAATCATGAATGTATGGAAGGTCTTCAACGTGTTTGGTTAATAAAAGGAACAGTAACATTTTCCTTAAATAGTCTTGTACCAGGAAAAACCTAATACTAATTTTTTCCTAGAAGATTGAAGGGTAGCTCACTGAGAGACCTTGATACAGGAAAGGAACATGTGTAGGATCCCTGGCCTTCACACTTTTATCTCCTCTGGGAGTTGAGTGACCAATATTTTTATGTTATTGGCTCTACTTTTTTATATCCTGGTTGTCACCTTACACCTTCAGAAAATTGTCCTTTGTCGCATCCATCAAGGATCCAGCTTCCCACACACAGAAAGGGAATACCCAAGAAGGCCAGCAAAAAGGAGAGGAGGCAGAGGGTGGTCACTACATGAGGGAGACCCACGTGTGCCTCAATTCATCTGCTACGAGAGGCAACCAAGGACTCTGAGATACAGGTCTGTAAAATCATGAAGAGGGGCCAGCTGAGAAGAATGGTCTGCTTCTGCTGTCACTACAAGGGGAAAACAAAGATAAAAGATGCAAATTCAAAACTCACAGAATGAAATGCTTCTTTACACAGCGCCTGAGCCCATAAGCTGTGGGCGTGTGTAGGCTGACAGAGACATGGGGCGAGTGTCGTGCTACATTTGCATTTTCCTTGTACATTTCCCTAGGTGCCCATTTTTGATCCCTGTTGGCAGCACGATTATGGGCTGCCTCAGCCTTTGGCTGGAGCTGGCACGAATGTTTTCTAGCTTTGTGCAGAGTAGGTGCACGTCTGCTCAGTGTGTCAGCACTGCACCATCAGACACGGGCTACTGACCTACTTCCTCATGTACTGCCTCGATGGGGAAGCAGGAGAGAGATTTGGGTGGAACTGTTCTTGTTCCTGGCTCCTGCCCTTGGCAAATCTATATTGCAGCAGGCCTGAGATCAGCTGCATCTCTGATCACAACTGGTGTGCATAGCTATCAATTGTTTTCTCCTTGCTTGGCAGTAGTGTGCCAGGGTGGCTGCCCCTCATTCCAACAGCATGGCTTTATGTTACAAATAAATCCATTTTGGAAGGAGATGGTGCTTAAAGCAGTGCTACTGCTTTGCTTTCTCCTCCATCCTTTGCTACAGTCTCCTGCCACCTCTCCTCTGCTCTGCCACTCATCTTACTCTACAGTAAGTTGATTCAGGGATTCAGTCTCTCAGAATTTGGTTTGTGCATTGTGGGGTTATGGTTCCTAAGGTAGCTCACAATGAGGTCAGAGTACTCTTACTGGCCCAAGGGAACAGTGGGAGGGGATGAGAAAGGAAACAGGAGTACACTTTTCATGAGCCACTCATAGTTTGACTCTGCATAATGAATATTTTATCCCAGAAAACTCTGAATCTGCCTGGATGGAGAGTTTACACCTCTGTCCATATCACTTCACTGTGGAGCCACATTTGCATATTATAGTCCTTTGAAAGAAGATTTTGAAAAAAAAAAACCAAAAGGATGGATATTTTCCTGTGTTTTCAGTTCAGGCATTAATTTCTTAGAAGCAAAAAATCATTGTTAGTCACATCTGCATGAAAGACATAGAGAAGCCAAAATTATTTTAATATATGATTATTGTTGATGGGGATAAAATAATTAAGCAGCCTGGAATTAAATTTATGGCAGTATTTTTCAAAATATAAAATCAAAACTGTGCTTGCATTACATTATTGATATAAAGCCTCTGCTCTAATAATGTCGGGTATCTAATAGCAATTTCAAGCATTTAATTAGACTAATTCTTCAGGTTAATACATCATCTTGCACTTCACATTATCTTTATGCTCTTTACAAATAGCTACTAATTAAGCTTTATGCTACTCCTGCCAAGTCAGTTAACAGTATTATACCAGGGATGTGAGGTCTGAAGGGGTTTGACTCTTTCCTCTCCTCTCATGCTTCCCAGGGATGGCAAAGGTTTGCTCCAGCCTTATGATCCTCTGCCTGGTGCTGAAGTTAGATGACAGGGACCTAGACCCTGGAGGAGAGTGACCAAATTTTGCTAAAAGAGTCAATGGTGACAAGCTGGGAGTGCTTGGATTCAAGTGAGAAATAGTCTGGAACAGTTTATATTTGAGATTGTGGTTACCTGGAGGTGGACACTGCTGGGACTCAGTGCATTTCAGAAACACTTGAGTACTTACTTTTAGCTGGTGTAAGACAGAAAAGGGCGGTGGGAGGAAGAGCAAAGAGCACAGAGCAAGGTCAGGACTGCTGGTGATGGCATCTGTGAGGGACTCAGACCCAGGGTGTGATGAACTGCATGTGGTGGCCAATGCTGCCAGCTTGGTGTAGGCACCAGCTTGGTGATGTGCTCCAGGACATACCCGTTCTCCTGCCAGCCAGGAAAGGCTTTCCATGGGACTATGAATATGGTTCCCTACACGATTTATTTCTTATCAGCAACCATTTTTCACATTTCTCCTGGTTTCCCTCCTCTTGCCCTCATCACAAGCCACACTTTGCTTAAGGGGTTGGTCATATTCCAGCCCCTAACACAGGGCACAAAGGCCAGAGAGGTCCAGAGAAGCCACAGGAGTTTCCTCAACACCTCAGTGCATGCAGAAACACCACAGCTTTGGGGAGCATTCCCAGTAAGGGGTAACCAGTCCAGATCTGACCTTGTCCTCACCATGGGCAGATGGAAACTCATGTCTTCCCCTTGCCAGGAGCATTTTGTGTCATTGCAGCATTAGGCAAAACATAAAGTTAGACCAGGAGAGGGGAGGGTTGAGCCTCAGTTGTTGCAGCCAAGCAAAACACCTCTCACTGCTGTTTCACCAATACCTACATTCTAAGCAGCATTATCCTTGTTCTGCTACTCATCCCTGTCCAGGGAAGTGCCCTGCTCTGAAACCTGAATGCTGGGAGTGCTTGGAGGTTTTTGAAGGCCAAAGTTCAATATCTTCCACTATTCCAACTCTATGTTGGTTTGGAATAGGGTTAAAGAAGTCTGAATTATGCATTTTTGAGCCCCCAAAACAATCTTGATCTCTTCTAGCACCTGCAGATGTTTGACCCTGCACTGCCAAATCAATTTGACTGTGACACTGCTGCCATATCTTGCTGGACTGGCATGGGATATAATGAATGCTTACCAAAAGTACAAAGATGATTTGATGGAAGGCACTTGTGAAGTATAAAGTGATATGTAACCTGCAAAACAAGTTTAATGAAATGCTTTTAATTGCTCTAAGTTATATAACCACATTAAAATAGTGGCATCAACACCAAAACATGAAGATAAGCTATGATTTTTAAAGTTGGGATAGTCAAAAAGTGCTAAGAATTTGACTTACATTACTGCATATGCAGACAACAAATCAATTGCTGATTTTTATGGTAAAATCATCAGGACAGTTTCATAATTACTCTGTGTGTTGTTATTTAGAACATAATTCTCCACTTTTTCTGCATCACAGAGAGGAAGAGGATGGAGTAAAGTACTGTCCCTTGTTCCACCGACCTGCCTGAACCAGGGCTCTTCCTCTTCCCATGAATGAGGGACTGAATGGCCCCATATTGTATTGACTCCAAACAGCCATCCCTGATGACCTACACTTCCCCCCTTTTTAGAAAAGCTCACATCTAGACAAGTCTTTTTGCAATCTGTTCATCTCAATGGTAAAATTTTCCCAAGTTTGGATTAGATTTATTTGCATTGATGAGATATGATTGGGGTGGTTTAAAATTTCTTTTGGGGAAGTAACTTTCTCACACAGAACAAATTTTGGTCTCATTGTCTAAATGCACATTCTTTAGTCTGTTCAAAGCTTAACACTGTGTGGGTTACATGAACATCTTCTAACAAAGGCTGCTGATCTTCATTATTACTATCAAGAGGTAATGGCCACATAAAATCACTTTGCCATCCAGTGAAATACGGAAGGAGTCCTCATGTGCTGAAGCTGTGGTTAGAGATGAGCCCTCTCTGCCCTGTGACAGTCTAATTTAAGAGCAGGAAATTCCTTAGAATAACCAGCTCCTAGTCCCAGCTGAGAGCTGGCTGATAAAAGCCCTGTGAAATGTTTAACTGTGCATAGTGGCAGAAGATTAAGAACAGATGTGATCTAGAAAATCAGCTTCACCTACAGCAAACACAGGCTTCTGCCCAGCATCCCTGGCTCCAGCAACATCTGGCACACTGTGCCTGGCTGGCAAGGGCTCTGCCTGGCACCTCTGCACATTGTCCTGCTTCTGTCCTCTCCCTGCTGGCACATGGGAAGAGCTGATTTTTCCCCTTTTCTCGGGAGCTGCCTTTATATCTGATTAAATCACATAACCATAGGATGGTTTGTGTGGGAAGGGACCTTGGAGATCATGCAGTTCCAGCCCCTCACCAGGGGCAGGGACAGCTTCCACTGTCGTGGGTATTCCTGTGGCATAAACACCCCCAGCCACATCCTGGTGCCTGAGATCACAGAGGTCACAACGCTGCTGTTCTCACCCAGGAACACAGGAAGAGCTCATGTTGTAGGGAGTGGTAATACACATTCTTAGGCAAACTGAGAGGGCTGGAAAAAGCAGACAGACAGTGCAGTCTCAGACCCCTTTGCTACACATCTCAAGGACCTTCTGAGACCAAAATTTGCCTTCCTTCATTAGGAGTTGGACTCAATCACCCTTCCAACTCAGCATATTATGTGGTTCTATGATTAAAAGGGGTTATTTGAAAGGCAGTGACCACAGAGTGGCTCAGCTGACAGGTACAGTGTGGCATTTGCAAAGTGGCCAGGGCATGTTTGGGCTCCAGACTTAGCTTGGGTATTTGCTGCCCACAGCTAAGCACTTGGATTATCCCTCTCTCCATGTGACCTACAGCACTGTGAAGCAAAGAGGTTTTTATTTGGCCCATTTTGGTGCTAACTGGAGCTGTTGGGGGACTTCCAGGAATGTAGTTCATGTGTGCAGTGGTGACCTGGGCTCTGAGCCCTGGGGGTGAGCTGGGGTAGGGGGTGGGGGACAGCCCCTGGGTCAGACCATGGCTGCAGGACGTGGGTGCCTGATCCAGCCTTGGTTAGATGTGAATATGAACTGCCTCAAAACAGGGAAGTGTTTGGAATTGAAACATCATTTTAGGATCATTACAGGAACTGGGCAGAATGTGGATGCATAAACTCACATTTCAGTTTCTCAAAAGACATGACTCTATTTTCCAAATGGCAAATTACCAGAGTTTTCCCGGTACTGACAACTCTGAGCTTTCAGTGACTCCAGTTGCAACATTTCTGACAGTATAATTTACTTTTTTTCTGGGTGCCTTGTAAAGGGGTTCAGGAGTGTAAATTTTGGTCCTGGGCTTTGAAGCTTCATTTGTTCACAATATTTATCTGCTCCCTTGCTCTAATTCCATGGCCTTGTGCTTTGGATTTACATTACTTACCTTCTCTACATTTCATTATCTTTTTGGTGTTACCCAGCAGATATTTTCATAAGAATTTATTTACTTGTAAGTGTCAAGGGTTTTCACAATAAATTCAAGGGGAAAAAAGTGAGAGTAATTCCTTTCCACAGAGACTACAGTCACTCAGGCAGTTCTTTCCCTCCTCAGGACCAAGTGAATGGGAATGGGATGTTTTTGGTTGGTATCCAGAGGTGGCTGGCTGGCTCTGACTCACTGCATGCAGCTTTACCTACAGCCACTGAAACACTCTGAGTCACGAGGAGAGGCAGGGCAGCTGACAGTGAGAGGTAATCACACAAAGGATATTACAGCCATGAAGGCACTTCAGGCACTGCTCCTGGTGGACAGCAGCAGCAGGGCACAAATACATCTATGTAGTTCTTAATTAACGACAAAAAGTGCCTGGGTCCCTTTTCCCCCCCTCTCTCTTTTATTTCCCAGACCATAAACCAAATCTTCAGCAGGTATAAACTGGCACAGGCTTTCTGACTTCAAAGGAGCTGCGTCAGTTTGAACCAACAAAGATTCTGGTGCCATATGGCCCTAATTATGTTAATGTGAGGCCCAAAGGATGCAGTGCAATAATAAAAAGGAAATACTGTGTGATCCATCATCACTTTGGCACTCAAGGCAGGACTTTCAAAGGTATTTAGGCACCAAAAGAAGCAGACAGGTGCGTCAAAGATTTTCTGTGTTCCATTTCCCCACAACAAAAATTTATTTCCTTTCTGTCCCAAACCAGGCTTGAGAGCCCCCGAAAGGAGGGTAGAAACATTTTATTTTTATCACTGTGGAAATAAGAGGGGTCTTTCTAAAGTGGACCTCTAACTACTTTTTTTCTAGACCTCTCTGAGTGCCTGGCAGGTCCCAATGCTGGCAGGGCCTGCAGACACTCCAAGGGTCCAGGTGAGGCAGCTGCCAGGCATCACTGCAGTGAAACTTTGGCACCAGGTAAGGATCTCCACAGGAGGAATGATTCCAGCCAGGCTCACTTGCCCCCAGGGAGTGGCACAGCTCCTTGCTGTGTCATCCCAGCATATGGGGCTGCAGGAGGATATGAAGAGGACAAGTGCCTCTTACTCTTGTTCTCCGCAGATGGAAGCCTACTGCACCCTGAGCTCCCATTGGTATGGAAACCTTCAACAGCACGGAAACCGCCTTTGATTTTAAGTCCAAACAACTAACCACTGTTATTCTTGGACATTTATATTACATCTTCCTCATATTTTCCATCTCCTGGATGATTAAAAACAAATTATAGCATTAAGGTGTTTGAAGTTATGATGCCCCGTGCAGAAGTTGTTTGTTTCTAACTCCTTGACAAGAATTTCCTGTTGATCTGGTTTTACATTGTCTTTACCTAAAACAAATCTTCTCCAGAGACTGAAGTAGTCCCTAAATAGTTTTAAAAGGGTTCTTCCATCTCAGGCTCTTTTCTAACAGCCTTGTAATCTTTGTCCTGCCAGGGAATGAAGCAAGATTACTTCATTCAAAGCATATTCAGGTTGCCCTAAAGGAGTGGGAAACAGATTGCTTAATAAGGCAAGAGCAACATCCCACATAATAATTGTCACAGTCATCTTTCATTGTTCTGATGCTTTATATTGGTGCTGTCTGTAGTGTACTTGGGAGTGATGCAATGCTGATGCTGTAATAACCTGGTAAGCAGTTGCATAGATTCCTTTTAGCAAACAAAAGGTCACCATTTCACAGAGTTCCCAGCATGAAAATGTGTTTATTGATGGCTTGCATTTTGTATAATTTTGTTCTTTAGCTACTTTACTGTTCAGCTTACCCAGTCCCAGGGCACAGATGTACTCATGGTGTGGTACTGCTGCCCTTCTAAAGAGCTTGCAGCAGTTGATGCTTTTGCTGTAATTCCCAGCATGTATTAATGTGTCAGGAGTATACATTACCCTTGGGACTGGCCAGGAAATGCAGAAAGTGAAGAATAAGGTAAACCAAACACCAGGCTGCCTATGTGTGGGAGCAAGGTTTAAGTCTCTACTCTGCCTGAGCCAAACCAGTTAATAGATACAGGGCTCCTGAAAGCTTGTAGATGCTTCTCTGCTCTGTTAGCCTGCAGTGGGCTTCTCTAAATTTAATCAGAACTTTTTAGTTTCTTTTTTTTTTTTTTACTCTTAAAAGCAACTTTCAAAGTGTGCTTGATCAAACCAAACATATTTCTGATAAAAACCTGGAGTTTGCATTTTGCCATTTCCTGGTGAGAAGACTTTTGCTGCTGAGATCCCAGATGAGCTCTGAGCAGCTGCAGTGAAACACAAGGGACACTGAGTCAGAAGGGTGATCCCAAATTCCTGCATGTAGAAGATACAAACAGTCCTGTCACCTGGTTGTAATAGAGCCACTCCAGTAATAAACCAATATATTATAGATGGTGCTCTATGAGATAAAATATCCAAAAGATATTGTCAAAATCTATGCTGCTTAAAATAACATGGCCTCTTACAATTTTAATTTCAGCAAATTAAGGTTTACAAGATGAAACCCCAGTCCTGCACATTTTTCTGACTGTAACTAATATCACACATGTAAGCAATGTTTCCCCTTTGACTCAAGTTATTTATTGGCATAAATATTTGTGAGATCAGAACATTTAACACCTAACTAATGTGTTTTAGCATAAAATAGCAACAACTCTTATGCAAGTCTCAATAGTTTCTGTATTTTTCTATAAAATACCTGGAGTTCCTATATACTGTGCAGCAGGGAGCAACACAAATCTGCCTTTAAAAATTCACAGGACTTGTTGATTCATATGCAACTGAGAAAAAATGTGGAAAAAATATTTATTGCAAATTCCTCAAATATTTACCAGGTGAAACACCAATAGCAAGAACTTAAATAGACTCTTAATTCCACAGTGAGGTATTTAAACAGTGTTCTGAATTTAATAATTCTGGGAAACAACACTGCTTATTGACACCTTTTCTGAAGACGAAACAACAGACTTTCACTCTTGCTGTAGAAGAAAAACCTATATTTAGGCATTCACCTATAACATTTTCATTGCCGCTTCTCTTGTGTGACATTTCATCCTTTGTGGTTGGGTAAAGGATGTTCATCTAATCAGTGTAAATGCTTTGCAGCACCCAGGTATTGTGTTCTTATTAACTCACAAGCCTACTCATGTTTATAAAATGCTCTAAGTATTTACTGGGGACCTGGACAATGCTGGTTCATTGTTACGGAGCATAAGTGTATGCAAAAGTTTCTTTTGAGTTTCCCATATTTTGCAACCATTTTCTTTTCCTCTTCTTAAGTCATAATTTCTGCAGAGAGTTTTGTGATGAAATCCTGAGTGCAATTAGGCTAAAGGATTTATTATGATTCATCCAGAACAGGAGTAACTGTGTGAACTTCAACTAAAACATGAAGTTTTCCCCCAGCATTTACTTTTGTCTAAAATTTGACAATCCTTTTTCACTTTCCTCAGAGCTCCTGAGATTTTTAAACCATGTGGGCCAAATTCCAGGTATCTCTAATACTGGCAAGAAACTGGGGTTGAGTCCAGACAAAATATAGGAGTTTCACTTTTGGCCCTGCTCCTGGAAAAACAAGGGATTTGATCTTTTATTTGATATATCATGGATCAGGCCTTCAAATCAGACACTTGGAAATGGCTGTGACTGAAGTGAGAAGGAAAAGGCTGTAAAGAGTCTAAAAGATGAGGAGGCTCCACTGTAGCCACCACATTATGCAATTTCCCTTACAAGTATATTTATTATCATGTAAAATCAGCTGAAATGTTTGCCCCTGCAGTCTTACTGCTCACCACAAGAGAGCACAGGGATGGCTGCACACACCTGGGGGGGATCAGACATCCACCCAGCCCAGGGTCCCACCCCTGTCCCTGTCCCATCTGGTGCAGGCAGACCTTGGGAATGGGGGCAAACAGATGTCCAGCCTACCCACAGTGGTCTCCCAGCCTCTCTCACTCGAAGCACAGGGCCTTCTGCACCACAGGGAGGGACTTTGCATTTCATACCCACATGGGCTTTTGTCTGGTATGAATTCGTCCAGCTACTTGTTTGAAATCATGTGAAGACTTAACATTCATATGGTCACATGGAAATGGTGGGGGGTTTTGGCTTAAAGGCACCTTGTTCAAGTACCTGCTGAGTGGCCCCTTCCACTTCTACAGCATTCTTGGAAAAAATTGGCAAATCTCCTCTTTGTAGATACCAAATGTGAGCTTTTAAATCATCAAGATATGATTTCTACATTTACAAGCCCAAAGGAAAAAGTAAAAAAATCATCCAAGGAGTGTTGAAGGGATGCTGCAGAGCACTGTGAGGAGCCCACCCGATGCCATCACGTGGGACTGCCAGGAGCCCATGGAAGGGCAGACACTGTTTGGGTCACTTGAACTGGCGTGGGCAGAGGTGCAGCCCCAGCCCAAACAGCTGCACAGAGAGAGGGGTGAGACCTGCCAAGGGGACAGCAGCAGCAGAGCATCTCGAACAGAGCAAAGCAAAGGCCTGGAGAAGTCAGGAGGAGTTATTTATGTGGAGGGGTGACGTTAGCTGGGGTATAATTGCTTTGGGGCTGCTCTTGGACAATTGCTTTCTGCTGCTCTTAAACCGCTGCTTTCAGGTTGACCTCTCCCTGTTCATCTGGAGCTGCTCTCTGCTTTATTAGTTACTATTAGTAATTGTAGCCTGCAGCTATGGGCCAAAGGAGCATGGGGGAGAAATAAAACACGGGAAGAGGTCTCTGCTCAGGAGGGTCTGTCTGCTGAAACACGGCTCATCCCTCTGCAGAGCAGAGCATTGCAGCCTGACCTGTGGCTGTGCCCAGAGCTGAGGTGGAGGGGTTAAGGTGCTGCAGGCTCACCATAAAGCACAAGTGTAAACTGAGATGCTGGAGCTACTTTAGGAGAGTAAATGGCAGCTTTGGAGAACTCAGAGGACTCAGAGTTGTGGGAGGAGCAGATGGGACCTTTCTGTGGTTGTTTCTTCTGTGGCAGAGGTAAAGCCCTGGTACCCCGCTGGGGCCAGGCAGTGGCCCCAGTTTTCCCCAGCAAATTGCAGCTTGTTTTCAACCTTCAGGATCATGGATGATGGTAAGTGCCAGTTGCCACCAAGATGGAGATGTCATTTGCTTTCCCAGGTGTCTGAATCCTTGTATGAGGAACCTCCAGTGGCCTGGCTGGATTGAGGAACAGCTCTTCCAGGAGGATTTCATCATTCTGAGTTAGTTTGATGTGCTGATGTGTGGATATGCCACGTGTCTTTATGGAGAGGACTGAAACAGAGCTTTGCTGAACAGACTCAGAAAATCCCTGATTTTGGAGTAGCTGAAGGCTGGGAAAGTACTTGGAGACACACTGTGTACGCTCAATGAGTTTCTGCTCTTCCCTAAGTGTCTGCGTAATACAGCTATTTGAATTTTTAATTTAAAAGAACAGAAAAACAAGGAGGGAAGAAGGAGGGAGGCAGCACCATTCTGCCCCCATATACATCCCCAAAGTTCTCCACCATGAAACACACAGTGGTGTGTGATGGAAAACCAGCCTTGACCCCAATGTCCTGGGACAGGCTGTGGTGGTAGGGACAGGGTGACACTTCCACAGTGACAGCAAAGGAGATGCAAAAGCAGCAGTGCTCCAGACAATGGTGTCAAATCCTAGATGGACATAGAAAACCCCTGTGATCAACTGAAAGGTGATACGGATGTCTCAGCATGCGCCTTCATTGCCAGCTGGCGGGGGAATTAGATTTGCCTCTGGATGGGAAAAAGAAAATATAGTGAAATCCCAAAATATAGTGAAATCCCAAAATATAGTGAAATTCTCTCCTCCCATTACTTCTGCAAGTTACCTAAAAAACCCAGAGTCTCTTTAATGCAAACAGCAAGCACTGCCATTATAAATAAAGTGGCATTAGTTCTGCTACAGGAAAGTGCTTTAGCACTATATTGCTTCAGCATGCAACTCAGATGCTCTTTAACACTTTCCCAAAGTGCTTCCCGTATCTCTTAAGCAAAACAGACTCTCCAATTTCCAAATGCATCTGCCTACAGCTAAAGCAACTGCAGTTTAATTGGGATGTGTAAGCACGTGTGTCCTTCCATGCATGTATACGTGACCCTCTAATATTTATTTTTAAATCTTCTTATATGAGAAAAAAAAATTATTTTGTGCCTGGATAAGGGGGGAAAAAAGAAAGTACTGAACTTGTAAAGCTGTAGTTCCCAGGGACAGGAGCATAAAGTCTTCAGAGGCTTCCCAAATCAAATTGTTGAGCTTTTTTTAATTTTCATGCCTGCTAATTGCTCTGTACATCTGGTTTTATTTAAGAGGTTAGTATTTTGAAGTTGAAATTAGGACATATTGCAAACTTCACCCCACAGTTCACTGTGCTATGTACTCTGCACAGCAGCTCAGACTGTTAATCATAGGTGAGGGCTAACAAAGCCAAACTGATGCAAGTGCAGGAGTCATGAGAATACAGCCAGGCAGAGCAGGTCAGAGCCATAAACAAAGACACTGGCCCAGGGAAGGATGTGCATATTGTAAAATATGTTAGCTCAGGGCATCCCTTTGCATTGCAGTGTGAGGAAGGAATACATGCAGAAGTCCCGTTGCAGGTAAGGAAACCCTTCAGTGCCATCAGGATCTTGTGCCTCATTTATTTGCTCTGCCTGGGGGAAGATGTGGAAGATGTGGACAGGCTCTTCAGGCCTGTCAGGGGGTGTCCACTCCCAGGTCTGGTTTGGTGCTACAGCGTGTGAGCGGGGCAGACACTGAACACACAGCCCTCGACCTTCTTCAGGCTGTTCCCAGGCACTGATCCTGCCCCCAGGCCATGCCCTGCATCTGCAGGTGCTCCCTGCACTACAGATGTGTCTGAACAGCTTGGTGTCAAGGAGAGCTGGTCTATACTTCCCAGATGAGATGCTTAATGATCCAAGTATTATCCAAACAACTCGAATACATACACCACCTTGACAGAAAATTGGGGAAGCACATTTCCAGCTTCATCTTATGCATCAGATGGCACCAAATGTCAGATATTTTGGCTTTTGTTTTCATCTGACTCCTGTAATTTCTGGTAAATAGATTCAACAAACAATGCAGCAGCAGCATCAAAGTTCAGACAGAGCTTTCCCTTCACACATTCCCTCCTTCCCACCCACTGCTTGAAGTTGTGCAAATACATAAACCGATTGCGGGGTTAAAACAAAAATAAACGATTTGTCCTTCATCAAGACAGTTCATATTGCACATGACCTAGGTGTGGCATAATGAGGCTGCTGCAAGGCAACCCAAATCCAAAACCATTTCACCAGTCCAGCCAGTAGTGCTTGCTCAGGTTGGAGGTGGCAGTGCTGCTTCCCCTTGGGAAAATGTTAGACTGGGAGGACCAAGGGTGTGGAGCAGCATTCCCAGCTCTGTTTAGCATTGTCCAAGGAATGGGTAATGTAAAAGGAATGCAAGGAATTGTGTCTTCTGGCAGAATTAATCCCTTGAGGATTTGCAGTCTGTAAGCAAGGTCTGGCCGGGCCATATAGAAGGCAAATGCAAGCATTTAGCTGGGAGAACTGAAACTTTTCATGTTAAAAAAAAAAAAGGTTCATTCTGTTTGCTTGCAAACAGGGGAAAATAAAAGAAGAAAAAAAAATCCCAAAACCAAAGGTGACCTTGGAAATTTAGAAGAGGAAACAGCTATAAATTGAAGTATGCCAATTTTTTCCATGCCTCAAGGGACTGAAAGACTGAAAGACTAAGTATTTTCAGTATTTTCAGTATCTAGACCCCCTTCACTAAATACATTTCCCACTGTTTTCAGGGCAAATGCAATAAAATTCTGTGTTTAAAAAAACAACCCAAGAATAATTGAGTTAAAAATCCAAATTTCTACCTGAGGAGAAGTGTTTTGAAGGGTAGTTTGTTGCTATTGAACTTGCTAGTAAATTACATTGTCCATTGGAAAAAAATTGTTAGCAGCCACTGTGTAGATGGGTTACATATCTTTAGTATCTGGCATGTAAAATATTTTGTTATCAAAAAGGCTGATATTTTCCTCCTGCCCAAATCTGCAAGGAGAGAGGAGCTCATGGTTGCTGTTCCTCACAGCAGGGACATGGAAAAAGGGACCCTGGAAGGGCTCTTGTTACCCTCTCAGCAGGCAAATGAGCTTCCTAATTCAGAGACATGTTAAGCGAGAGCCAAGGAAGAGCTGTTGTCTCTTAATCTTTTCTTGTATTAAAAATATCTTTTTGACTTAACACCATTATCATCTTCCACTGGTGGCCACTTGACACATGCTTTTGGAGAAAAAGCTGGCTCCTGCTATTGGCTTCTGCCCTGTGGAGAAAATCAGAACATGACTGAACCTTGCATCCAGACCTTCTTCAAGTTTTCCCGCTGTGCTTCCTGCCGTGCTGACACCAACAATGCCAGCAGAGACAATCCTGTGCCACCTGTTGGGATGGCAGCACCACCCCACCTTCCCAAAGTGATGATGTGAGAAAAAACACTATTTTTTGTTTGTACCAGTATGACAGTTAGAGGTGATGTCTGAGAGGCTGGGGGGAGTTGACAGAGCTGGGGTAATGTTGTCACTAATTCCCCCCTGGGCCATGTGCAGAACTTGGAGGGGATTTCTGCTCCACCCTTCACTTACTTTCCTTTAGCACTCACTAATCTATCATTAACCTGCCTCTGTACAGTGGCTTGCTATGGGGATTTTCCCACTCTGGATATCCACAAAGACCATTAATAAATTGTGATATCTGGGAGGCTGGCTCCAGACTCCAGCACAGGCTCAATGTGATTTATGCTCATGACCACTAAACGGAAAAAAAGCCATCATAGGCTTTACATTTTTTTTCAATAACATATTTGGGAGTTAGATCAGCTGCAGGATTGCTCTCTTCTTCCAGTTAAAACTATTCTAGTAAAACATTAATTTGAGAAATCAAAAGCAAGGGTTCAAACACAGCCCACTTCCTGGTTCAAAGCCTGGTTCAGACCTTGATCTATAAACCTCCAGAATTTGTTACAAGGGAAGACCTAATTTTCTCAGTTATGCCTGGATGTTACAGTAAAGAAAATGTTAGTGGAACATTTTAAGTATTGAACATTTCCAGGAAGTGAAGGTGTTTGTTGCTAAAATGCAGTGATCTCTCTAATATACACCAGAAGATTTTTTAAATCAAAATACAACCTCGAGCAATTAAAGTACTGCTTCTTTATAATATGTAATTTATCTTGGTGAAGATTGAAAAAAACCAATTCTGCTACAGAATATGACTGGCAAAGGTTAAATTCTCTCAGATATATCAGTGCAAATCTGATTATAACACTACTGCTGGTAACATTACTCCAAATTTGGACTGGTACAACTTGAGACTGATGTCTTGAAGTAAACGTGTCCCTGTGATTTCAAAGTGCCTTTACCACTCACTGAGGTATGCAAACTACAATCAGCAGAACACAGACATGCTTCTTGGAATGAGAAAAGGCCTATTACACGAAAAGAATAAAACCAAGATATAAGTGAAAAGGAATTTAGTTGGAGGGCAGGTGTAGGTTCTTAGTGTTCCCCCCATCAGCAGATATAAATCTCTTCCTGTACCTCACATTTCATGTACTCCAAGCCTTCCTCTGAGAACCAAGGAGAGTTTTCTATCATTACTCATTAGTAGCTGCCTCAAAAAAAGTTCCATTTTTTTTAGATGAAAAACATAAGCCATGAGTTGTATTATGCAATTTCTATCATTAAATCTCCATTAATAGCCTGTCTAATTAAGTACTCAGTTATTTAGTAAACAAATGCTTTGAATGGTGATTACTTTATGGTTTATACAGATGTTTAACAGAAAAAGGCATGAATACTATAAATATTAATATGATATGATATAATATAATATAACATAACATAGCATAACATAACATAACAACATAACATAACATAACATAACATAACATAACATAACATAACATAACATAACATA
>QUSF01000002.1:5995896-6167322 GCA_003676055.1 Chloebia gouldiae | reverse complement strand
TAACATAACATAACATAACATAACATAACATAACATAACATAACATACAAGAGAAAGATCTGTCCACACCTTGGTGTCAGTAAAGAAAACGAAGGGGTTCTGCAGAAGGGTCAGTGCTTCTGGGTTTATGAGAAGAAGGCATTTGAAGCTGGCTGTAAAAGGGGATCATGTGTCAGATAAATGAACTAAGTGATTAGCTTTGTGAAAAAAAGCTAAGCAGGAAGAGCAAAGTCTCTGCCCTTATTCTGGTGCAAGATGCAAACTTGGCCAGTGGGTGCTTTAGAGGAACAGTAGAGTTCTTTGTCTGGCTTAGCTGAGTCACACAATTATCTCAATAACAGTAAGTACCTAGCAACAGCCTCAATAAACACCCATTTATTTGATTAATCAGCCACTTTGAAACAGGTTTGGTAAACATCACCCTTTCACTTTTGGCTTACATTATTAAAAAGCTGCCCACTGAAGCTGCACCCCACGCTATGAATAACCACGTGAAACCTGCGCAGCTCGGGCACGTGGGCTGAGCTTAACCTGACACTTCTTGCCCATTTCAAAACACAGAAGGCAGTAGGGATCAGTGTAGGATTTATCACACGTTTTCTAGCCATGGGCTCAAAATAAAACTGCTGATGTTAATGAGCGCTGTCAAAAACTGCACAAGAATTTGGTCATTGTGAGACCAAGATAGGAATAAAGAAAAAGCAGAAACTTAAGTTTCCATAAATGTAAACATTTGCATGTGATATTTGAGGATAACTTACAGTGGCTGGAATGTACTTTAAGTACCAAAAAGGCTTTGAGTACTCAGAGATTGTGAGAAGTGTTTGCAGTGGATTGGCATCTGGGAACAAATGGAATTTTTTGTTATCGTAGAAGATATCAAGATTATTTCCAGCCCCAAGTGGACTCCTGTGAAAGGGAGGCTGTGAAGTCTGGTTACAGAGCATACAATATATATGCAAATATATGCTTCAATTTATAGATATATGTATGTATGTATAAATGAATTAGAGGTGCACTCTTCATGGGAATACTGAGGTGGCAGCACTCTACTGCTTTTCCCAAGATCTCCAAACAGTGCCGTGCCTGCCTCTTGTGCAGTGATGAAAGAAGTTTTCCTCTTCAAGGAACAGGGAAACATTTCACAGGTAAATGGCTTTGTTCAGCTAAACCCCTATTCTCTTCTCCTCAGGTAAATGTACCATCAGCCTGTACAGCTGGAATGACCTTCGCTTAACCTTTCTGGCTGAAACTATTCTCTTGACCACAGAATAATTAAGTGTAGATATCTGCTTGCATTGCTACAATAAATAATTATAAACCTGCATTCTCATCCAACATTCCTTTTCTTAATGCTGCCATAATGCCATTTACATTTGGATTGTTTTTCATCAATATACCAGTATTATCCCCAGTATTAAATTATCATGTAGCAGAAAAGGTTACTCCCTTTCCTGCTGATTTTTAATGCACAAAGAAATAAACCCTTTTTATAATTGTGCTGGAAACTCAGTGTCATTAAAGCCTGCACATACAGAGCCTGCACTTAGGTAAGATCTAAATCTAACCTTGCTCAGCAGAGAGGAAAGGAAGAACAGACCTCTCCTGCAAAACATCACTTATCTGCTGGGTAGGGGTGAAGTTCACAGGTGCCCCCTGTTCTCCCAGCTTATCTCAACCACACATCACACCTCTTCGTGTTTTTTCATGCATTTACCTTTATGAGCACCAACAGATTATAATTCAACACATTTCTGTAAAAAACTAGACATTATGCCAGAGATAATATGCAATACACACGAGAGTTAATTAATTGCATATTTCCCAAATATTACTCTGGGGTAATCTCAGGATTTTTGTCTCCAGAACTTAAAACCTGGTTAATGTGAAGGTTCTGTGGAGCCTGTATCCGTAGAAACTTTTGAAAAACCTGTCTGGAAAAATCCTGTAGGCAATCTCATCTAGCTCTGAAGCTGACCCTGCCCTTTGCAGGCTGAAATCTCCTGTGCTTGTTACCAAGTGGTTTTTTCAATAATTCTCTGGAACTCTGATTCCAAAATTGACAGCTGAAGACAGCAGTCATGCCTCAATATAAAGTGTGCTCTGTTTTACCACAAAGACCCTGGAATACCTTTGATTGGTTGATTTCCCCAAAAAGAGGGGGAAAGCCCCTTGGAATGTGAATTGTGGCCTTTGCATCTGTATTCTTGTAAAGCCCATTGTAACACATGAGGAAGGCCAAACAGTAGCATTTTACCAGATATGATTACACAGACAATTTTATTATTTCCAGTTAGCTGTACAGGAAGGACAAATGTAATTATTCATCCATTATGAGGTTTCTTTTGCTTTTTATATTTTCTTGCACATAATGCTGGCAAATTGGAAGTAGTACCAATTTTCCAACCTCTTCCATACTTCCAAGTTAAGGTACTTCACCCCTCCATTCACAGAGGATTCAAGGGGTGTTACTCAAGATTGACTTCAACAGAAAGGGAGAATAACTGCAACAGCTTTCACAGGTGCACACAGATAATCCAAGTGTCATTTTCCCCTGAAGAGTGAAAATTTTCCCCTGGGAAGGGTGTTTCTGTGGATGACATACCACTACCTGAATAAACACACAGAGTACCACAGCACATGCAGGAAAATAAATGTGGTGGATATATTCTGGATGCGAGAAACCTCTGACCAAAAGTGACCATGGTGCAGGAATCAACTTGTTTCTTTTGTTCCCTCCCTACAGAAAATGTTTGTTATCAGGCAGTCTAGGGGCATATGGAAATAAAATGACAAGGAATGGGTATGTGAGCTGTTTTCCTAAAAGCAGCCGAAGTAATTTATTGTATGAAATTTAAAATATATAAAAAAGACCGTAAGTAAGAGGAAGCCAGAGTTCTCTTAATGGCAATTGAAAATATTTTCTTTCCTTGCCCACATGTCTCAGTACAGAACAGAGCACATTTTAACAGCTCCCTCATTAAAGATGGTTGTTCAATGCAGAGAGAAGGTTATGCAAGTCAGGGCAGATGTGAAGTGCTGTGCAGCTTTGCGAAGCTACACTTTGGAGCTACACTTTCATTGTGTGATTTCTTCATGAAAAAAAAAACCCAAAAGCAAAACTTCAGAACACTGAAATAAAACATCTGATTTTGTTCTACCTGAAGAAACTATAATAGAGAGTCAAAATTTAAATTAAATTCTCCCATGGAGCTTGGAAATAAAGCATCAAAATTACAAGGTGAAAAGTTTCTAAACCACAGGAGCTAGCCAGAACTTGTTACGTTCCTGAGTGATAAACACAAAGTTCAGCTGATCTTTCATGGAAAAAATATAGTAAATTTCCCTTCTGGGGGTTATATTTACCCAGCCTTTTCAGGCTGCATTATCATCCACTGCAATCTATTTTACTTCCATTCATGAGTCACTCTGACACTGCACTGCTTTTCAGCTCTGTAAACAACACAAAAACTGAGCTCCTAGGTACAAATAAGGAAGGAATTTTGAACATAATGTTTTTTTATCAATGAAACATATTGACACATACTGTTGTCAGTCATACTTCCATTGAAGTTAAAAGGAATAACAGCAAGCCAATATTTGAAAATTAATTCACAAATATACTAAGTCCTAACAGATACTGAACACAAGTGATTCTACATAGTGATTCTTTGATTTGCAGCACCTTTAATAATTTGCCATGATAAAACTTCCAATGAAAAAATGTGCACACTAACATAATAAAACACACTTTAAAGGTAAGCATAGTGTATATAGTATATGGGAATGTAATGTATACTTTATTAAAAATGTTTTGATGTTTTGCCATTATTTAAAGTTAGAAATAAAACAGTCATGTAACATTCATTCATGTTACAGATTCAGTATTATTATAAGCAATAAACACTTTATTAAAGTTGAGGCAACAAGGAAGCACAACACATTAAATTGAGAATTAAATGGAGGCACATTTATATACTATAAAGTTGGAATGTGCCTTTGAGGATGGCAAGCTCCCATCACTGAGTTCCTACTCCAGTAGGCAGGCAATGAAGTATTTTTAAAATATGTAGCTCAGATCCCCAGTCCTGGGGTGTGAGACTTCCAGAGAGAAACAAAACTATCCAAAAGTAGATTTGGTCTGAACTCAGAGTCTGATCTCCAGGTCTGAGACGTGGTGTCACCTGTGCAGGAGATCCCAGCCTCTCCCTGCACTCAAAGGCAAGCAGGCACATGCATCACGTGGCTCCTTCCACACCTGGAGCCAGCACAGCTCTTCTTGGTGCACGATTCCTGGGAAAAATACCTGCTTAATTTTAGCAAAACCTACCCAAGTAACCCTGGTTTTACAGAATATTTAGGCATATTTGGCTGGTAATGGTTTGTCTGTGTCAGTAACAAAGTGGCAAATCATGACAGTGCATTGTTTTGCCAAAGGGAAATGTTTAGGGAAAAACCATGAAAATTTTGCCCAGGTGCTGTGTCCATAGGAGCACCCAAACTTATTTTTTTGCACCAGGAGAACCCATTTGAACTTCCTTCCTAGTGTCCAGATGGGTCCTTGAATGCAACCTGCTGGGTTCCTCCTGCAGTTCTAGGTAAGCAAGTTATTTATTACTTCCTCTCCCGAACTGCTGGGAGCCTGATTATACACTGCTGATGTTTGCTTTCTCAGTTCAGGACTTGGCTGCATTTCCAAAAGAGGTGCTGTTTGATAATGGTCAAAATGATCTCTGTGTCAGTTTCTATACACAGCTAGAAACAATGAACCAGTGGGGTAGAGATTTCTCCATGTGAAATGTGACGGTGATCTGGAAATCCTACCTCAATCCTGCCTCCATACATACCATAAAATGCAGTATCCTTCATATTCTGTTACACCATATATAAAATAAAGCAGTCAATACATTGTCAGAACACTATTAATAATATACCCTTTCACCTTTACTATCTGAGGTCTTAAAAAAACACTCTGCAAACCTGTGCTAACTGAATGCCACTGACCAAGTCCATCAGCAGCTGATTATCCCACTAACACAGACAAAGATCAGGTTAGCAATAAATAATATATAATAGGCTATTATTTGATGTTTTGACAGCAGATGTCATTTCTAGAGCAGTTTATCCCTTGCCATGCTCAGTGTGTTAGATGAAATGAGGAGGAGGTGGAGGACAAAGACTCCCAGTTCTGCTTCCAGTGCTGAGCAAGGAGCCCTCCAGGGAACCACGAGGATTCTTCAGGCTGCAGGAACATCTGGGCTGTATAAGAACAGCTCATAGGCCATGAAATTTTGCACATAGGCTGTGTGAGATTCACTCCTGGGTATTGCCATACCCTCAGTGAAATCTCACCAGTGACTGCAAAAGGAGGAGGCTCAGGGATGGAGATGAGCACTTCATAAAATCCCATGTGTGACAGCACTCATGGATCAGTTCCAGAAGCCTTTTAAGGAAGCTCTTGGGCTGCCTGGAGCCTGGTTACTTGCCTGTCTTCCCAGGCAGGTTTTGCAACTTCCCGGGAACAATGTTCTGCCAAGGCTGGATGGTTACTGACATCCACTCTGGGAGCCCTTTGGGCTGTGTTTTTGCAAACTGGCCTGGCTGCAGCACAGGCACCCCAGGGGCCTGAACCCCACTGGGATTAGAAAAAGAATCATGATTTGGCACAGGAAAGAGCCTAAGATGTGATCTCAGGTCTGCCATCTCCCTCCTTTCTTCTGCATGGTGGTTTGGAACCCCAGGCTGAACCAATGCTCCTGTGTATTTATACCCTTCTGTCCCAAATCCCACAGCTTCTCATGCAGCAGCCCACAGGGCCCATTGCCTGCCCAAGCCTTCCTGGTGCCCTTGGACCACAGAAACTCTGCTGGGGAGCCACCTCCTGCCCTGGGGCACCACCCAGACTCATGGCTGAGATCCCAGCATGAGGAGGGGTGGTCCCAGAAAACTGTGCCTCACTGGGACATGCCTCTGGTGCTGCAGCAATGGAATTAGAATCATAGAATAATCTGAGTTGAAAATCCACAAGGATTATCTAGCCCAACTCCTGGCCCTGCACAGGACTAACACAAGAGTCACTCCATGTGCCTGAGAGAGTTGTCCAAACTCTTCTTGAACTCTGGAAGTTCAAATCCCTCTGAACTGTGGAGGGATGGAAGTGCATTTAAAAAAATATTAATTTCTTTCCTCTTTGCTGCCTTACTAAAACTGTCTGGGCAAACATTTCACCCCCCAGGCTTGTTGTCACTCTTTTCTGAGGTTCTGAGCCTTCCCACCTGCTGAACACCCATCCATCTGCTGGCACATCACAGATTGAAGGCCCATCTTTTTCTACTTGAACATATTGAGGAGAAAAATTCCATTTGTTGAAAGATGTTTAACTGAGTTTTGTGAAAGAAAAGCCTCTTCTAAACAATGCTGCTGGAAAGGTGAGCCTTGCATTTATTATGGAAGATACAAGGTCAGATAAACAAAGCCAGCATGTGTTTAGCAGTCTGGCAGCTAGAGCAAAGTACAAATAAAAAGTCCCTCAACAGCCACCACAGTTGCTGCCGGTGGACTGCCTTTTTTAAAATGGAAAATCTATCTTTGCTTTAAAAATTCACTCAATGCTCCCTTGATCACTCTGGCTTCAGGTAGCTGGCAATGCTCCTGAGCTCCTGGGCCAAGATGGATGAGTTCTGGCTCCCAGGGGAAGGAGGGGAGGTGGGGACCCCAGTGGGAAACTGCCACCATCCAGCTGCTGCCCCATCATCACAGCAAGGGACAGGACTCTGCAGTGCCCCATGACCTGCTTACCACGGACTCAGCATTCATGGATCAGGCACTGAATGCAAGGGTGGCCCTGGGGCTTTGTGTTCTCAACATTTATCCCTGCTGTGCTTGTCCTCTGCCAAGACATGGAACAAGTGTGCTCACCCCAGTTTCTTCATCATGTCTGTAGGCTGGAAATAATTTACACTTAATATTTTTTTTAATTCCCAATTTCACATTTTCCTAGTTTTGTCCAAGGTTATGACGAGGGTGGAGCCTGGAGCTGTGTGGGCACCTCTGGGTGGTTATTCCACACCACTCACATCACTGAAGGGGGTAGAACTATGGAATTCTCACTTCCAACGAGAAGGGGGGATGTCTTCCACTCAGGAAGGAAAAGGTGCATGCAGAGGGTCTGGGGAACAAGTTTTTTTCCTGTGTCAGGAGCTGTGGCACAGGCTTACGTCAGTGAAAATATTTTCTGTATGTAAATTGCCCTCTTTTTGTATACTTTTATTATTAATATTGTTGCTGTTGCTATCACTGTTTGTTTTCTTATCTCGTTGCCATTTCTAGTAAATTGTCCTCATCTCAGCTCAGAATTTCTACCTTTTGTCTCTGTCTCAGGATGGGGGAAGGGAGAGGCTCCATGGGACTCAATTTCCAGCTTAAACCATGATGCACATTTACATGTTACTTCAATTTTAAAACCACTTAACAGAGTGTATCCAGGTCTCTTCAATCTTCATTAATAAATAAAACTGGCCAGGGACCATTTGCTTGCTCTGGGGCAGAGCAGCCCAGTGCAACTCCCATCCACATGGCTGAGCTCTGTTCCTGCCCCTCTGCACTCTGGCCGAGGGAGAACCAACCACAGGGAAAAATCATCCTCCTGTGGTGTTCCCTGGCTGCTTCAGGGTGCTGTTGGAACTGTGCTAGGCAGCACAAGCCAGCAGTGATGGGGTCCATGCTAACAGCTGGATGTGCTTGTCAGGTGTGCCTGTGGCTGAACCCCTACTCCAGCCTCATTTTATGGACCACTATAGGTGTAGCTGGGGAGAATTAATTGATCCCAGTTTAGTTCCCTATATCCTGATGCCTTCTAGATATTTGTAGCATATGCTCCTAAAAGAGTTGACGATTTTATTTAATTTATGTCATGATTTATCTGATTATTTTTCCATTCGGGAACTTCATGGCTATGGCCAAGCAAGGTGTCAAGCTGTGCAAATGTGGCCTGTAAAAGCTTCAGAACCGCATCTGCAAAGGTGGGAAAGTCAGAAGAAATACACAGGCAGATGGCTCAGGGGACAGAGCACACTCTGAGTACAAGGTCAAGGAAAACCTGACAAAACAAAAATCATTCTGAAATGTAACACCCACACAGCCACTCATGCTTTCACCATAGAGAATCATAGACAATTAAAAAAAAAATTTCTTAAGTGATCCTGTCAGCATCCTGGAGAACAAGAAAGTTAATCTGCATCCTCCAATGGTCAAGGACCACAAGGGTTTCTTCAACAGGACTAGATAAACTTGATACATTTTCAGGAAGAAATAAAGCCCACAAAGACCGTTCCTTTGCTATTTATTCTTTACTAAACACCTTCTTGTCTTGGATAGCTTCAGCCACGGTGTGAATGGGAGTGTGGGTTTTCCAGGCAACCCCTTCACAGCCAAAGCCCAAGGGCAGGTTCCTATGGTGACTGAGCACTGTAAAGCTTTTTGCCTGGCTCTTAGGAAGTGCTTTGCAAAGTAGGAGTGAAACACTACTCTGCTTAAAGCCTTTTCCACAGGATTTATTCACCTGTGGCCTGGCAAACAATTAACCAGCTGCATTGCTCCTGAAGCAAGTGGTAGGCACTTGAAGCCTTGAGTGTGTCTCTATTAGCTCTTAGGTGTAAGCATTTTTAGGACTCAGGAATTGCTAGGGCTGAGAGTTTGGAGATGTATTATCTGTCATTACCTGCATAATTCTTTTTCACAAAAAAAGATGGCTTTACTGAACTTACACGGTTTTGTTATGGACAGCATCTCACGTAGCAAATATATTGTACACTGGTGGCAAAGCAGGCGTTAATGTAGTTTATTTAATTTTCTAGCACAAACAATGAAGAGTCAGATTACACTTCATGTAATTCACAATGTATGCCACTGAATTCTGAGCCCTGTGCAAGTGAAAAAGATTATCATCTCTAGCTTGGTCATAATAGTTTGAACTACAGGGTGTCAGTATTTTAGCCATTTTACAGGATGTTAGTATTTTAGCTAATAATTTTTCATTTATTAGCTGAGGTGAAGCCTACCACATCTGCCAGAGGAGGTGAGATGCGCGTTTCCCTGTTTCCCACGCGGGCTCCCCAGGAATCGCACCCGCTGCCAAACTCCTGCTTTCCCGGCGGATGCTCAGGAAGCACCTGGGGACCTGAGGAGCTCCGTGTGCTCCATGAGCTGCCAGGACCACATCAGTTCCCGGCTCACGTCTGTCCCAGGCCGTGTCACCCCCGGGCTGCGGACACGGGCGGGACTCACCTGGGACTGCCGCTCTGCTGCTGGGTCTGCGCTGGAGACAAACATGCCCGCAGGCCTTACCTGACCTTTACAAATCGCTCCTGTCACTCCCTGTTAGGACTCTTCTGAGCACTGACAGGAAAAACAAGTCACCCTGTGAGTAGCGGGACTAATTGGTGGTTTCCTGCGCTTGAAGCGTTCATTGCGCAGCTCTTTTCATTCGCTTATCTAACATGGGCTGAACTCTGCCGCCTCTCCCTCAGTCAGGCACTAATGGGGTGCACTTTCTTTTCCTATTTCTGTGAAACCCGTGGAAAATAAAGACCTTTGCAACGGCTTCCTACTATGCTAACAGTCCTGTGAGTGCAGGTTTTTGTGTAGGTGTTGTACTTGACTCGGCTTATCGACACCGGGTTATCATAAATGTCAGGGTCTCTTCCCTAGGAAGGGAGTATTGCTTAATCATATTAATTTAATCCATTTTACCATACTTCTAATCTTGGTCAGTGTAGGAGGACCTCTCAAAGTGCTCCTGTACCTAACAAGCACAGACAGTATTAATCTGATGCCAGCAGCCAGGAGTGCATGAAATAGCTGCTAAACGTACTAGAATACTGAAATGGTTACAGATGTCCTGCAAATTATTGCTGCTGAAATTTGATTGCATGTAAATCTATTTTGCACATAGAATCACAGAATAGTTTGGGTTGGAAGGGGCTTTAAAGACATCTAGTTACATACAGTTACTCCTCTGTCATGGGCAGGGACACTTTCCACTATCCCAGGTTGCTCAAAGCCCCATCCAGCCTGGCCTTGAACACTTTTATGCATGGGGCATCCACAACTTCTCTGTACAACCTGTTCCAGTGTTTCACCATCCTCACAGGAAAGAATTTCTTAACAGCTAACCTAAACCTACCTTCAGTCAGTTTAAAGCCATTCCCCCTTGTCCAATCACTCCACACTCTTGTAAAAGGTGCTTTTTCAGCTCTCTTGAAGCCCTTTTTGGTACTGGAAGGTGCTATAAGATCACCCCAGGGCCTTCTCTTTGCTGGTTATTTTCACATGCTTACAGTCCAGCTGGCTTTTCCCCCTGGACTGGCTTTCCATCAGTAAGGCAGGCACACATGAATCTCCATCAGCCAGCTTTTGCCTCCTGAATGCTGTTCCCTGGGAAGCATACAAAGGCCCAGGTTTAAGCAATTAAGACATTCAGAGCTGGTGTTGTATTTCACCATGATTCTTGCTCCTGAAGGATTTTGGGCAACCCTTTGGCCTTCCTCCCTTGCATAAGCAAAGCCATGCAAGAACAACAGCAACCTGAGAACGTGCACAGGACAGGCTCCTTCAGTCTGAGCTCTCCAGACTACAAAAGCCACACGGTGACATCGACCACAGGATGGACAGACAGACAGGAAATTCCACCAACCACAGTGGCTGCTGGCATGAGCTCGTGTCCTGCCCCCTCAGCAGATTCCTTCCTGCCTGTTGCTGATTCACCACCACCAGCTGCTCACATCTTCATGCTCTGTCCTGCCTGGTGGCCCTGGTAAGCTACTCCAGAGGAGGAGTTCCATCCTCAACTTCAGTTACTGTTTTTTTCTTTTTCCTTTAGTCAGATACACTTTGTTTTGCAAACATTGTTGTAAAACTACTTCATTTTTTAGCAACGAAATCGGCAAGTACTGGCAGATCCTGGTGGTATGTGATATTTCCCAGCAAGTGAGCATTAGCTATGTCTGAATGGGGTCAGACTTCACACCACAGGTGATGCTCACTGGGTACATGGAACAGCACAAGGCTTCAACCAAAGAAGCCAAAGGTAAAGCACTGCAAGCAGAGAACAATTGATCTCAGGGGTTGTATTTCTTTCTCTTGCTTAGTGTCTATCACTATTGATATTTGGCAATTTCTCAAGAAAAAAAAAAAAGACATTTGATTCAGGTTTAGTAAGTTCCATGAAACTTTTGTCTTGATGTATTTATAAGATCTTCCTTTTTGTCTGTGTGTCTCATGTCAGCACCAGCCAGGGTTTAGCTGAGCAACTCTTTCAACATAAATATGATTGTCAAGCCCCTCACAAACTTCCACGATCTGAGGTCACACAGGATGGGGCACCTGAGGGATGCCTCATTCTGGTCAAAGCCACCCATCCCTAGGGATGACCAAGCACCTCGCAGTGTTGTAGGCAGGAGGCAGGGCAGGAAGATAACTCCACCAAAACCCAGCTGTTGGTTTCACACTGACTACAGACATGGGACTACTAACTGAAGAATAATCCTTGTAGAAACAAGCACTCACAGCCTTTTTTGCTCCAGCTGATACTGTATTTAGGATTGAGCACAGATTCTTTAAAAAAAATTATTTTATCAATTATATGCGTCTATACAGACTTTTACTGTAGGATTGTAAAAGCTTCTCAGCCTTCTCTCTACTAACTTTTCAATCACTATTGTAAGGCAATGTTTTTTTCCCTTAATGGAGAAAGATATTAAAAGACAGATGATGACCATGGTGGAGAACAGCATTACCACACACAGGATCCAAAGTGGATTAGTTGTGTATCACAGAATCACAGAATATCAGGTTGGGAGGGACCTCAAGGTTCATCTGGTCCAGCCTTTCTTGGCAAAAGCCTGGTCTAGGCACGATGGGCCTCTATCCTGTTGAGCCAAATCTCAGAAGTGTCCAGTGCTGAGGAACTCATCGCTTCCCTGGGGAGATTATTCTCATGCCTTGTCCAGACTGTAACACATCAGCTTCTCTAGGAGGAGGCTGTGGGAAACTATCAAAAGCCTCTGAGAAATCTAGGTAAACAATGTCCACTGCTCGCCCCACATCAACCAAGCAGGTTACTTTATTGTAGAAGGCAATCAGCCTGTGGTGAATCTATTCTGGTTTTTCCCAACCATATGTTTCATCTGACTTGTGATAGCCCCCAGGAGGATTTGCTCCATAACTTTTCCAGGGACTGAAGTAAGACTGATGGGCCTATAATCTCCTGGGTCCTTCTTTAAACCTTTCTTGAAGATGGGGTTAACCTTAACCTTCTTCCAGTTCTCTGTAATAAACAAGAGACTATTTGGGTCCAAGATTGTCATTAGTATTAAAGTGGGTGAGGGAAGGCAGGGAGACAGGAAAAAGTTTAAGCGCTTACTCCTGTAACTTCAGTGAGGGGAAATGCCAACAGTGCTGTGTGATGATTGTATCATGGTGTTTCTCGTTGCTTATATCTCATTTAGTGTGGATGAATGCAATGGAAAGGAGCTGGAGAATTGATGGGAAGACAAGCAAACTTTTCAACAGGCAGTGCTGAAATAACATGCAAAGTGGCCAAGGGATTGTATTATGCTGGATTTATTTTCCTGTTTATGAAACTGGTGATCAGTGTAGGAACCCTCTGCATGGAACAATTTCAGATCTTTTTTTTCTGTAAGGTGTTTCCTAGATCAATATTAATGTCCCCATGCTCAAGGTGAAGTTGGAGTTTATGCTGCCTCATGCAGAGAAAATATGAGGAGCCCCAGGTAACCTTCTATTACTGCAGGTAGGGAAGGGGAGGCATGGTCTGAAATGTGCTACTGGGGTAGCAGGAACACAAGCTGGAGCAGGCATTAGAGGCAGTGGTGCTTGGTAAGGAGGGAAATGAGCTCAATGATTAGAAAACATGCACTTTCCCAGAACAATAGAACTCACACTATAGTATTATGTGAGTCCTACCTCAACCTAAATTCTCTTTTCAGGCAGGAGCCAGGGCAAGGACATGGCTTCAGAATCCTAATGGAACCACAGAAACTGGCTGAGGATTCCCAGCTTCAGTTCCCAAACACAGGGACATCACTTTCAGAAATACCAGGAAGCTGGACTGCCTTGTTCTGAGTACCCAGTTCTCCTTGATATACTCAATAGGAATCTAGAGGAACCTCCCTTATTTATGTGAAAGGGACTTTGTTGGTTGCTGACTTGCAATGGGACATGTGACACAGGCCTGAAGCAAATCAGTAAATACAGAAATTTTCTCTTGAGAAGGCAAGGGTGGGGCAGAGGACATGGTAATTACATGTTCTCCACGAGTGCTGCTTTGTTTGCCCAAAGCAGCTTTGGAGAAAGCATTCCTAATTGTGTATTTCTCATTTGCACTGCCTTTTTGTTCCCCTGAAAAAATATTCCCTTTAAGAAGGTTTGTCATCCTTTGCATGAAATCCAACAGCAGTGGGGGCATAACAGAGTACATGGTTGGTGGATGGTGATCTGGGATGCTTTCCTGGGAACCTTGACTTGTGTACTGTGCCACCAGCAGTATTCAGAGGCCAAAACTTGCCACAGAGTGGCTCTAACAAGTCACATGTTCCTAGGTGTATGCTGCTGTCCTTTTTCTCCTCTAAGCTCTCCAGCTTGACTACCTCTGAGAACGTGTGAAGAAGAGGACTTGGAAACTGAATGCAGGATCTATACTTTGCTGAGAACTATGCAAAATGTTGAGAGAAGGACAGCAGTGATGAATGGGGACTTCCTATTGAGCAAAAAGCAAGAGAACTTGCCCCAGTGTTTAGTTGTCACCTTGGTAATGAGCAAGGGTTCCCTTGTTCCTCCCAGACCAAAAGTCTGAAGCCCTAAGTTTGACATCACCAGCTTTGCCTCAGGTAGCACTGGAATCATGTAGCTTATCACTGGAACAGTGTGAGTACCCCTTCCCCTGCCAGGACCTGCTGGTTTAGAGACACCAAACTGGCTGATTCGGCTCTACCTGTAAGACCTCTGACCACCATGGTCCATGGAAGTGGAGAAGGTAGGGGAGTGCCAGAGGAAAAGCTACAAAGCACCTCAACAGTGAAGTGAACTTGCCAGTGATCAGTCTGTTGCACAATGCTGGAGCAGAGTGCAGCAGAAACCCACGGCTCTGGAAAGGAGCAGCAGCCTCAAAGGGCTCAGTGTTTGGCCGCGGTTTCCCCAGAGATGTGTTTTTACAGCTGTGGTTAATGTGTGACGAATCCTCACTGTGCAGCAACCACACGACCTCTCCTTGGAGCGGTGCGAGCGCACGGCGGCTTTGGGTCGGAAGTAGAGATGGTAACATCTGAAAAGAATCCTTAAAACTGACAACACTTCTGAGCAGGGCTCTAATCATTTATGTCATGCCTGAGAAACTTGCAGCCAGGCTCCAATGTATATATAAATGTATAAAAAAAAGACAAACCACCTCCCAAGAACAATAAAGAGTTCAAAGGCTTGTGTTCTCAGGGAACTGCTATCAAACATTAACTGCACTATTTGAGCAGGAAGAGAAGACTCAACCAGTACTTTCAAGAGCATTTGCAAACTCTCTTTTCTTCCAGTAGTACACTAATGGCAATAATAATAATAAAGCCACATTTTCAGTCTGAACAAAAGGCAGGTAATATTGCTCCAAAACAACCACATTCATATTTTTCTCCGTGCCACCCTGAGAACAATAAAACTCCTAGAAGTTCTTGAACCATTGCTCTGTGTTATGAAGACTGAACACTCAACTCTTTAATCAAGTTATTCATAAAGGCAACTCGAGGCCTGGATGTACTGAATGAAAGATGACATCAGGGCTGTGTGCTGCATGTAGCTGCATGTACAGTCCTACGTCTATGTGCCAGTCCCTGAAGGGCTGGCCAGGCCCTGGTGTCCATTCAGAGGTGGGCTTTGAAGGCCTCTGACCATGACTGAGATGACTTCTGACTGCCAGCAAAGTCAGCTTTTCAGATCTTCTCCAGGTATGGACAGACAAGCAATTAGGTAGGCCATCTGCTCCCTTGTTTAGATGCATGCCAACTCTTTCTTTTTTTGCTTTATTTTGAGAGGCTGTAGTCTGGCTGGGGGAGGGTTGTTAAAATACAACAATGCTCTTTAATGGCCTTTTGAAATTATTTCAGCTTCAATTCCAATTGGTTTGATTTTGTTCTGCACAGACATCCTAAGTTTCAACACTTTTAAGCTTTCCTCAGCTAAGGTGTTGTGTGAGGCAGTCTGTGTGTGTCTTTAGAATAACAAACTGTGATTCCTTGTGGTCACACACAGGCACCCAGCATCCCCCAAGCACAGCAGCAGGCTCATGAACAGCATGTGCTCATGCCTGGGGAGCATCTCCGGAGAAGCAGCCCCTTGCTCTCAGCACATACTAGTTCCAAATCTGAGGGTAGTCGGGTGCCAGAAAAGAGAGGTATCTTATGCAGAACCTGCATTTCTCCACTCCTGCTGAGTTTCTGCTGACACTCAAACCTCTCCTTTCAGGAGGAGATGCAACCTGGTTTTCCACATGAAGGAAACAGCCGTCCAGTCTCCTAAGGCACAGGTTCTCAGGCTTTCTTTAGAGGGAGAAATGCACTGGTGGCATCAGCATAAGCTTCTTCCAGGCTGTCCCACTCCTTTCCTCAATGTCTCTGCCCTCACCTCAGTCACCTGCAGCAGCCCCAGCTCTGTGTACAGGAGGAATCCAGCTGGCTCCTCCCTATGACTTCCAAAGGTAAGGTAGGTGAGATAGGTTTTGGTGGTAGATTTTTTGAGGCTTGGGGGTTTGTGATTGTTTTTCTCTGCACATTATTTTCAAATGCATTGCATATCAGAGGGGTACCACAGTTTGGGGACCCCTGGCCTTGTGGCACATGTTAAGCATACCACTCTCTCCCACACAGGTTCTCAGGGGCCAGGAATGCTTTGATGGTTGGCTCAGACAAGTAGGGGTTTAAGCTGAGGACATTTTTATATAACAGTGTCACGTGGCTTCGGTTAAACTGGAACAGCTGTGCTCTGGGGTCCAAGATCTGTCCAAATCCTAATATTTATTTTTAAATCAAACCTATTTATCCTTTGCTCAATTTTAAAGTAGGATTTTTTACTTTTAAAAGAACTTAGTATTTTCTGACTTTTTAAAGTTTAGCGATTTAGTGATTGCCCTGCCCTTGTTCCTATTTTAATTCTCATTAGCACATAGTTGTGTGTCCATGCAGATGCATACACATAATCACACGTGCATATATATGTGTGTGTGCACAGAGCAGAGTACATGGGTCCAAATCACCTTCTGTTGTCATCTCAAAGAATGCTCCAGAAGGCTGCCCATCTGCTTTTCCATGGTAAAGGAACAGTAATAAACTAGAGTAAATTAAAAAAAAAAAACCAAAACAAAACCAACCAATCAACCAAAAAAATTCCAAACAACTGGGTAAGAAAGAGGATGGGTTTTTAACTGGTCTCTGTGTTCTTTGCACAGACTATTAGCTGATAGACATCCCACTGGCTCAGGAACATTTTATACTGTAATTTTCCTGAGCATCCAGCTTTTCATTCAGTACATTTGGATCTTTCCCCCTCACCATTAATGGAATGATTCTCCAAGTTTTAATTTTTTTTAATGTTTGTATCAGCCGATTTCTTTTTTCTTGTTCCCACATTATTATTTTGCCTAAATTACTCATCCCCATTCCTGGTACTGTCCTTTACCATGACAAGCATGCAGACAACAACCTGTTAGTCTGTGTTTTCCTGAGCTGGACAAACCAAACACCATCAGTTTACTGTGGGAAAAGACTGTTCTCCCACATAATGTTTTTCCTCTGTTCCGTCCCAACATGAGTTAACCCTAGACCATGTAGGTGATGGTAAGCAAAGGACTCACCAGTTCTTTGTGAAATGATACCCATGATACCAACAATTCCCTCCACTTGCTGGAAATATTTGCTGGCTATTACATTCTGTATTGGTTATTTTTTCCTTTCTTACAGCTAATCACACCAATTCACCTAGCCATTTTATTCTTAGGTAAGAGCAGAAATTCTTTTTGTTATCCCCTTCCCATGCCTGACCTTGTCGTGTTGAAGTTGAGCCTAAATGTTACTTGTCAGAATATTAACATATCCTTCATACTCTAAACTGCCTAGGGTGCCCAAATTCCCAACAGCAAATGTAATTCTGTGTATTTCCTTCTATGTCAAACAGTATTTAGAAAGATGTCCCCAAATTTAGGTCTTTTCTCCCTACTAACTCTCTGCCTTGCAGAGCCTGCTGCTCTTTAGCTGACTTCTCACCACTTTACAATTCTTCCACTAATCCCTAACTTCCTCCTTCTGAATTTTTTTTTTATTGTGTGCACTGATAACTTGCTTTAGTGAAGTTCAATTAGATATATTGCCTTTGACTGAAAAAAAAAAACTGCAGTCAAAAAGCAAGATATCAGATTAGTCAGGCACAATCTACTTTTTGGTGAATCTATTTTGTGCTGCATATGATCATCCTACCTTTTAATTTCTCTATCCATCAGATCCTTTTGTAAGACCCTGCATACTGCTGAGGCTGCACCTTTTTCTTTCCTCTTTCCTTAGTGAAGACACTGCATTTCATTTTCTGCAGTAAAATTGCTGTCCTCTAACTTGACAATCTTATTAAAAATTCTGTCCATCAGGCTTGCAGTTTTATGACCTAAACACTACCCCAGAATGCTAAGTAACTATTTGGTTTTGATCCTCTACATCACCTCTTACATATTTAGAAGCTTGGGTTTTTTTTTTTTTGTTGCTGTTGCAGCTATCTCAAATAGAACAAATTTCACCCTGCACCTTCATTCCACTACTTATTTTCATCAATATACACACTAGTCCTGATGAAGACTCAGATAAGGCATTTATGAAATGCCTGACATAGTTTTTCTTCTCAGCACCCCTGTAGAGTGGCCCTCTTTTTTTCTCCTGTTCTCTATTTCAATTACAAGATTATACAGCCTTTTAGATTTGCTTTAGCTTCCTTTATAGGCTCTAATACAACCTGACAAAGTGAGAATTGTGAAAAGTCCTCCTTCTCTCATAGTTTGCCTTCTTTGACATTCAGTGCATTTACACCCTCCAGCTCATTTTTCCAGAACAAAGAAGGGGTCAAATTTTTCTGGCAGCCACATTCTTTGCATCTAACTTGTGAACAAGAGCAAATGTGATAATTGCTCCAGCATGGATGAAGAAGAAAGTCAGGAAGCACAGTGAACAGAAATGTGTCTCAGGAAAACCCAGGCCAACCTGTGCCAAAGTAGGAGGCAGACCAGCCCTCCTGTAAATAATTCTCTCTTGGTACAACAAAACTTCTCTGAAGTGCACACTGAGGATCAGACAAGTGTTGCACTTGCAAGGATTTTCACACAGGAATTTCTCACTTCCCTTAGCACTTAATTTCATCCCCTCCCTCCTGCCTTAACTTCACATATTATCACTGACTAGAAAAGGGGAATCAAAAGTCTTGGTAGCCCCTAAGGAAGTGAATTCACAACTGGCCCTGCAGTGCAAACCAGTCCGCCCAGTTTAAGGGACTGGCAAAGTTGGCATGAAGTTAAAAAGCACTTTTCAGCTGTATTTAGCTATGGAAGCAAGTCTTCTAAATTCAACCCTTCAATCCTTTTGCCTGGATTCAACTTTCTGATTTCCAAGATTCCTCCAAATGTCTGGGTTTTTTTTGTAAACATAGCCTCCCATGCTTCCAATGTAAGCAAACTCAAAATACAGTGGCCAGTTTACAGAAGAAAAAATACGTTTCTTGCAGTTCAAAACCTTATAAAAGTAAATAATTATAAATCTGCAGTAAGACCCACCCAGACAGACAGCAGTTCCTGATTTCCCTGTTTTGTGAAGGGAATATTTTTCCTCTACTTCTCTGTTGCTCCATCTCCTCCCACACAAGCCATAGCACCCCAGAGTAGTTTAATAATGTTGCACAGCAGAACAGGGAGGACAAGCCTGCTCTGTTCTCCTTCCTTGGGGGTACAATCTCCAATTCATCTTGGAAAGCAGGTTTTGGAGAAGGCTTGGGGCTGCCCTCCTACAGCCCTCTCTGACCTCAAACTCCTGAGGGCAGAAGATGAGGAGCTGGAGGAAGCCCTGCAGAAGATTTGCAACTTTTATCACCATTTTGGGGATGGTGACATTCTACACAAGGAGAGGTGGCAAAATCAGAACCCGCATGAAACGCTTCAGGGCTCTAACAAAGCCATTTCATTCAAGTCTCCATTTGTATCCCACAGCAGTGCCTCAGCAAGAGCAGCTCACTGCAACCAGGACACCCAGGGCAGGGTGGTAGAGAACGCAGGCCACACTCTGACCTTTCAAATGCTGAACTGAATCTCTGTGTTTCTAGCCCCAAAATTCACAGTTCTGTAACCCAAATTCCTTAAAGATCTAGGCGGTCTTAAAAACAACGTCTACTTTTTGAAGTATTATACACAACAATGTTCACAGACAGACTGTGTCAGACACATTCTTGCCAAAATGCCATTTATTGCAGTATACCTTTACATGGCATACAAATAACCCAATGTTGCATCTTCTGTCACAGAACTCATATTTCATTTGTACCACTTAAATAACACAGAATGTCATGTTTGTTTCACAAACTGTCAGTTAAGACTACCAAAATATACAGTTTTTTCCTTTCCCCCTAACAAGGTTGTGAGGTACAACTGAATTTTACTACTTTATCTTCCTGTGCTTTACAAGAACTTTTTCAGATAGACCTATCAAACATTTCTACATTCCTATACAAAGCAAAGAATTACAGCTGAAATTAACACCATCTGGTCATTGCATTAACCTATAAAAATTCATTCAGTAAAAAAAAATCAAACCCAAACAAAATAACAAACAACTGAAAATAGAACAACCCTAATAAAAAACCATAATGGTTGTTGCAGCTTTCCTTAAAAAAACCAGCCAGCTACACATATGCACAAGTTCTCCACGTGCATAAAGAAGAGTTTGGAATCAAGACATTTTGGGGTTTTTTTCTTGTGTTTGCAGCGAAGGCACCAATTTTAGCTGCATGGCAGCTCAGGAGTGTTTTATACTTCATTTAAATTACACAGGTTTTTAAGTTTGTCTGTTAATGTGCAACATGTGTACCAACTGTTGCAGTATTGTCCAATATACTCGGATCATTCCCTCTGGCTCAACAGTACAAATATTTACATCAGTTGTAAACACTCCTCCACCCACCCCATACCTTCTGCACTGAGTGATGAGGAACTGAAGTGGCAAGAAGCTACCCAAAGGCAGAGCAGAAGTAAGGCTTGTACAGAACACCACACTTGTGTTCGCACGGTTTGAGATACGCTGGAGAACTCCAGACCCCCAGTGAGGCCCCAGTGCCTGACATCTGACAGCACACTGACCACACACAGCTTCAGCCATCCAGACTGTGCCCAGGAGGTGCTTTTCTGCCCTTACTGAACTGACATCCCTGGAGTGGCTTCTCTCCAAAGTGCAGGAACAGCTTCCAAGGAGCCGCTCCGGAGCAGCGAGACCCAAGCACACCAACTGCTGTATCTGTTTGAGGCCACCTACACTCAGCCTTCCCCAGGCTCATTTCAGATGATTCTCTACTCCTTAGCTGCAGTCAGGATGTGCTCCTTCCCACCTCCCAGCCCTGTGTGCCGTGGCAGCCTGTGGCACAGAGGGCAGAGTAAGTCCTGAGACAACCTCGGTGACCTCGGGAGGTGCTACAACACGGCCCCGGTGACCTGCTACTGCCCGGGGCAAGAGCATCTACAGCAGGAGAGCCAACCTCGGCTCAGCACCTAGGAAAGGGAATGTCTGAGATGAGACTGCTTGGAGAAATCTACTTCTTACCTAAGCCTTGAGAGAAAGAGGGTGGTGCGACAGCCCAACACTATTGGTAAAATTAACTCTCCACTTAGTTTTGGGGTTCTTGGGGTTTGTTTTTTGCTAGTGTATGTACCAAGTGCTTAGGAGCTGGTTCTGAGTATGGGATAATGTTTCCAAAATACAAGTTATTTTAAACCATGTGACAGTCATTTGTTTACCCTGCCCCTCACACCTCCTTTTGGCAGAGATCAAGTTCAGCTTGATGTTTCATAGGCATTAAGTGCTCCAAATACAGCTGTCAGAAAGAGCTAGAGGATAGCAGTGTACCAAATGTCTGCCCAGCACAGCCACTTGTTACACTCAAAACACATCTATGAGTTAAATAGAAAGGACCCCTGCTATACAGAATTTGAGCACTGATAATTGGTTATTCTTGCTAGCCCTTTCCCTAAATATCAAGAGTTTTATACATACAGTGCTCCCTTACCTTCTCCCCACCGCCTGTCCCAGCAGTCTTTAGATAAACTAGAGTGAGTTTTAGGAACTTGTAGTTCCAGTTCTGTTAAAAAAAAAAAAACAAAAAAACAACAACAACAAAAAAAAAACCAAGTTGTGCAAGAAAGCAGGGAATGTTCAATGAATCCAGATCTACTTTGTAGTGATAAAATTTCCAATGGCAAAGTGGTAAGGGCAAATAACCCAGTGATCATATGGCTTAAGTTTAATGCAAAGCACACTAGGAGGTCCACGTGCAGGGAGAGAAGAGTCCAAGAAAGATGGAGTAAGAAGTGTCCTGAAGAACAGTGTTTATGCATAGAATTCCTCTTGTTTGTGTGGTTTTTGGTATCCTCCATTAGACTGTTTTGGTTCATCCAGTGAATAGCTGCCTTCATCTTTTTTCTTCATTCTGTACAGCATAAATGCAACTAGGAACACTGCAAACACCAAGCCTACAAGTCCTCCAGCAATTACACCTGGAAGGGGAGAAAAAGACACAGATTACTCTAGATGCCATACCAGATAGTGCTACTATGATTTTAAGTTCCAGATTGTTCCTTACCTGTCCCTGGCTTAATGACTTAAATAATTTGTCCTTCTGTCCCCTCCCAAACCAAGCACCTGCTCAAATACAGCAGACATGGATCTCCCACTGGGCCATGCTGCAAATCACACAAGGTTATGGTGTTCAACCCTGGTAATTTGACTGGGGCAGCAACAGAGGAGTGAAGGAAGAGGCTTAAACAAAGTTACAGATAAAGCAGCCACTTCTAGCTGCTGTTAGCAGACTAATATTTGCCCCTGCTAGGGTTTTGACAACACAGAATCATCACTCTCATTTCAGAGGTCGAACATCAAAGGCTGGCATCCTTGCTCAGAGATGTATTTGCACAAATGCAGTTTCTGCTGCCAGGAGACTCCAGGAATCTGCTTTCACCAAAAATCCAAAACACAGAAATCCAAAATATCTGGTACCTCCAAGAACTTCTTTTCTGTCCATGATTCCTGAGGCTCCTGCTGCTTTGGCATTCCTCTCGGAGTCAGCCAGTACTTCTGAGTTCTGGGTGGGGAACAATTCCTCGTCTTTAGTTAAGATGAAGTCTCCCTGTTGGGATACACAAAGCAGGTTATTCATGTTTCTCATCATGTCTGTTTCTGGAGACTTTCTTCTCATCTAAAACCCTCCACACCAACATAACCTATTAAACCAGTCACTCTTTTTGACTAATTAACACCCATTCCTACCAAACCAACTTAGTACATGCTACTAAAGGCATCTCCCTGCAAAGGGTGTCAGAGCTATTAGTCCTCACCGGGTCTCCAGAGCCATCTTCAGAAACCTCCTCATGTGTAGGATCAACATCCCTTGGAGCTGTGGCCGCAGGGGTGGCAGCGACGTCTCCCTCAGCATGGACGGTAGAGTGGGGCTCGGGCACGTCCTTGGTGTCTGGCACATCAGAGCTGGGGATTTTAGGTTCAAGCTCATGGACCACAGGAGAGGCTTCTGAAGGAGTCACATGAACCACGGAAGGAAAGTGAGCAGTGGGACTTCTCACTGTTGTTGTGATTACATGGCTTGTTGGTTTCCCATCAGGTGAGCCCAGGACTGATACTTCGTCCTTCACAGCTACAACTGGTTCCTCTGTCACTGGATTACTGGTTGCAGAAGGAGATGTTACTTCCTTTTCAGTTCTGCTCTCACTCGCATGAAAGGGCTGCTCACTGAAATCCACCGGTGCTGCCACTAGTGAGGAATTAGTTGATTCTCCTGGGATTCTCCAGGTGCGAGACTTGTCAGTCAGGGGACCTGCAAAAAAGAAAAAAAACATACAAGCAAATGAAAAAAATATTATCCTTGGCCAGTTTAGAGACCTGTTAATAGTATCTTCAGGACACTGGTCTAAGGAGGATAAATAACCTTCATAGTCAATTTTCATAATAACAGAAGTTCAATTTGTAATTCCTCATCCTTTTCAGTGGAATGAGGAAGGGACAGACCAATATGGTATTCAGCAATACTTTGTTAGTCATCTGCTTATCTCCAAGGCAAAAGTGCCTGTTTGTGGTGAGGTTGACAGGGGAAAATTGCTTTCAGTACACTGGTTCCTCAGGGTGGATATCTGAGTCTTTTTCCATAAACACTTTTATTTGATTCAGAGCAGTCACACCTTCAATCTCAACTGCATTTGGCACTGATTTCAGGGTCTTAATTTCTGCAGAGTATAATCTAAAATACAAACTTGTGGCTGGAAGGAAACAGAAGCATGACATGCTTCAGATTTCAATAGCTTGCTCTTTTCTCACTAGCATCCCCTCAACTTCAGTACTGAACACTAAGGGTCTCTCTCATGCAGTTTAACAATCACTTTTACAGACTTCCCCCCCCTACCCTAAATCCCCCTTATCACTTATAAAAACCTATAGCCCATGGGAACATACACATTTGATGACAGATAAAGTCTGCACTTGGTAAACATTGGTAGGCTGGGGTTTACACAGCCTCAAACATTATCTCCTACCTGCTCATAAAGGGCCTTGTTATGATCTCTCTTCCCCATGAGTGAAGAATCAACTCCAATTTCATAACATTATTTACACAACAGCTCACACTAGCAGTCACATGGAGCTCCCTCTGCTTCTGCTCCCTCTCAAGTCTCCTACAGCTCATTTTCTACTAATTGTTAGCATCTCAAGGAATACAAGATTAATAGATTAGGCCCTTTCTCTGTTCCCAGCTCTCATATTCTGGGGTGGGTGTGTGTGTGTGTAGATTCCTCCCTCTACCCCCCCTTCACGTGGGTGCTTACTGAGCTCTCAATTGCCACATCCTAGAAGGATCAAGCACTACCAGCACAAGTGCTAACAACTCACCTGCACCTGAACCTGAGAACACGTAGTCCTCATCACCAGATGAATCAAGGTCTTCAGGGGGAAGATTCAGATTTGTAGTTTGCTTTAAAAAGAAGAGGAAAAAGATGTGTCAGTGATGAGATTGAAGTCATCAGGTTGCTTGCTTGTTCTAGGGGTTCCTAGAGGTCACACAAAGATTTTCTGTTCAGATTGCATTTTTTCTTCTCCCCCCATTTCAGCCCCACTCCCCAGAAGAGTGGCTCTGGTTAGTATGTTTGGTGTTGGAAAGGTCAGTCTTGCATCTCCTTTCTCTGCACTGCTTCCAAGCTGCAGTTGCTTTGGGAAAGAAGAAAGCAAGGAATCCACTTGGTGTTGTATCCTGGTAGCAGGCAATGCCCAATCCTTACCAGCCTGTTTCAGGTGCTGACTGTTTGTGTCTTCCCTATCCACCAACCACTCCATCTGCAAATCACTGCATTAATTCTAAAGAGCAGAAGCGAAGGAGGGCAAAGGAGCTTGTCTTCTTTTCCTTTATGACTCAAATACTGTTCACATATCTGAAACTAAAGCATCTAGCTGGAAGGAGAATCAAAGTCCCTTTTTATTAAGTATGGGCACTCAAAATGAGTCCAGAGATAGAAGCCAGCTTTCAGTGTTGGAGAATAAGCCCTGAGCTTTCTCCATTTACACTCTAAGGAGTGCACTAAGCAGCACTGAAATTCAGTCGCTGAGACAAGAGGCCAAACCCCTGTTCTATGGCACTTGTTTGTCAGAGCACACAACTCTCAAAGCTATTCAGGATCTACAAAGATGACAAAACTCTTTCAGTGTTTACTAATTTACTAATTACATAATGATTACTTCATGCATCTCATTGGCCTTTGCTGTATACACTTACTGCTCCTATCACTACAACATGCCTGACTCTCAGCTCATGACTAGCCTCAGGTTTATTTCTGCAGGGCTACCATTACCTGCTTAGTCATTTTCCCTTCTCAGATTTCAAACCAAAGCCCTGTAAGTCACTTCTTCCAAATTTCATCTTTTTGACATCCAACTACATTCCCTGTTTTCACAAATTTTGACTTCTATCCCATCCTCAAGTCATTTTTGGCACCCCTTTCCAGCACTGCCATCTGCAAGTTTATATGTCACATTGAATCATCCAAGCTATGGGATCCCTATGATCCCAAGAAGTGCAAAGTCTCATTTTATTATGTAAAAAAAGGACACTCATCCTTGCCAGCTTTGCAGCCAGGCCCACTGTATTTCTTTAGCTTGCATTAACATAGTGTCACTTAAAAATGAATATAACATTCATCCTCATCCCAGGAAAAATGGGATATAATGACTAATATAATAGAATGGGATAAAATTAATGTAACATTCATCCTCATCCCAGCCAGACCAGTATGTACTATTGAAACAGTTCAGCTTGGCACTTGTCACTTTATTACCTACAATGGATGTGTTTATTGGTCCTATCTCCTTATTCTTAAGATACCAGGCTTACCCAGTTTACTCTTCCATCCTTAATACCTTATCCATTCCCCACATTTCCAGAGAACTAGTTTCCAAGGTGGTTAATTGGCCCATTAGATTCCACCTCTCTGAAGACAAGTAACCAAGTTGCCACCAGCCTATTCAGCCCCAAGATCTTACCCCTTCTAGGCGATTATTGTAGCTATATAATTTTTTTTTAATAACAAAAAAACTAGGAACAAAACCCCCTTATATAGACATAATTTTTTTAGCTCTTTTCTTCCCTACTGAAAATAAACCCCTAAAGCATTATTCCTTAAGCTTCTGCAAACATATTTCTAGAGTGAATTGCCCTTCGATCTCTTGCTTAACTGGAAGTCATGAGGTAATTTTGACTTTTAGATTTGTCCCTGCTTGTTTGCACTGTGCTTTTGCACCCTTCCACAGAAAGTAGGTCAGAGAAGTACTTCCCGTGTGTCTTCCTTCTTGTGTCAAAGGGTGGTGACTCACACAGGCTGATCTCACTTCACTTCAAATATTAAAGAGTATGAACTGTTGGTGCATGAAGACTAAAGAAAGAACTGCCAGGCTGCCCAAACTCAGCTCCCTCGTGGGTCCTTCCCAGTATGTTCAGAAGATAAGTGAGGCCTTAGAAATTGCACTGTTTTTGTTGATGGGGGGTTGGTGACCATTTTTCTCTCTCTTTCTCACACCAGCAGTGGCAAGCACAACCCTTTGTTCTTTCATTCAGCCTGGCTGAGTGCAAAAGGGGAACATGTTGCTAAAGGTGGGGGTTGCATTCTCCTCCCAGTGGGAAGACTTCCTTGAAGCAGCTAGAAAGCAAACTCTCTGCTTTTTAGTGTAGTAAGGGACTGCCAATACAGCATAAGATGGTATCACCACAAACATTCAGCTTGGCCTGATGCCACCTTCACCCCAGATCTGAATATTCAGGGGAAGTTCATACGGACTTCCAACAATATCTGGACAGACTGATCATCTGCAGACCTCAACAATCCTTCTGAAAGGATCAGAGACTGCCAAGAAATAAAATGCCAACTCTTGATCTTGACTACTGAGCCTGCACCCCATCCCCTTGAGGGTTTCATAGGTGAGGCTTGTTCAGTTGTGCCACATTTCCTTTGTTCTTACTGAGTGTGTCCAGCCACCCTACCTGTAACACCTCCCCTGACACCTGAGAGCTCTGAGCTTCTCCCAGGCTGCTGCAAGCTCTGCTTCTTCACAGCCTTTCTCATGCACCCATTTGATTCCTAGCTGGATTTCTTATCTGAGCAGGGACAGTGAGGTCCTCCTCAGAGGAGAGAAGCCCAGGGCAGCCCAGTCTAAACCAAGGGACACCCAAGGTGCTCCAGGGCAGAGCTGTCCAGCAGCTGCTCAGCACCCACCCTCCAAACACTGCAGACTCAGACCAGTCCCGAGTCCCCTAAGGTTGGCTGCTGCATGTAAGAATAATGGAAAACAAGAATCAGGATCAGTAAAGCCTGCTTTCCACAGTTTTATGAGAACTTAGTGAAATTACATGTCCCCAAGGGTCTTGTCCCCTTGTCTCAGCTGCTCCTCTGGGCATTGTGGCACCTCCCTTTGACCAGACAGCTTGAGATTTGGGATCTGAGAGGGACTTTCTTTGGCCCAAATACTCAAGGGACAGTATAGGATTATGCACATGTGGATAGCAGTCAGAATACCCACAAAGTGCTGTAATTTCATTACATCATCCAATTTCATGACACACAAACATTAAGGAACATTTGCCCAATTTATTTAACTGTATGGTAATATAAAGACTACATTTCTTGCTCCATAAATTACAACTTCAGTGGGCATAAAAGATGGTAACCTCCCCACAAAATACAAGTAACTGCAGAAAGGCCATGCTTCTATAATAACCTGCTGCTGAAGGATTTCTGACAGCAAGGTTAGAAAACACTGACTTGGGATAGTGTTGGAAAGGACTGAACTAATTTAGGTTTACATCAAGAAGAGAGACTGTCCTGTTCAAAAAACAAACATCTCATGGTCAAGGTTTCTTGATGACCTTTTATTGAAGGTGACTTACACCAATGGGAAAGGTTTTGATTAGCCAAGAGGATTAGGGGCACAGAACACTGGGTTATGGCATCATACAAAAGGGCTGAAAATAATTCCAGCTTAAAACAAGCTTATTCTGCCTTTCAGACAGTGGATCCTTTGAAGGATCTCTGGTAGTATCTCATGCTCTAGTCAAAAACTCTTTACATCCTTATCGAGCACCTACAACATGTTGCTTTTTTACCATTTAATGAGCTTGTATGGTTTTGTTAGCAGTTCAAACAACTGGTTGGAAATACTTGTCCAGTCCTTTTAATTTGCTGTCACTGAATTCAGATACATGTGAGGGGTAAAATTTTAACTGTATTTTTGATATGCTTTAACCAGTTCTCATTAACCAGTGGAAGACCCTCTTCTGCAAGGATCAAAGCAGCCTGTTTAGGGGAAACCCTGGGGTGACTGTTAGCTTCTGCTCTTGCTGAGCACTGTATTGTTGCAGAACAATAGTTATTCAGTTCTGCTGGGACAACCAGAAATCTGCTTAGTGGCATCTTCAATTTAATCAACAATGGGCCAGGCTTTCACAACTCATTAGCAATATTATTGGATCCAGAAGGCTGACATAATCCAGACTTTTTTTTCTTTCTTAAAGTATAATTTTTAACTATTCTTCAGTCTTCATCTTGGTCAGAGTCTCAAAGCATGAGTCCTTCTGGGCTTATCCTGTCAGCTGCTAAAGAACTCCCTCCTGTTACAGCAGAGATCTGAAGCACTCTCTCATGATGAGGGGGAGATTTGTAGTTGATTAGTTGATATAACCCTGCACCAACTGGGAACCACATTTATTTAATTTGATACATGCAAAAGGAAAGAGCTTTTCTCAAATTGCTTGTTGAGGTAAGCAAAACCACTGGCTTTGCCACAAGCTGCTACAAGCCCTTAACTAGATTAAGGATGATTTGTATCCAACTCTTCTTAATCCAGTTAGTGATCTTCAGCGTCAAAAACACTTGAAATCCTCCATTATCTGAATAAAGCTGTTAAATTTGCACATTTATTTCCCCTAATAAATCCTTCTTAGTCAGCTGAAAAAGAATGAACTGTAATGAGCTCTCCCACCTCAAACAGCTCCCTAACCATCCTGAGAATATTGCAACTGTATATGAAGGAAAACCTATAGTTTGCTCTTGTTTAAGAGACCTACAAGAGCAAGCAAGGATTTGCCCTGTAATTTGGCTACAATAAAGCATCTAGAAGAATACTTTCAAAAGGATTTGAACAATTAATTCTTAAATAAATTCAAACAGAAAGGTTTGTCTTTCACCTTTTCCTGTACACTGCAGAGCAGAAATGCCATCTGAGGCAGAGCAGCCCAAAGAGCTTCTGACCTCAATGTGACATTGGTATTAGTGTGGGGGGAAGACAAAACCACCTGCTGAAGGAAACTTTAGCTTTGTTAAACCTTGATATTCTGCAGTTAATAGCCCATGGACAATTAACTCCAATTCCAGATGTTCATGGTCGGGACACAGCTTAAATGGTTAAGGCAAGGAAAAAAATTAAAAAGAAAACCACCCAACAACCAAAAAAAAAAAAAAAACCCCAAAAAAACCCAACAAACCCAACCACAAAAACCCACCACCAGCATCCTCACCTATCCCCCTTCTTTTACAGACACACAGACTGGAATTAAGGTGGCCATGCAGACCTTCTCTTTAATTGTGGAATAGCAGAAAGAGAGCTGATGCTTTTCTATGGCAAGTCAAGAGTGAAGCTTGCATGCAAGCCTGTTACATCAGAACTCAGCAGCAGTGAGGCACCACCTCACCTAAATTCTCTTGCAGTTGTTTCTCCTGCTACTCCACTGCTCAAAGTAAACCCTGGTGCTCCTTAGTGATCGTGTAGGTTAATGAAGTATTTCTCTTCCTAGAGGAGCCAAAGATGCAGAGTAACACAGGCCAAAGAGCACAAAGACAGCTACAAACCCCCCCACACACAGTCCAAGGGCTGGACAGCCCAGATTTAAACACTATTTTATCTCTGGTTAGTGTTCCAATCAAGGACTGCTGTGACAACAGAATTATTGGAGCTAGGTGAGCTTTATGGCCCCTTCCAACCTAAACCCTTCTATGATTCCACAAACTAAGTCACCAGCACTGCCTACCTCCTAGTGCCCTCCCTGTTTCAGAAGGTGGTGTTCCCCTGCACCCTCAACAACCTTTTGATGTGTATCAACAAGCTTCAGCATCCCCACCCTTCCATCCATCAATCTGTGTCACCTGGACCAAGGCTGGATAGTGGCTGAAGGGTGCTCCTTCCAAAGAGAAGCAAGTGGAAAGCAAAGGGTGCTCTTTTGCTCAGCAAGGCAAGCACCATTTTAGCAGAAAGAGGTAAGCAAGCCAGTTAATCTGGCTGCTTATCTATCAGATCATTATTAGTGCAAAGAAATATGGAAAATCTTGGTTAATTGCATTCTTACTGGCCTCCTCTTCTATTTTTGTCTGGTGACTTGAGAGAGGACCTATCTTTGAGGGAGAAGTCCTGGTTGTGTTTGAACTCCCTGATCATCACACGGTACTCAGCTCTCAAAGGCAGCGAAACACCTTCCAGTGGCTGCTCAAAACAGGAGGAGAGCTCTTAAGATCTATTCCACTATGGGCAGAACAAAACAGACTGTAGACTGCCCACTGTTCACTAGGCTGTGATCTTCCTTTTTTTTCAAGCTGTAGGAGCATACCCTGATCCTTTGCACAAGATGCAGTAACCAAGGAAGAGCATCCAGCTGCTCTAAAGGCAGAGCAGCCAGTGTCCCAATGCTTCTAGAGGCTCCACACTATTGCCCAATCAGCTTTACATTTTCTCCTTAGAGTGAAAGGGCAACTTTTTAAATTAATTAGGGCAGAAACACAGTAATCAACATGCCAAGAGCAAAAATGAACCAGCCTGTCGCCATCAGGTTAAGTTTCACACTGTACAGCAGGGCCCTTTTAACTCCCACCTCCCACAAGAGCATGTCACTTCATGCTTCCTAGACCATCCCCTGCATATCTGTTTGTGCACTCTCATGGTCAACCAGATCAGGGAAATAGTCTTGTTAAACTAAACAAAAGGGAAAAAAATGCAAAGGAAAAAGAAAAAAACAAACCCCACACCCCCCCCAAAAAAAAACCAAAACCAAACAAAAAAACCAACTACCAAAAAAAATGTAAGAAGAGGATAAAATATCATGCAAAGAATTTTCCAGCAGGACCAGTTTCCCAATCCTACTCAGTGCATGAATGCACAAGTGTTTGTGTTGGCACAGGGCAGAGCGAAGCAGCCAGGGCTGCTTAAGCATTCACAGAGGCTCAGAGCCTGCATTCTGGGATGCTGACACTCATTCCCCAGCCTCCATGCATTATGGAAATGCACATCACCAGACTGCAGGCAACACGCAAATCACAGGCTGACTCAGAGGGCCACACAGGTTCATACAAAAATGAGCAAGCACAAGGGCTGTAGGGAGAGTTCTCTTCTGCAGTGTTTGCTCGTGGATAATGTTTGTTCCAAGGTCTGACAGCAGTGCTTTTGAGTCCTCCCAGTCCTCCTAGGAGCAGGACTACACAGCAGCAAAGGCTAGACTGCTGTCTTGTTCAAACCAGAGCAGTTCTACTTTCATCCTGGGCCACCTGAACTTTACAGGAGGCCCAGTCCAATTGCCATTTATTCCTGAACAAAGAGTACATTGAACATCCTTCATCAGAGAGGGCTGAGCAAAGCTGGAGTAGCTGGAGTCCCAGAGAGCTATGGATTCCTCAGCAGGGGAAGCTCACAGCCTTGCTCAGGGCAGCAGGGAGAGCACAGCAGCTGTGCATGGCAGTCCTCTGTGCCAGGAGTGCACAGAGCACCGTGCCAGTTCTGATGCAGAAGAGCTCAGCTCCCTCTCTGGTCCCCCTCAGCCAGCTTCGCTAGAAGACTGCTCAGTCCCTCAGCAATAGAGAAGTGAGTTAGAGCCTGTGCTCCTGCTTTTTCACCTGTCAATGTATCAAACAAGTTACTACACACTGCTTTCACTCACACCAACCTGCTCCTCCCAGTCAAGCAAAGCATGCCCAGGCCAAAGACAATCTCACCACAGATCAACACATCCACAGACGTGGCACACAACAGGCACACAGCTTAGCTCTGTATCAGTGACAGGCTGTCACAATATGGCCAAAAGTGGGGTCCCTTTTGTCTCCCACGTTCAAGGCAGCCTGTGCTTTGAAGATGCAGTCTAATGAGAAAGCTCATTTCCATGCAGCTAATCTCATGAGAAGCAGCCAGTTCGGTTTTATGTTATAAACCACTTTTCTTTAAAGATCCTTCCCTGCAGCTCTTTAACATACTTGATAGTTCAGGCATTTGTTTCTTGAGCTAGCACAAGAAAGCCACAGCCAATGTATAAACTCAAAGGGTTGTGCAAAGTAGGTGCAACTCACTGAGGCCCATCCATCCTGGGAAATTAATTTCAATCTACTTAAGCTGGCTTGAGAGATGAGCAGTGAGGTGCCTAAGTCAAGACTGGGCAAACCTAGCTTTCTTAAAACCCTGACTGAAAGCCACCAGCACTTCTTACTTCCTAGTGTAGCAAAACCAGCAGGGTTTCATTCTTACAGCAACAGCCGCTTCATCTGCGTGTTTAGAAAGGAACAGACCAAGAACTGCTTGGTTTCAGCAGAAGCTGGAGGTGGGCCACCCATCCCTGAAACCTGACAAAGTAAGGCTAAAGAGGGGAGCATGCTGGCAAGCAGAAAATCTTTATGAAATGGAAGCCTATCCAGCAGAGGACTCCAGCAGCCCAAACCCACACATTACCCACACATGCTGGTAACTACAGCACAGATAAATGCAACCAACCCTCTTGCCAGGAGAAGAAATTAGAAGTGACAGGATCTAAATACCTGCTGCCTTGTCCTCCTGCACACATGCAGCACCTGGTGTGGAGTTCAGGTGAGAAAGAGCAACTCACCTCACACAAGCCATCAGCAGCACAGCCACTCTAAGTAAGAGACTGGACTTTGCAGTGTTGCCTCCAGCACATATAAACACACTGAGCTTATGTCTTCATTTGCCAATTATTTTTTTGCCAATTATTCCTAACCTGTGGTGGCGGCAAATTCCTTTCCTTGCCCCATCTCTTGAAACCCACTCACCCACTTCAGTGACCAGCAGTGAGGACTGTCTTTGCAGTAAAACTTGCTACAGAACCAGAGTTTGTGACCAGTGAAACTGGGCTTCAGACTGCCTGGCTGCTCCTTACAGCATGTGTGGGCTGGGGAAGCCAGTCTCCTTTCTCCTAAGAAACCACCCAGCTCCTGGTGCAGCACACCACTGGCACTACAGCCCTGAGGCTGCTGAATGGAGTCCAGGGCTGGGTTTGAGGGAAGACCTGCAGGTGGTGAGTGCCCCCGTTTGTTCCATTTGGGACTGGCTTGTCCCAGCAGCCCAGTGAGCTCCAAATGCTCAGCGTGGGGCTGTCGGCCACGTGCCAGGACGCCGAGGGGCTCGGCCCCACACGAGGGGCTCGGCCCTGCCCGCTCCTCCTGTGAGGCCGTGGCTGCAGGACGGAGCACAAACCTGCAGCACAGCAGCGTCAGGACATGGCAGAGGCAGCTCAGGGACTTTGGTCCCACGGGAGCACAACTTGCTCTCGTCACCTTCAGCCAGTCAGCTCAGGATGTCCCAGCTGAGAAATCAGCGGTGTGGCTATAGGAAAGCAAGACGTGGTCTGTGGCATCTCAGTCCTCAAATGAGGGTGGTGGCACCCTGTGCATCGCTGACACCTCTCAGCAGCACAGAACACGTGTGCCTCTGGCCTAGGGAAGCCTGTTTCCTGGAGACAAATGCTGTGCAATTTGGTTGGTGGAACTGCTACCCATTTCAAATGAGCTCCATGGCAGCTTTTATGTGATCAGCAAACTACCACAAGCAGTGCTACAGCTGCACAAGTGCTCTGACCTGAGCAGATGTGGTCCCAGAAGTCAAAAACCACCCCATTACTATGCTACACAGTATTCTGAGGGGGAAAGACACTGTTCTGCTTCACCTGAGGAAGAGAAGTCAACGCACAGCCAGGAACAACTGCCAGACAAGAGAAAATGTAACAGCTTTCAGTGTCCAGATACAAGAATAGGAAAAGACTCAGGTTCTTATCTCAAGAGTTTCCCTCTTCTCCACCCTGAAGTCCAGCAATTTACCTAATGTGAGATATGCCAAAGAGTCAGGACACCAAGCTCTAAGACTTCTTGATTTCTTGAAGGATCACAGAAACATTTTCAGTCTACTACTGATGCATACGTTTCTAATTTGAGCAAATTGCTTGCAGTGCTATATTAAATTAGTGAAATCCAAGTTTAAGATAAAAATCCCTAGTGTACCAAACTAAAAGCTTGTACATAGGGCAGGACTTGTGGCTTCTAGCAGCTAGGATGTTGTTTAAACCTCAGCAGAAAATGAACTTGCAACCCTGGAGTACCAAAGGTCTCAGCTAAAGCCATTGGTAAACTTAAGCTAGACTACTTAAACTTACAAATACATGGCCTTACAACAACAAAAAAGTGACCAGATGCTCCAGTTAGTTACACAGAGTTACAGTGGAACTGTCCAGATAATGTTTTATTAGAGGATGTATTCTGCAGCAACCGGATATAGACAGGACAATGAAAGTTACTTCTATTTGCTTACACCTCAGTGACAGAAACACCTGCCAGCTGCAAGGCCTGTTGCTATCAAACTCTGCTTTATTTTCCCAGCTGATCTGCTCACATTCTAACTTACAGAACTTACATCAGCTTCTTCATATCATGACAACATCCCAAGCCTCAACAATCCAAGGCCTCCTTGATTGCTTTTGTGAAAATTCTACATTTTCTTCAGAGGGATTCACAGTGAAGTCTCCAAGGCTTATTAAATTATTTTTTCCTAATGTTCCAGGGTGACAGGACCTAAACCAGGACAGCTAACAATCTGTATTTTCCACACAAGCATCTCAGACATGTGTTCCCTTGGAATGCTGTATTTCACTATAAATATAACACTCAACTTCTCAATTGCAGCATCACCACCAGCCCTTTCAACCACCACCCCCACTGAAGAGCTGATGGATCAGGGGACTGGAAGCACCCAGAAGGAGCTGCCTGGCTTGAACAGGCGCCAATGCAATCTCTCTCTCACATGTGCACACCAGATGGCAGGACCAGGGACATCCCAAAACCTGACTGCTTGGTGCTGTTGCTTGTCAGACTGGTACAGAAGACCTTGACTATTTGCAAGGGAGCTACAGAAACAAAATTTGAAGAAGAAAATGAGCCAAGAGTTGGCATTCCACAGCACCCTTCTGATCTGGGCACAGCTAAGCTCCAACCAGTTCTAAAGTTCTAAGGGACTCTGTTCTTGCACAGCAACCAGCACCAGTCTGTTAAGAATAAACTCATGAGTCTCAATTGACAGTCAGTGGCTGGACTCACACAGACCATGCAGGCAGCTTTACATTTTGGGTTTGACACAACGCAAGGCAGTTCCTGCATCTTGGCAGGTCTTACACTAGCACATAGCGGACTCAATGATCCTTGTGGTGCTCCAACTCAGTATATTCTACAATTCTTGGTGCTCTTTTTATGTTTGTTTCTATGGCTTACCGTTGCCAGCTTAGATGTGATGAAATCAAGTCTGTCCCTACATTATGAGGCATGGTGTCCCATTTGTCTTATCTACAGGATCTCAGTGTTGACTAAGCTAAGGTTGTTTATAATGCAGAAGTCATCCCTGTAACAAATGCAGTTACACTGCCATGACTAAGTCGTTCACTAAGGGACTGCAACATCTCCACCAGAAGCAGGAGGCACATCTCAGATCAGGAATACCCTTTTCTCCTATCCCAAGAGTCTTCTAAAAGAGGCACTTTCACTATTACCCCCTCCTTCCACAACAGTCCCAGCAGCTGCTGAAGAAAAGCATCATCCATGTGTTTTGGGTGGTACTGGTCTCCTTGGAATAAGCAGCAGTAGCTGAGATGGTCTTTGGGAACAGGCTGCACCATATTTCACCCAGTTATTCTAAGGGAGAACACAGTTCAGACTGCATGGATTCCCTTAGAGAAACAAACATGCTCACAACCCCTGGAGCACACAGCCAGGGATCTACCCACGTGAAACAGCACAGACCAAGCTCACAGCGCTCCCTCCTCAGACACTAATGGTCTCTGTGCTCAGGTTTACAAAAGCACTGCTAATGCAGCACATACTACAAAGTTCTGACAGCAGTTGCTTATTGACAGCAGTTGCCCCATTCACAGTTAAATTATGCAACAGCTCAGTGAGATTATGAGAGCTGACTGCTGTACTTCCATGCTGAGTCACGAGCGTGTTGAAGTATCATGTCAGTGATGAAGTACCAAACGAAATCCTCCCATCAGAAACAGTCTGATGCTGCAATTGTGCTCCAGTCACCTACTGTTCCACTCATTTAATTAATGGACATTAAGCATTTCTTGACCAAACATTTACTGGATTAAACTAATTCTGACCTAGTCACCCAGTTACATTGTTTTGTACCACATCTGTACAGCAGAGCCCTAAGGGACTGTTACAAAGGCGAGATAAATCAGAGCTTCCTTTGGATCTCAGCTGTTATCCAAGCCTCACCTCCTGCTGTCATTTTTGGGTATACAGCTTGTTCACCTGTCTTCCCCATGGCCTTCTTTCAGAGCAGCCATCAGGTGGAGAGATTAGAGCTTAGTGGGAGATGCTACCATGTTTGTGCACTCTGGATGCTCTCCTGCCTCATATGGCCAACTGTAAGATTTCAAGTTGTGACTTGGACATCCCTATGTTTTATACATCTATACTGTGAAGAGACAAGAGACACAACTAATGCCACTGCTCTCAGATTGACAGGCACCCTGACAAGTCAATAAAACAGTGCTAAAATTGTAAGGCAAGGTAAATGTTTTACTACCAAGTTACTCCGAGCACAGCATGTCCCCTAGTTCAGACTGTTTCTGTCAAGAGGTACCATCAGTATAGCCAAGATGTGACATAACAACAGATCAAACCTGTAAGACTGCTCAAGCATCACTAAACTGAAGATATTTAATATATATGAATAAATTTCTGGTTCTACTCAGTGACTACCAGCCCTCGCCAGCACATTATCCCTCTAAATAAAGCAGAGGAGGAAATGCTGAAGGACCACTTTATGGGCCAGGTCTAAAAGCACAGGCTGAGCCATTGGCATGTACCAGCACCATCACAACACTGAATGCTGTTTTGGGTATGTAGTACTCACCTCGCAATCCTCAGATGATGGATTACACAGGGCTTCTCATACAACTGTACTTGCTTATCTCTCTGAATTATCCAGAACAGTTTCCAGGAGAAGAGTTGTGATCTTCTATTGTGAACTTTCACTTTCTTTTACTGGATACTGCAGTTTTCTCCATTTCATAATATTCTGGGCCTGCAGCCAGAGGCCCACTGGCTACATCATACTAGTAAATTAAATAATATCAGAGAACATCCCCAGGCACTAGAACACTACCAATACCATTGTATTATTAGAATGATTTATGGCATAGTTGTGAGCCTTGCCAGCCAGTATGCCCCCAAATAAGCACAGGAAGGTTCTCAGCAGACAGTCTGGTGAGGGGAGTGCATTACAAAACAGGCCAGACAATTAGATTCCCTACACAATTGTGACTCCAACATTTCAGTTGGTCACAAGACACCTTGTGTCCAAGGTGCTTTTCTGTACTGGGTTTGCCTGGGAGGATTTTGTTAGCAGGGAACTACAGGAGTGGCTTCTCAAACAAGACACACACAGCCAGTGCCAGTCAGCCAGGACAGACCCACTGCTGGTCAAGGCTGAGACCACCAGTGACAGCAGCAGTGCCTCTGGGATAACACAGTCAGGAAAGGGAAAGAAGTCAGTGCACAGGAGTAATTGCAGCCAGAGAAGAGAGGAGTGAGAGTATGTGAGAGTAGCAACCCTACAGACCCCAAGGTCAGTGAAGGAGGATCAGGAGGAACTCCAGGCCCCAGAGCAGAGATTCCTCTGCAGCCTCTGGTGCAGCTGTGCTCCTGAAGCCCATGAAGGTCCACAGTGAAGCAGAGATCCACCTGCAGCCTGTGGAGGATCCCACAACAGAGCAAGGGGACACCCAAAAGAGGCTGTGACCCCATGGGAAGCTCATGCTGGAAGAAGCTCCTGGCAGGACCTGTAGCCCCCACTGAGAGAGATGCCCACAGCAGACCAAGTTTGCTGGCAGGACCTGTCAGCCTGTGGGGGTCCCAAGCTGGAGCAGCCTGTTCCTGAAGGACTGTGGCCCATGGAAGGGATCCAGACTGGAGCAGCGATTTAGAGCTGCAGCCCATGGGAAGGACTCGTACTGGAGGAGTTTGTGGAGACAAAGCCTTTGCAAGGCACCCCACACTGCAGCAGGGGAAGACTCTGAGGAGTCCTCTCCCTGAGGAGGAAGGAGCAGCAGAGACAACGTGCGATGAACCAACCACAGCCCCCATTTCCCATCCCCCTGAACTCCTGGGGGGAAAAGCTGGAGAATCTGGATTAAAGTTAAGCCAAAAAAAAGAGGAGGGAAATGGAGATAAGGTGTTTTTAAGATTAGGGTTTACTTCTTATCCTGCTCTGAGTTGATTATTAATAAATAAATTAATTTCTCCAAGAGTCCATTTTGCCTGTGATGGTCACTGGTGAGGCATCTCTCCCTGTCCTTATCTCGACCCACAGGTCTTATGTTTTGTTTTCTCTCCCTGCCCAGCTGAGAAGGGCAGCGAAAGAGCAACTTCAGCGAGCACCTGGTGCCCTTCAAGAGTCAACCCACCACATTTACTTACAAGCACCAGTGTAGGAAGGTTTGGTGAATTTTTTTAACCCCTTCTGGCTGCATGCTGGGTGAGAGCACACTGAGCATTTAACACTTTGAGCTACTAGAGTAATAACTTCTAATTATTCATAATCGCATCTTCTAGCTTGTGTAGAAAGAAGCTCACCAGTGTTCACAGGTCAGTGCAACTACAGATGCAGACTGGGGAACTTTTTGCAGGTTAAACACGCTTCAGAGGGAGCCGTGCTGCTGCAGGATTAAGCCAGCAGCTTTCTTCTGCAGGCCATGAGTCAGTCGATGTGGGAGCACGATAGCACAGCACTCCTTGCCACTGCCCAGACATGCCAGAGTCAGCCTCTTTTGTTCCGTGCTTTGTTCACGGATGGGAAAGTAGTCACGATCTAGATGATTCCTCCATTCGACAGAAACAGATTTAGAAGTCAAAGCTGTCTAGCTGCAGGCTGTTGGGCAAGTTTCAATGCAAGCCTCACCATCACTTTCCACTGCATGTAGGTGCCACTTACATGCTGCTAGAGTCAGTGAGGTGGACAAATCTCATTTGTCCATCAAATCTGCTGGTGTGAGAGTCTCTGCCACAGGTTCATAAGCAACAGAGCACAGCAAGTGAGTAGAAGAATAGAAGAATATCACATATATTAGCATCCGTGTTACATATGAATTCAAGCAAGCTTTGTAGTTCCTCTAGTTTGGGCTTTTACCCATCAGCTTCCTGACTGAAGAAAGCCTGGACTCTGTCCCTAAAGAAGATTCCTATTAACTGGTCAATGGGATAACAGATCTGCATCCTCTGCAGATGCTTTTAGCAGAGATTGATGTTTTGGGAGATCAACAGGCTGCTCTGAGCTCCTGAGCTTGTGCAAAGCATAGGTATCAAATCTCCCAGATCACCATGCTAGGGCTAGGGCACACAGCCCCCAAACTATTTGTATTTCTCCACTCTTCTGGTCTCAAAGGATAGGAAAAGACAGCATGGGATCCTGTTCTGGGACAGGAAAGAGCCAGGTAGTCTCTTCCTACAGCAGTGTAACTGCCAGCTCTGATCCCCAGAGAATATACAAAGGCTTCCCACCAGCACAGCCACAGCAGCACCACGGCTACAACATGGAGCTTCGCAAGAGCTCTCATCTGGAACTGGTTAGGTTAATCACCACTTGCTCTCTAGAAAGCAGACTGGCTCCACTCACCCCTGCCCACCTCTGGCTTCAATCTACAGTCTGCTCCTCCAGTAATCCCTGTATATGCAAGGGGCTGGACCGGAGCTGCTGCCTGCCTCTGACCAGGATGTGCACAGCCACCAGCATTAGAAACTAATTAGCAAGAGCTTTCCTGTGTACAGCACAGGACAATCATGGTCTGCAGTGCTGCCCAGAAGCATGCTCCCCTTCCAAGTGGGAGTTCAAGTTTCCTTACACTTAAAAGAGGCAATAAGCTCCTCATCACATGGCAGAGCAGACAAAGAGCAACCTCCAGTCTCCAGCCATGGTTTGTGTGTGCTCAGGTGATGGAGGCAGTGCACTCTGAGGAGTCGTGTGAACTGGCTGTACTTTGCAGAAGGTTGCCTGACAGAAGTGTGTGCCTGGGACTGCCCACAGCCAAAAATCAAGACTGCTAGCCGTTGCTTCTATGACTGGCAGTCAAGACATTGACATTACTGCCCAAGCAGTGTAGAAAAGCTACACAGTGGAGCATGACAACAGAGAGCCTTCATGCAAGGCAGGACACACATGAGTAATTTAAACTGGTTGGCAGGCAGTTTCCTATGTTATATCAGCACCCTTGATTTAGTTAGGAGTCACTCTGCAAGAGCAATCCAGAAGGCCTTTCAGTTATTACAAAAGCCTGAACACCAAGACACGAAATGAGTGGACATTAAAGAGAACCATGTTGCAAAAACATGGGCTATGGAGAAGATAGTTCTGCCAGAGAGCAGAGCAGCAAGACACAGAGATGAAGCAGCAAGAGTTCTTCATCTGAAAATACCCCAAGGAGTTTCTAACTAGAAGCCTAGCAGGGTAAACCATGACTTACAACACCTCCATGACTCAGTTGTTACTGCAGCTCCAGTGACTCAATGGGAAGTTCCATTGCCAACTCCATCCAAATCCCACTAACACACTGGTTCCCATCCAGCAAGGCAAGCCTCACTGGTGAGACTGGTCTCAGCAGCAAGATACAAACATTACAGTCGAGCGTGGCAAGGAGCCCAAGCTAACAGACTCCATTGGACCCGTGCCGGTTCCACAAGACCCAGAACGCCGACTGCAGCCAAGCACTGCTTGAGAAACAGAGAGCTTGGGAAACCACCACATTAGCAGATGTTGCCCCACAAGAGTTGCTCGTAGGAGGTCCAAATGTTATCTCACCTTGAGGTGAGGCTTCACAGAGCAGTAACTTTTCCATTAGCATCCCCACAGTAGAAAGTGCCCTGTCCCAAGTTTCTAGCCAGGCCAGATCAGGCTCATCGCTGCGGTACACCAGCAGCCAGCAGAGCAGCAGCTCAGGTGAAGTACAGCCCTGACTTGGAGACCTGTTAACAAAGCTGACACTCAGCACTCCAAATGAGGTACCACATGCCTTCTGCATTTACGAGTATCTTCTGAACTCAGAAGTGAACCGATAAGAAACATCAGAAGTCCTTGCACTCATTGCCAAAGAAACTTACCCACTGTAAATTCACTGCCTATATCAAAATCTAAGGAGTGACAAAAGCTCCTCACATATAATGCACAAATAAACAGTGTCTTTAAATATTACAATGCTCTGATGCTTACTCAACCATCCCCTCCCCAAATACAACCACTTATGTTTCTGCTCATATATATTCTGCTCACTTCAGAATGCTGAGACAAGGCCCAGCTATAATCCCTAATTTCTTCCACATTCTTTAGCAGAGCAAGACTACAGTTACACTAGAACAGAAGAGAGCTGCTGTTCTAGCCAGCAGCTGATGTTCCCCATTGCTTTGCTAGTTCTCTTGGCAGGAACAACAGTCCAGTCTGTTTATGGAGTTACCATAAATTTCCACAGATAAAAAGTCCATCACTTTGAGCTAAATCACTCTCAGATAAAGGCACCAGAGTAAAGGTGTTGTGCTCCTCTTAAAGGAAACTTGAGATGTAGCCAATAAAGCCTTGACAGAGCAACTCACCTTGGAGCAGACGTGCAGGGGCTGGTCAGATAATCACTCTCTTTGGCTCCACTGATTACATCGCCTTGACTCTAATGAGGCCTTAAGCACCCAGCACACACAAACACCTACATTTAGGTGCTCCAGCATCAGCTGAACACTGTCCTGAGGGACTTGTGCCATTTGAACATAGCAAGCCCATCAATCTTCAACTGTCATGGAGTGCTGTATTAGACGTCTTCTACTCTTTATTATCTCAAAGCTATTAGATGAAAACACTAACGCTGAAATGATGAAGCACTGCAATTTTATAACTGGCAGCACGTACTCAGGAAAAGGCTCTGTCTTCTCTCTCTCAAGAAGCTCCCTCCTCCCTGTAAGGAGGGCCTAAAATCCTGCCTCCTCAGATGCCAGAAACAAGTGTGGAATGTCCCTCGAAATGATATTAGTATGGTTCTTGGACACAAGAATCACTTCAAACAAGGTTAGGACAGTGTTGTGGTATATAGGCCACCTGGAGACATCTGAGTAGAGGCAACGCAAAACACATACTTAAAATGGACCAATTTTGCTGCTAAAACAGCAGCCTACATTTCAGGTTTGTGCACTAACTTAATTTTAGAAGGCTTATGGATTTCTTGCACTTGCTGTAACTTGTCTCAGGTTGTTAGAGAGGATTGTTTGTTTCCAGAAATTTCAGAGTGCTGCCATTAAAATGTTAGCTCTTCTCACCACTTGAGCTGAGAGAAGCCTGGAACAAAAACTACAAAACGACACCAGAGCCCCCTTACACCATACAAACTCCAGCTCATTTGCTGCTGCTCTACTCAGAGCTGACCAGATACAGCAGTCACCATTTCACCAGGAGGTGGCCACCAGCAAGTCAGTGTTCAGATGGAGAAGCCCTGTTTACAGTATGAGATGAATATTGTGACTGCTCTGTGCATACTATAGAATAAAGTGTTTCCTCCTTATTCCCTGCCTGTAGGTTTAACAAGCAAGCTGGACTACCCAATTTCTTGTAATTAGTTTACGTTCAGATAGGAATGACATCACCCTTGGAAAAAGGTTTGGTCTGCTCTGGTAAGCTTCTGTCAACCACCAGCATGCACCTACACCAGACAAAACAATCAGAACCCTCCTCCTCTCATCACAGGGGCTGGATTACCCACTGCCCTCCTGCAGCAGGAGGGCATCTTGGCTCAGCTGGCTTCCTGGTGGGTATACTGTGTTTCTATTTTAGAGAATAACAAGGTTAAACTGTTAAAATAGTAAGATGTATCAGCCTTCTCATTTAAAGGAAGTCCATGTCTCCATCATAACAACAGAGTGCAATTACGCTCAAAGAATGTTTTAAGCAATAAAGTGTCACCTTGAAGGAGACCAGGAACCTCCTCAGTCATTCCTGAAGGTAAGAGTACTCAGGATTAAACAACTATTGTTTAGCCAGTTTCTTGCTCCTGTTTATTATTCCAATGACAATATGCATAGATGAGCCAATTACACAGCAAGAGCCAAGGGCCAAGCCATGTGCCAGCAGCAGTGACATCCATCCCAACAACCAGACCACCAAGAACCCAACACAACCATGGCATTGCCCACAATCTGCAGTCTGGTAGATTCAAAGTACTGTGCAAGGTCACTCTGCTCCAGCACAAGAGGTTTTCAGCCACTCAATGCAAAATCATAACTGTTCCAGATGGGTGGGAAAGGCAGATTAGTCCCTGTCACTGACATTTTGACATGGGGAAAAAGAAGCCATGTGATCACCATAAGGGAAACAGCCTCAGTGCTGAGTTACCCTGGAGAGCCCCAGGAGTTGTGCTTCTCCATGTGCTCACCCTTGAAACCCCTCAATCTGCAGACCTGGGTGTCTCATAGGCACAGAAGAACTCCAGACAAGCATTTCTAGTAAGGAATATTTACTCATTTCTCGTAAGGAATATTTATCACAGGGGAATTTTATCCAAATAGTGTACAGAGGCTGCAAATTAACTGCAGTTTCCCCACTTCATTTAGCAGAAGCTTACTCAGAAGTTGAGAGCAGAGCCTTCCTCCCATGGAACAGTGCTGCCTACACTCACATGTTTGAAATTTTTAGCCACCTCATAACGACTCACTGCCATGAGGGTCCACGTCCAGAACTATAGTCAAAGTTCACAGACAGAATGGTAGAGCAAAACCAGAGGTATTTTGAGCAGCTCAGATCCCACTGTGCACTTTGTTCTGCCACTCCTTATGCAACTGGTGCTGCAGTTTACCCATAAGCAAGTTTTAAATCAATCGTTTCAGAAAGGAAAAAACTCACAAGTTTGATGGCCCTGCCTGCTCAAACTATCTCATGCTCCACTTTTTCCTCCTAACTCATCCAAAGGGGAAGACTTCACAACCGGTGCACACTCGGGTCTGATGGGGGACCACATGGGAAGCAAAGAAGCGTGTCCCTCATCTCAGAAGAAAGCGATGGGACGGGGGCTTTGTGCCCCTCGAGGCGCGGCCACACGATCTCCTGCCCCGCACCCTCCGACCGCACACGGGGCTCGACGCCGCCCAGGCTGCCAGCACAGACCCGAAGCAGCGAGCACAGCACTTGGCGGGGCTGCGGGGCCAGGTTTCCGCGGAAAGGCTCTCGCAGGCGGGGCGGGAGCAGGAGCAGAGCCATCCCCTGTCCGCGGATGACACCTGGCGGCTGCTGCTGCCGCGGGAGCAGCGCGGCTCCGGGCAGCCCCGAGAGCCGCTCCCGGGACACGGCAGCGGGACCGGCCTCGCTGCCGCGGGGTCGCCACGCTCCGCGGAGCGCCGGCACCGGCGCGGCCGTGCGCCGGCCGGGCAGCACCGGGACCTTTGTTTCAGCGGCAGAAAGCAGAGTCCGGGCGCACCGTGCCCTGCGGCTCGCAGGCACAAAGGCGGCGGGGAGCCACCGACCCACGCTCCCCGGGGCTGTGCCGCGGCACGGCAGGAGCGCCCCAGCCTCAGGAGTCACCCGTGACTTCGGCCACAGCCGAACCACAAAGGGCCGCATGCCAGCGCTCCCCCGGACCGCCGCTCAGCGCCTCCGGAGGGGCGGCGGGAGCATCGTGACCCCCCCGGCCCTCCCGGGCGCACCGAGGGGTCCCGCGGCCGGGGGGCTGCGGGAGCGCCGCCCGCCCGCCCCGCGGCGCCCCGGGGCGGAGCCGCCGGCAGGTCGGGAGCCGCCGCGGCGGGTCTGGTTTGAATTAAGGCTGCCGGGGCAGCCGGGCTGGGGCCCGCCGCCAGCACAAAGGCCACCGCAGCCCTCCACCCCGGCACGGCGGGGCACCGCTGCGCGCCCCTGCGGGAAGCCGTCGAAGCGGGGAGCCGGGCGGTGCCCCCGGCCCGGCCCGGCCCGCCCTGCCCCGCCGGCCCCGGCCCCGCTCCGCTCCCGGGCCCCGCCGCCCCACGTGCGCCGCGCCCGCCCCGCTCCGCTCGGCTCACCGGGACAGCAGCCTGGAAGCAAAGGGCCACCAGCCACACGGCCACCACGTTTATCATCCTTCCTCCTCGCCGGGCCTCGGGAGCGCGCAGTCTGCCCCTGCTTCCCGCCGTCTCCAGCGCCGCTCTTGCTCCGCTCCTCTTAGGATTGTTTTAAGTAGCTGCGGGTTTGCTCCCTTTTGTGATTTCTTTTTTTCTGTTTTGTTTTATTTCCCTCCTTTCCCTCCTTCGCACGCAGCCGAACAAGCCTCCCAGCAGCACTCTGCGACGGCGAGGAGTTGAACTCTGTCTTTTAATGAACCCACTGCAACAACCTTCACCTTACGGCCACCCCCCGGCCGGCCCCGCCTCCGCTGCGCTCCCCTCCCCTCGGCTCGGCTCGGCTCAGCCCGGCTCCCCAGCCCTGCCCGGCCCGGCCGGCACGCCCTGCCCGCCCCCGCTTCCTGCCGCTCGGTACCTGCGCCGGTGCCCCCTCCCCGCCGCTCCCCCGGCAGCCGCCGCTTCCCTTCCACTGCATTCCCAGATTTCCTCTCTGGCAGAGGCATTGCTCCCGCCGAGCTTCCTTCCCTCTCGCTAAAAATAATAATTCAAAATCATAATAGTAATAATAATGATACTGTGAAAAGCCCTCCCTTCCCGTTTCACTGTGGGAATAGCCCGGGGCGCTCGGCTGTCTCCCCCCGGCGCCGCTCCGGAGAGAGGGGCGGGAGCGCTTCCCGGTGGCCCCGCACCCGGGGCAACCCTTCGAGCTCCCGGTCACCTCCAGCGGGGGCTTCTCCTCCAGAAAATACGTGTTTGGGGAAGTGAGGTGTCTTTCCTCCTGTTCGGGGGTCCCCGGGGCCGGCCCCGTAGCCTCTGCCCGTGCCTTCGTGCACACGTTTTTCCGCCGCTCGAAACAGGATTTCTGGCAGCGTAAAATGCTGTGAGAGGTTTGCGGCAAAAATGCCGCTTTGAAAGAAGCGCCCTCCTGCAACTTGCCCTCTTTTTTCCTGGAGTTAAAAGAGACTTCATTGCTGCTGTGGCTTGGTCTTCGCACGTCCCATTGAGGATGGCAAAAATGAGGCAAAAACCATCCAGCAAAAACACACCGCGGGACGAATTGTATCAGCCTTCCACGGGGTCAGGGCTGGAGTTCCTGTTCCAGTCCATTCATTTGCCTTGTTTTATTTTCTCTGCTTGTGCCAGCACATGTTGAAATGTTTGCTATAAACAATGCAGCTGAATGCGTGTGCAAATGTTATTAAAAAAATAGGCAGTTTTTAGGAATTTTTACAGCTGCTGGAAGCTGTAGCAGCACACACTGGCCACATGGCCAATGGGCACAGCATGGCCATGGCACAGCTGGATGGATGAGCAATGTGGTTAAGGCTGCAGCCACTGGGCCCTGCTGCCCTGGAGCTGCTGGGGAGAGGGGTAACCAAAAATGAGCCTTAACTGGTGTTTCTTGGTTGCTCTGGAGGCTCTCGATGGGTGTTGGTCAATCTCTGCCAAACCCAGGATCCCTTCCCACAGCTGTGGCCCAAAGGCTTTGTAGACCTAATTGGATATTCAACAGGGCTAAAACTGTTGAGATTTTATCACATCTTTAATTACTTTGCTTTCTTTCCCTCTCTCTTAAATTACTCATGCAGCCCCTACCACCCTGCCTTTCTCTCAGCTGTGGCCACCGCGTTCTTCTTCCTGCCATGCTTTGAATGTGGTGCAACCAGAACATTGGACATGGGACTTTTGGGGCAGGGCTTGGGTCAGAGGTGCTTGGTGCTGGGGCCTGCAGAGCACAAGGCTGAAAGCGTCACCCAGACGTGGTGTGTGGGTGGTGACATCCATCTCCACAGTCATTACTGGGAATCAGGAAATGCATGCTGGGCACAGCCAGCCTCCTCAGCAGATTTTGGTGGAGCAGGGGTCAGTTTGGCCAAGGCTGCATCTGGTGGACCCTGGCAGCACAGCGGAGGGAGGGAACACTTCCACAGCACTCCTGGGAGCAGTGGCAAGGCTCTGCTGGGGTTGAGTGGCACATGGGTTTCATGCCAGCGTGGGCCTGTGTGTGTCTTCGATCAAATAGGTCTGTGGTGCTTCTTGTTGAATTGGCCAGAAAAGATTTAGAGCTTGATTGGGATGTTCTAGCTGGGATCTGTGAATGGGGTGAGAGAAGAACAATGCAGCGTTTGGAAGCCAAGTGTTTTCAGTGACATTCCCGTGCCCTCTGCTTGATCATTGAAGCATGTTAAGTATTGTGGTTTCAGTCAAAAGAACTCCATGCTGAAAAGCCAGATGAGACTTGTATGGAGAGGAGTTTCTTGGCAGCCCAGAGCTCAGGGGATCATAGGAGTTGGTTGCTTCTGCCCAGTACAGTGGAGCTGTGGGGATTTCCCAGAATTGGATCAAGGGCTTCCAGCAGTGTAGCCCAATTGAACTCAGTCTCCTCGGGGAAAAGGAGCTGGTTTGAACGGTGTGGTGCCATGGGAAGAGAGGAAACAGTCACAGGAGGACTCCAGCTCACTGCTTCTGCTGCCACCAGAGGCAAGCTGGGAGCAGGGATGGCAACTGCTGCTTTTGGGCAACCACCACCCTTCAGCACTGGGTTCTGGAGGAGAAGCCATCGTCCCCTGCTGTTGCACTACAACACAACTCATGCACTTACATTAACATTAAAAGAGCAAAAGGAAGGAACTTTTATTTCTGACCTCACAATATATAGAATTCCAAAAGTGACAGTGGATTGGAGGATAAAATTGCCACCTCTCCAACCACACTGGTGAAAGCAACAGTCCATCAATTCTCTCCTCCCACAAAGAAGAATGCAAAACAATCATTATTTACATGAACAGTGCATGAGAACTCCAGTAGAAATATGTAAACATCAGAAGGCATAGAAAACTTTTAAAAGAACTTTAAAACTTTTAAAAGAACAGAGTGACACCCTACCCCTGAGGAATGTGAGCATCACACAGCAGCAGGAGCTGCCTGCCTGGTTTTCCAGGTGTCAGACGCACCCACAGTAGTGTGTGAGGATGTGCCACTGTCACTCGGTGTCCTCACCTCGAAGCTGCCTGTCAGCAGCAGTGCAGCCTGCAGAGCAGATGACTGATGCGTGACTCCTGAAGCCTCTGCCATGTGTCCTTAAATGGTTTATTAATGGTCTATGACCAGGTGGGGTAGGGTTAGAAAAAGGGTTAGATTCTGCTTTGAGCTTCTTAACAAGGGCTGGACTGTACCTGTGGCATCAAGCTGGACAGACTCACACATCACATCTCAATGATTTCATCAGCTGACAATCTTGTTTAAGTATGCTACAGCCTGACATCTGGGAATGGAGAAGAGAAATACATTCCCTAACACACAGTGGGAGGTTAGAGGATGTGCAAATATTGAGATTGCTGTAAGTGTCCAGGCTGCCCACCTACTGGGGTTGACAGCTCATTGCTCCCATGTGCTCTTTCTGGTTGGCCTCAGGTAGTTGGCTTTTGAGGTGATGGTTGCCATTTTCTCTGTTGCTGCTTTTGTAACAGAGAAAAGTCTGGTTCCCCCCACTGTGTGGTGGCTCAGTCAGCTAAAGGAGATTTGTGAGAACACAAAACTCACAGCTCTCCTGTTTCACTTCTCAGGTACAACATGTAGGCAAGGCTTTAGGTGAAACACTGAATTTCTGTGGTGATTGCTGAACAGGGCAGACAGGAAAGAGGGTGCCTCTGGACACATGGGGCAGTAACAGGATGCTAAATATATTTAATTAAAGGTATTCAGATTCAGTCTGCCCTAGACACTTATTGGAGTGAGGTGGGAGATGCACCCAAAAAAAAGGGATGGTGTCTGGGAAAGGCAAAGTACCGTCACTGACCGTCCCTTCGACATCAGGATTTTTCCCATGCGTGGTGCCTCGGAATGGTCAGCTGGCAACAAGAAGCTTTGATCAGTGAGCTAATACCTGCAGATGGAAGAGGAAGGATTGTCCTGACAGGAGTAGGTTAGGACAGTGTGGCTGGTGACCTATTTGGAGACTGTACAGACCAGGAGGATTTGCAATGTTTCATTTGCTGCTAGCCTGGGGCTTCTCCCCCTTTCAAGTTCCTCAGGCCAGTGCCTCTATTATCCATGGCCCACACCACATCCTTCTCCTTTAAGTTGATGCAGTAACAAAGGAGCAATCTGCCCAGTTATTAAACCAATGCAAGCATTAAGAATGGGTCTGAAGAGGAAGCAAGGTGGATCTTCAACCTCAGATTACCAAGAGCTTGTCTGCCAGCGTGCAACATTTGCCATCCAGCCATTGTGCTAACCATCTTCTGGGTCCCCAGACACAGGGGCCACTGTTCACCAGGTCCCCTGTTCACCAGCCATTTCTCTTCCTTCAGGCTGGTGGCACCAAATACAATTAGCTCTTCCTAACTCCTTGCACGCCTTGGCAAATCCTGTGCATTTTGGTTTGGATGTCCTTTTGCACTGATGTAGAAATAATTGATTCTATCCCTTTCACATATAGCTGTGACTTGCAGCAGGATCACCTGAACGCACCCAGTTTGCTTGCACAGTGATATCTGATTTTACTTGTTCTGTCCGGCCGACTTTGCAGTGAGTCAGTCTCTGAGCAACTCCATCTGCCTCCTGGCTTTCACTCCCAGGAAGTGAGACCAAAGGAGACTCCCTGTGGCCCACCCTAAGGTGTGGAGTGTGAAGTTAGCCTGAGGCAATGTCTGCTCTGATCTCCTTTCTTCTCCCCACTGAAATGCTCTGATGGAAAGGATGACCTTGTTTACTTGGACAAGAATAAACCTCGTAAAAAATCGGAGGTTGGGGTTTTTCCCCCCACTTAAACAATGCAAAGTGTAATGGTCCAAGTGTTAGGGTGGCTGTAGTGTTGGCTTTATAGTTGCTAATTGAATCAACTTGGCTGCCTCTCCCAAGAGTTTGCTGACCTTTTTCTTTCTCCTCTACCCCCCTTCCCTTTGTTCTGCTAGTGAGAACTTATGTGTGGACACTGAAAACGATATATAAATATGTCTGTGCCACTAACCAAATAATTCTTGACCTAATTAAGCAGAGCTTCCTTTGGCAAAAGCTCAGCTGGCAGTGGCATGCCACTTTTCTGATAGTTTTCATAAACAGCTGTAATAAAAGCAGCTGCATTGCTTTGAAGCTGCGTGTGAGGGCCTGGTAGCATCCTGCATGCTCATTACAGAGAGCCTCAGAGCTGGATTTCGGGGGCTGGTGGATGAAAACCTACAGAGGGGTTTCCCATTAGCCTGAAGTTACACGGGCGCTGCCCACAAGAAAAGACTGACTCGCTCTCTCTTAATGAGGCCTTTTCCTGTAGTACTGGATGCTGCTTTCACTGTTCAACAATTTTCGCCCACCACTTTCAGAGCTTGTGGACGAGGCAGGTATTTCTGAAAGCACTCACCTGAATAACCACTTTTTTTGTTGTTCTTTCTCTTGCCCACGGAGATGCTCTGCTGCCTTTCTGTGATGCTCTTACTCCTGTGGTCAGCTCAGGGCAGCTCACTCGTGGTGACTCATGCTGGCTTGCAGTGCGTGATCCCTCGACCTCCGTGACCCTAAATAATTTGAGCACAGAATGGGATTTGCCCTGGCATGAAAATGAGCATGGAGAGAAGGGTATCACGACTCCCAGGAACATACAGGTGCTGGGAGCTTTGGAGAAAAGGCAAGCAGTGCAGGGATAACAGAGCTACCCCATTTCCACAGCACCCCCTGCTTGGTACCTGCTGCCTTCCCCTCTGGCAGCCGCCCTGCTCCTCCAGGGGAGGTTTCCATTGATCCTGTGGCCCCCCTGGGGACAGGAGCTTTCTTCAGTGCGTTCAGTGGGGAAGTGCTGAGAAGAAGTTTTACAGATTGCCTGAGATGCAAACCCTCTGACCATGAGAGAAGTTGGACCCTGCACAGCTGCCTGCCACCCTGCAAAATAGGAACTGTGATACTTGGTGCTTTTGTAGTACCTCAATAAGTCATGTGACAATAAAATAAGTGTATTTTTAATCCTACAGCTGGCTCTGGTAGTGTCACAGAGACCCATTATTTGCTTGGGGGAGATGGGGACTCTGGATCAAATGAGTATAATCTCTTGTCAATGGCCTCCTGTATTTTCTCTGTATTCCTTTATTGTCCCGATTTGTGATATGGCTTATGCTCTATCTAATAATAGGTTATGCTTGAATAACTTGTACAAAACTTTTATTAAAGTTCTCCTTGTGGAAATGTGGTCCCTGTTCCTCTCTGACCATACCCAATATGCAACATACCCCTGAAGTTAGCTATCAGTTTTTATACAAACCAGAGCAGCACTGCTGGTTAAAAAGTTCCAAACAAAAGAGAGAATGAAAGTGTTTTAACCAAAATAGAGAAGTATTCAGTCCACATGAAACATGTTGACTATAAGACTGTCACGTTTAAACACCCAAGTGTCTTGAGTTAGGTGTTTCTGCTGCATGGAGAATTTGAGTAAGCACGTCTAACTGCAGGAATTCTGCCAAAGCAGGTTTAATACTCCTACGTATGCAAAAAAGCTGGTCTTGTGAGAAGCAGATGCTGCAGCAGAGCAGTTGTGTGAGCAGGGCTAGGCTGCATCAGTAACAGCTGATTAGAACAGGTATTTGGAACATTGTAAAAAATGCTGTTGTCTTTTTATGTATTCCTCAAGCTGAGTGATCTGGACCCCAAATTGGCTGAGGGCCTTTGAGAAACGATGGCTCTGGGGCCAGCCACAGGTTTTACCATTTCCTCTTGCTACCAATCATGACTACGTGGTGAAATTGATACGATATAAAGTACAGGTTTTCTTCCTGATTAACCAAACGGATGCATCTTGCTGCAATTATCATCCTTCATTTAGCATTTCAAGGCCACTTACCCCATCCGCAGACATCGCTGGCTGAGGGCTGAGTGCAATCGCTCCTGGCCGAACCCTCCAGGTGGGGCAAGTGCCTCCGGGGCTGTCAGAGCACTGATTCACCACGATCCCACCCATCCTGTCTCATCCCTCACCCTGGCCCTTCCCATGCATTCATCAGGAGAACGCCTTTCCCCAGCTCCTGGGGTGGGATGCCCCTCGCCCGGGTCCATCGGTGCTCGTGTGCTGCAGGTGCAAGGCTGGGGCAGAGACCGAGCTGTGCTCCAGTGCCTGCCAGCACCTTCCTGGTGGTGACCCACCTCCATGGGAGCATCTGCCCAGTGGGAAGGAGGCACAGGGCCACAGGGAGGAGGGCAGGGGTACAGCGGGGCACATACATGGATGAGGAGCTGGAGGGAAGGACGGGAGCAAGGGCTGTAACCCTGGCTGGGCAGTGTGGGGGTTCCTGCATTGCTGACCTGTGGTAGGCACATTCTTCCCTCTTTTAGGACGTTTCCATAGAGGAGCACAGAGGAAAGAAAGAAAAAACAATTTCTTTTTTTTCTCCTTGTTTTCTCATGTGGAATGTGTTTAGACAATTGTTTACTTGGGGTGGTTGCTTGATTGGATTCTCGTGAGGATTGTTTGAGCTTGGTGGCCAATCCACCTGTGTCTGGACTGTCAAGAGAAGGGCACGAGATGTGAGTGAGTTAGATATGGTAGGTAGAAAAAGTAGGTATGTAGTTTTAGTATCTCCTTTAAATAGTATATTAATGTATTATAGTATAGTTATAATAAAGAAATCATTCAGCTTTCTGAACTAGAGTCATCATTTCTTCCCACCGGGTTCACCTGCATTTACAATACTGACCTACGTGTCTGCAGGGAAGAGAAAGCTGTGGGTTACCATGGGTTTCAGCTTAGTGTGGAAGGTGTGCCTGATGCCTGCTCCACTATGATAGCACTGACTTTGGCAGGGTGAACACAGATATTTTATTTGCTTCATATATTATTCTCCTTTGTTTCCTGTTTTTTAGTTTGGTTTCTTTTTAGGTGACTGTGAAATTAGCTATACTTCACAGGGAGGCCTGGAATTAAGGTTTTGCCATGCATAAAGTGTCTTTTTACTATTTTTACTATGTTATGTACTTTTTTAAAACACCATTTGGTTTTTAAGGTGCTCCTTCTGCCTTCCCCTCCCCTTCTCCCATTATTTATAATCCAAAAGGTCCTTATGGTTGTTTATTGTACTGTGGTTACAGTAGTTTTGTGTGTGTGTGTAATGTAGATGCTTTATTTTGCCACTTCTCATCCCATTCCATTCTTCAGTATAAATTTGTTCTCATTCCCACCCCCAACAAACCCTTTGGGCCTAGTCCCAGAAATGTGGGCTGGGTCAGCTTGAACACCCTGATCAGACCTCTGGACTTTTGGTGCTGTGCATATGGAGGGGGTGGCACATGGGGTAGGGCTGCATGATAGACCCTTTCCCCGCAGGATGTGAACTTGTATGACTCCCAAACTGGGATGAATAATCAAACCCTTAGTTCTCATGAGACACATGATGTTTCAAGGAAACAGGAGACATCATGTGAATTTTGGAGTACTTAAGATGGTGAGCTTTCATACAAAAAGGCTTTTTAAGAGCCAAAAGGCCCACTTGAAAGAGATCAGTGTATACTCGGACCTCTGATGGGGTTGAACTCTGCTCCATTCATCCCACCCCTGCATGCAAGGGGTTGGAATGGACTTTGTGATTTGCACTGAGGTTGCCCATCCTCAGCTCCTCAGCCCAGTTTCAGCCCTCTGATTCTTGCTTATGGAGTGATTGCTTTGGTCATTGTACCACCCTCTGCATCCAGCTCACACACAGGTGTGGAGCAAGGAACAGCATCTAGGCAGACCATCCAAAACTGAGCTCAGGCAAGGGGGCTGAATCCTTCTCCAAGATCTAGCCTGTATGAACAGATGGCCTCCCAAAACCTCTCCTCCTGAACTGATCCTGTGCAGGGAGGAACAGAAATACTTTCCGATGCTGTATTTTAGCTGTCTTAGAGAAAGGGAGATAAGGATTATACAGGGGAGGAAAGAGAGGTCTTCATTCCCACCAGGGAACTTCTAACTTTTGATCCTTAGTTTAGACAAAGAATAGGGTGCCTATATCTGGGAGAAGAAAGTATAGCTGTGAAATGTACTGTCATCATCTCCCAGCCAGGCTGGCTAGTGCTTTCAGCCACCACCTGTGTGTGTTCCCTTGCCATAACTCTGCCCTTCTTAGTTTCCATTAGCCCTCAGTAAGCAGTTGTATGTCTTTGGGGATCTTTACTTTGGGACCTGACACCTGCAACTGTTCTGCTTCCCCAACACTGAGGAAAGGCCTTTGACAGGAGCAGGCAGTGGCCTTGCAGCCTGAGAAGGCACAGCCAACATCACCTGTAAGGAAGGGACCTCAGCAGGCTTGGCCCATGTCCGCCCAGTGCCCAGGGGTGACACTCCTCTGCGGCAGTCAGGTGCTGGGGCAGCTCCGTGCTGCTGTGGGTACGATCCCCAGCCAGTACTCGGAGCGAGTCTTTGTGAAGCTGAAGCGTGTGAACCTGTCCTGGTTCACAGGCAGCCTTCCCCAGAGCCTCCACCACCTGAGCATGGCTGTGCTGGGGAAGGGCTGCCTCACTCCCCGAGGCTGGGCTGGGAAAAGATCCAGCAGCCAGGCTGAGGAAGGGCTGCGGTGCTGTGCGGCTGCCAGGAAATCTGAACCCTCCAGGCAGGTCTGAAGCTCAAACGAAGCTCATTAGGGCTCAGCTATGTAAGGGGTTCCTCCCTGCCCGACATTCTTGTACACCAGCTGTGTCACTTGCAATGTGCCCTGGCCCTTGTTTGCAGATCTGGGGAGTTCAGGGTTGGGTAGGCACTGTGCAAGCAGAAGAGGAAGAGACAGAAAGCCTTCTGTGCCCAGAGCACTGATGCTGGTGAGGTGAACGTTTTACTCCAATGTTTGTTCTTATTAATGAAAGGAAGAGGGTCTTTAGAATAGGTCTTCCTGCATTTCAGTTGCTTTTTATAAAGCCTCTGGAAAGTTTCCAGTCTGATAATGATGGGGGAATGCTGCTCCCGAGATACATTTTACATTAAGTGAGTCTGGGAGAATCGAGGTGGAGACAAGGATCTCAGGTGCAGAATTTCCAACTCCCACCCGCATGCTTTAGGAGTCATGCTCCATCTTGTGCTCTTTGTGATGCAATGAATGGTTCAAGCTGTGCTAAAAGCCCAGCCCAAACTCAGGAGTAGAAAGTAAACCTGCCCAGGTTCTTGTGGTTAGGAAAATGCTTGTGAAGTGAGGGAGGTGGGTTCAAAACCCTGAGGCTGGTAATGGAAACTAATTCAAGCATCTCGTTTGCTGGGCAAGTTCCCTAACCACAGAACGAGCAGAGGGAGCAGGCTCTGCCCAACAGAGGACACGCTCGTGCACCACCTCACTGAGGAGCACCAGCAGCTCAGTTAAATCCCTGAGCTTGGTCTTCCCCACCCCTCCCTGCCTCAGTGCAGGGTGGTTGCTCCCCCACCCCACAACCTCTGTGTTCTGACATCTGATGTGTGATGTTGGGATCTGGTTCATTCTCCTGGCTAAAGCACCAGCTCAGCAAGGCCCATGTCCTGTATTGGCTCTAGAGTACTATCAACACTGGATGGATGGACATTCTTCCATCCTTTCCATGTGTGACTCTTTCTGTGATGACAGTGCTGGTTTTTAACCCCTTCTGATGATGGAGTTGGGGTGGCCTGGGGTGCTCTGCTGCACAGGAGACCAAACACCCCAGGATCACCCTGCAGCATCTCTCAGATTGTCTCTTCCTGGGCTGGCAGAACCTATGCTTGCCAAGTTCTCCCACACTTCCCTAGCCCAACATCAGGAACCAAGCAGAGCCCCAAGATGGATATATATCCCTGACAGAAAGCAAGCTTCCTCATTCCCAAGGCAAGGGGTGTTTGAATCAGCATCCTTTGTGCACAAATAGTGCTCAAAGTGTATTGAAACTGTTTGGGCTGAGTAAAGCACTGCCTGTAGCTCATCACATCAGTGCTGCCCACAGACTAATGACCTTTCAGGTAGTGCTGGCAGCTTGCAATGATGTGAACCACTGTGTTAACAAACCACCTCCAGTTCTGCCTTGGGCTGCAGCAGCTCAGATCACACAGCTCAAGGTGTTCCCCTTTCCTTCCTCGAGTAGCATCACAGAACTGTGTCACCACGGCAGCAGGATCTGCCACCCTCTGGACGTGTGATGCTCAGGCACCGCTCCACGCAGAATTCCACATCCGAGCACTGCAGCCATCCTGGCTGCAGGGGCAAAGTGCTGCTCTGTTGTTTGCCCAGAGTTCCCCCCCCAGGTGCATGACGTACTTGCCATCTGCAGTTTCAATGACCAGTCACTAGATATTAAAATGCTTTTGCACTCTCTCAGCTTCCCCGACTGACACAGTGAGAAATGTCGTCATCGCACCGTTAAGCCACTTTCCCAGTTACTGGAATGCTGAGCATCAGTCTCATGGAGCCCAACCTCACTGCTGTGCTACTATGCTGTGGTGAGCTGTAAGCATCTCTTCAAATACACATTCTTAGAGAAGAGGGAACAGTGACTAAATCGGTTTCTGAATTTGCATCAGCACTTTAAAACCTCAATTATCTCCATGCTCTGATGGAAAAGTCAGGGGTGGAGGGATGGGCATTATGACTGTTCAGTCCACAGGGGCCCCTTAGGTGAGTTATTTCCCACCAGGCTCATTTCCTGTGCTGTCAGTCCACTCCACACCTTCAGCTAAAAATGGTCTTTTGAAAAATCTCCTGGGCAGTAACAGAAATGAGCGTGGATCCAGGGATGGCAGAGAGAGCTAACAATTTCTTCTCTCATTTGAAAGCTAACCCTCTCAAATGCTCCTGAACTCGTCCTGAATCCAGGGATGTACAAACAAACTGTCACCAGGCTGTAGCCTTAACTAGTCATCAATAAAGATGTATAATATAGGAAGGTTTAGCTGCTCAAAACTGCCCTTTGAAAATTTAATGATCTAATCCAGGGTTCTTCAATAATTGCCCAATTCCCATCAGAACAGGTGAGCAAGCACCTTCCCAAAGCTGAGCTCCACAGACACATATAAGTCACATAACTGAGAATATGGCTGGTTTCCTACAGGAAAAACGCAAGACCAGATATATTTCACACAGTGTTATTCACACATTTTCATTTTGATTTTTACAGTATATACACGTGAACATTACATTATTCAATACGAGCCACCTGGAGTCAAACCTAATCAAACTGGTCCGTAAACAATCTATATCAAAAAGCAATACTTGAGCAAAAAATCTAGTGGTTCTACCCAAACCCTAAAACAGTTGAAAGGAAATCCAGTGATTTTCATGTTCCTGGATAAAATTTGTGCACAAATGATCTCAGAAGAGCAAGTGGAAGATTATACTAAAGGTATTGAAAGCACCAAGGATGACAGTTACAGGACTGTTTAAATTCAACCATGGCATGAGTGCTGCAGGAACAAAGTACAGGGATATTATCAGTTTCTGTCTGGACATCCCCAAAAGCCTGACGTATTATGTGTTGAAGGAATGCTGGCTCTGTGGATTGCAACGCACGGCACAGGTACACAGGGCAAAGATAGTCACTGAGAATTGATGTGTCCAAGGAAGTGGCTCAGAAGTCATCCTTTGAGTAACTACAGGAAAGCTCTGGCTCCAATGACTGGGCTGGTACCTCTGGGGAGGAATTTTGTGAACTGCCATGCAAAACCTACTTGGCAATTAGAATTGTGCTTACTCAAAATAACAAGGCCTACAACTTCACTTCGTGCAGGCACTGGAAGTAGACCAGAAGAAACTTTGCCATTTGCCTATTAAGGAGTTATCACTACCATTAGAAACGCAGCGCCTCAGATGTCTGCTATAGGAACAGTTAGGTAACCCTGGTATCAACAGTAACATGACAGAATTCCTCATACAAGTTTATACCACTACTATTTTCTTTCTCATGATCACACCCCTACCACAACAGCCTTTTATTTGATCAATGCTCAAGATGTTGTTTCCAAGCTACCATGTTAATCAAAACTTTAGGTTAAGCCATCCAAATGAACATTTTACACAAAATACTTACTTCAACAACATACAAAGCACTTTCTTTATCTTTCAGAAACTGAATATACAAAGTAAGCTTTTTCCAAAATATTTCCATAGGCAAAGGATTAAAAAGGATTTTAATTATACACATATGGTCACAATTCTGCCTTAAAAAGATCATTGGGAAATGTACATAAGGCCGCTTGTATATGTACATCATCTTTATGTTACTGTTACAATGTCTTATGTCCAGAGGAAAAAAAATTGACAGTATCATACATATTTGCTTTACGCTGCGAGAAGGCTATTCAAAAATACAGTACTCTTCTGTACAAAAAATTCATGCCACATTTATTAAGATGGAAGAAGCATTGGTTTCTGTAATAACCAAGTATTTCAGTCCACTTCTTACTACGCTTATTTATCCTGATTTAAAATTTGAACAGATTGATTTCCCAAAGTGTCCATATGAACAGATTCAACAGCTATGTTATAAACAAAACATAATGTTTCTCACAATAGATAAAAAGAAAGCCAGTTCATATTTTTGAAACCATATAAAGATAGAATTTTAAAAAAATCACTCTTGATTTGCTGAAATAAATTTACATTATACAACACTATATGCCAGGGGGAAAGAAGGGAATGAGGATATGAATATACACTAAAATGCAAATTTTTGTCCCAAAAAGGAGTAAAACAAATTACATTTACAGCATGAAGGTTTACAAATGTACATCTGTACAACCAAGGTAAGCATCACTACTAAATTAGCAAGGCTTTGTAATAAACATCGAAACGAGAGATTTGTTTTCAAACTGTAAACTTACACCTATTAACTACACGTATACAATGCATATATTTATAGGAAGCAAAAAGCTATCTGAATATTTAATCAATCATGCTTAAGTGTTGAGCTATCAAGTTTACTTTTCAGTGGCCCCTTCTCTTTATCATTACCTATTTTTTGCATCTACAGTGAGAAAGCAAAATAAATGCTCAACACTTTCAAATCCTTACAATTCTATATGCAAAATAAAAAAATACATATCTCTACTCTTCCTGCATTGTAAAACTGACTGTAAAGTTAATACAGGGTTCACTCCTTTTCCAACAGAGTACTTTGCTGAATGCAAGTACCACCATCATTTTAATCTCTCTACCTTGTACAACAATTAAATATATAAGTATATACAGCGCTTTATTTTTAATACATTGCTAGAGAAAACCTTAGGGTATGATTTAAAAAAAACCTGTATCCACAGCAAGTGCCAAAACCTACTCTCAAAGTTTCCATAGTTTTATCTTCCCTACTTTAATTTGCTGTGCCCTGTTTGTTACTTGGATAGGATGTTGTGAACCACCAAAACACAACTTAACTTTTCAACATGTTAAATAATGTTTATGAAGCTGATCAATTTTAATCTGGTATAAAAGACTTCACACAAAAGGGAAAAATAAGGGTTAATTCTATATACAACTCTATAAACCTGTTGTGCTATGATGCTGGGTAGACCTACCAGATTGCAAGCCAGTGTATTAAAAGAATACTGTACTTTTTCCCTTTAAAAACTATTTCAGTGACTTTACAAGGTAAAAATTTACAAAATATGTGACAGCTATTTTGATACAATTACATCATATACAGGCATTCTGTGCTTTGCCAGCCATCCAATCTGATAGGTCTCCGGATCAGGGCTGGAGATATTTTTTTTTAATAATTCACTCCCCAAAAATATACACAAGAATAAAAATTTTACAAATGGATGAACAAAGTCAATAAATAGATTTAAAAAAATCAGAACATTTAGAGTTAAGTTGTAGGTTTTGATAATTCACAATTTAATTTTTCTTCCGTTTCTCCTTGTCTTTTACAGCATGCCATTTGGTGGTCCACCAATTGGCCCCAAATCAGCACTGTTCTTCAGGTAATACTTTTCCAGCTTGGCCAGAATGTGTTTGCCATAGGTGTATTTACGCAGAGTCGTGATGTGGGGTCGAATCTGTAATAAGAAACATGTTTGGCTTTTTTTAACATCCACACTTTCAAGTAGAGGTAACAACACTTTGAAAAATGTATGCAAAAAGATGCCAGAAGCCTGTATTTCAAAGCGCTGGAAGTTTCTGGAAAGATGTAAAACTGGTGATTTTGACTCATCAAATAACTGATGTTTCTCTTGCAGGAAAAGGGAGGCAGTACTTTGTGGGAGAGCCCTGTTGGTGACCAGGGAAAGCAGAGCTCCTGCAGGAATATCCTGGGCCCTGTGTTAAACAGCCTCCAGCCATTATGGCAACAGCTCCATGTCTGGATATTCTTAACTAGAAATGTGCCTGTATGCTAGGAAGTGAGGGAATCTCTTTTGGGGGAACTGCAGAGTGGATTTATACCCACCACCAGGAAATAAAAAGAGAAACCAGTATTTCTCCTGTTATATTAATAGTGACAAGAGATAGTACATTTTCCTGCTAGAAATATTTTCACATAAAAGCTGGCACAAAGACAGGAGATGAAATCCAACTTTCCTTTGTTTCCAAGTTTCAACAATGAAACTTTCCTTTTTTATCTCAGTACTGAGACACCTGAGTGTTTTCTGCTTTACCAAGCTCCACTGACTGTCATGGTTCTACACCAAGTTCTAGATGCCAGAAGCGTTGAGTTTGACATCTGCAGGAAAGGCGCTCTGGCAGCCAAGCTCACAGCCGTGTTTCTGAATCGCCACACGCGCGCACACACATACCTTGTGCATTATGATCTTCCTCTGGGCGGGCTCGGCCATGTCGATCATCTTCTGCACGACGTAGTTGGCGTACTGGTCCTTCATCATGGTGTATAAGGCACTGTGAGGGCCGTCGTTCTGGCAGCACACCTCGTCGATCAGCAGGGCTCGCTCCGCGCGCGACGCGTGAGTCACGCATTTTTCTACCACGTTGCTGAAAAATAAGGCAAGTCCATGATGGGACTGGAGGTGTAACTTTCTTTCAGGTTAACTATTATCAATTTCCCTGGAAGTTTATCAGTTCTTCAGGGCTCTTAATGCCAGTAAAAAGCGTACTGCACACGCATCAATTCCTCACTTCCAAATTTCCAGTCTAATGACTGAGGAGTTAGTCATCACATCACTATTACTTCATCCATGTGACAGGGTTATTTTCTGATTATTTAGTAGGAGAGACTTTTCCATTGAGCCTACATAGCTATACTGGACTTCAGGCTGCAGATGTGTTCTAGCACATCTATTCTGGTTGTGGGCCCTTTGAACACACAACAGAGAAAGCTAGGTATGAAGATTCTTACTTTTTAAATAAATGCACTTTCTAAGAGCATGCCTACATCAGAGATTCCATCAAATATTCTTTTGTAGATCAAGTCTCTGACCTTCCAGTTTATTTCAGAAGCTGGAAAGGCCATCAAAGCTTGTAACATAGCAAAATGATCCTGGTCCTAAATTTGTGCTTTAGAAATCAAGCAAGTTAGAGAGTTATGAAGAGTTCTATTCAGGCAAAAGAAAAATAAAATCCAAATAAACTAGTTTGCTAGCAACTTTTAAAACAAATGCTCCCATAAAGTCACAGTGCATTTCTAAGTAATTTTCATGACAAGGTTAGTCTCACTAAATCACCTAGAATGAAATCTGAGGTGAATTTTTCCTTCACAAAAAGCACATAATCCATATTTCAGCAAAAAGCATGAAAGTAGGACTTTTAGGTTCCAATGTCAGAATAGTTCAGGCCTCCTACAGCAGTCTTCCAGACTTTCTAAGGCAGAAAATCCTTGTCAGACTGAACTACCACTTTTTAAAGGTAACCTTGTTATACTTGCAGATTGGTGGATGGATTGAGAGTCAGAAAGTCCCAGTTTATCATCATCAGCACATCACTCAAGTTCCAGCAGAGCTTTTCACCTGGCTCTGGGCATCCTTACATGAAAACTTGGAACTTGTTCCCTGCACTTGCACAAAGTAAACAAAAGCCATCCCATAAACCCACAGAACATTTGCCTCTTCCCTTCCCCAAACCTAGTATAAAAGTATCAGTATCACTACTATTCATCTCTATAAAAATATGAAATTTCAGGAGGTAAGATAGAAAATTAAAAAAAAAAAAATCATATCCCTTTTGTAACACAATAAATAAATCCAGTGTTACAACTTTACAAGGTTAATGAATCTTTAATATATGAAAGTTGTGCAATACCTGGCAAATTTGTGCTGACTCAGAGCTAGAACCTTTCCTCTTATTTCTGAAACGATTTTGCTTTTGTCTTCAGGACGACCATGCTCCAGGACATGTTGAATAACATAATTTCCATACTGATCCTGAAAATAAGATTACTTGAATTTTCTTTTGTGTTCATACCAAGTAATAAATACTGACAGCTTTTGTACACAAGCATAAAGTATGAAAGTACTATTTGCATGGATATAAGGAAAATACAGTAATGCCAACATTACAAAAGCAATGTGATGCAATAAATATTTCATCAAAAATTACTTAATGGACCATAAATTTTACATGAAAAATGTAAATAATCCGTAAAACCAGTGTTTTGCTAGAGTATCTTTTATCCTCTTAAAGAAGAAGTCCTTAAGATCATACTTTTTAACAGCAGTAATATTCCCCTGAACACCAAGCTACAGTCAAAACTGCAAGAAAAATGCTTTTTATATCTTCTTTGCCTCCCAACTTCCAAATTCATTAAAACTATGGAAGGAAAGGAAAACAAAATCAATGTCGACAAAACTAAAAAGAGGCAAATGCGTTTTAACGAGGATACAGGAGTAAATTATGGCAACAAAGAACTCTGAAGTGCATTAAAAATGAGCCTACATGCACTGACCTGCACTAGCTGTTCTGTGTGCTGATGCAGTTCTTCTAAGATTGGCAAAGTCTGCTCAGCAGTGCAGTGCTCCAGAATACGCTGAATTACTCTACAACCATATGGATGAGTTGAAAGTACAAATACCTTGAAAATAGGATTGCAAACTGAAGTTAAACCAACTCACATCGATTGCAATGTTGCTGCATTCAAAATGGAACTGAAGATAACTATTAAAAAAAGTTTTGACTGCCAAGACCAGAATTCTATTTCCAGGAAAAGTGAGGAAAAGATGGAAAAGCAGGTTTTTGTATGTCAAGGACTCCAGAAAACATACAACTAAGAACCCAAGTGTTCATTACAATGTTTCTAGCCTACATAGCTGCAAAGGAAAGCCTGGAAGTATGACCCTTAGATAATTGCTGTTCAACTTTCAAGCTTTCCTTTTTACTTTCTTTTCAAATTTTAAGACTTTGACACCTATAAAAAGGAATTAAATAATGGTGGCTGATTTTCAGCAATTTCATATTCCAGTATACATAATAGGTTACCAGTTAGAGATATAAAGTTTGCAAATAACTACTGAAAACATACAGCCAAATCTTATTCCTTCTGCTTGCTTCTCCCAAAGCTACATTTATGGTTTGAGGATTAATGCCAAAAATGTCAGTGTTGGTCAGGACTGAATACAGAATGATTAGGCATCAACTCAGATGATGCAGGCAGAAGAAAATGATAAGTAATATCACTTAAGTGTGCCATTTTCTATATATAATTACTTGGTGCTTCGGAGGTATGTTCAGTACATAAACTCACACTTTAGTCAAGGGGCTGTATTTACAGTCTAAAAAATGCATCTCATGTACCTCATACTCACTTTTTGGTGTAAAAAGACCGAACCCTAGAAACCTTGGTATACAATTTAGTACTATGTACAACAGTAATTCAGGTATTGCTGTTGTGTAAAATGAGAAAGATACTGTAGATTTTATTAGGAAATATATTTGGCCATTCAATAAAGTAAAGTTTAGTTATATAGCCAAGTTAGTAAGATTTTTACAATTCTTCTCAAGGCTATAAAAGTACATGCTTGTCTCAGAGGATTAAAATGTTATTTAGCTGCAGCACATTCACTAGCCTGCAGCATAACATCAATCTTACAGCAATAACGCTTTTTTGGAAACAAGACAAAAACCCCAATCTGAAGTAAACAAATACTACACCCCCTTCACACTAGTCCATATGAAGGGAACAGATTAGTAAATATCATCACTGCAGTTCCTTAAGGACTGACATTCATTGGGAAACACTCAAAGACATAAGTGCAACAAAAGCAAGAGGAGAGGAAAATGTAATTTTTAATGGAAAACGTATACTTGAGAGCACATACGTTATTATTATATGAAAAATGGCCCTGCCAAGGGTTGTGAAGCAAATGTGAAACGGTGTTATCACAAAACACAAACACAAAGCCTGGGCATGCAAAGTCCCTTGTATGTATTTATATTACATAAATATTTATTATTATTTATAATACATAGAAACATTGCTTTCTAGAGCCTTCTCTCCAACAAATTCATCTTTTTACAGCATATTATATGTCTCTCCAACAGCTTTCCAATGCCATCATTCCCTTTTTCATTTTACTTAAAATAAGCTGAGTGTGAAGTGGCAAACGCTATCTTGTACGTGCCAACGATGGACAAAGACCTGCAGATCTTTTCCTGTGAAATCTACGCAAGCTGCAAAGAGGAAATGAAACCACTGACACTACCTGTCCTTTGAATGCATCAATGATGAACTGCAGCGACTGGGGCTGAACACACTCAATGCATTTTTGTACAACGTGGTTTCCATTTTGATCCTTCACACATTTCAGAACATGGCCATCCAGCTCTTTCACCATTTCATTCTGGAAAAACAAAGATTATCCTGGTCTTTATGATGCTATTTCCCCCTCCCTCCTTAAATGGGGTAAGATTTAATTTCATCCTGACTCCAAACCTTCATTTTCACTGGCATTAACTGTGTACCTCAGGAACAACTGTTTTACCCCCCAGGACATTTCATAATGAAGGGAATAATAATCTATTTAATAAAGTAAAAAGAGGGATACAATAAAATAAATAAATAAAATTTAAAAAGCATTGCTCTAACTTACAATTACCTGCTGGTCAGGTGAGATTGACTCGAGTGCCTTCTGGATAACACGACAGCCATACATCTGGAGGGCCAATGGCAGAACATGACCACGGATGCGTGTTGCTAGGGCTAACTTTTGATCCAGGCTTCCAAACTAAAAGAAAATAAATATGCTGTTAACAAATGAAGACATTACAGTGTGCTGAAATTTACATGTCAGAGTAAGTATGGTCAAGATGTACATGACTGTAATATTTGAATAATTTTTCACTTTGTATTTTGGTGAGGATATTTACCAGAAGCTTTTCTTTTCTAAATGCAACATTTTTTAATATTCCACATCCAGTTCATATACTGCTATCAAATGCATGACCTTGAACGACAACAGAAGAAATTATATAGTTTATGTTTGCCTGTCTGTAGGAATATGTAAGTGGAATAAACCACTTTTTCAAATAAGTTATACTGGCAAATTGATCACAGGTCACTATTATGTATGAATCCAAATCAGAATTTCGATCTTGTACAGCATATCTCACATCTTGTAAGAGAGGGCACAGAAGTGACCAGCTGGACAACCAGCTGGTGGCACAGCAATATTCCTGCAGCATTGCTGAGAATTGTCAAACTCTACACCTGTAGTCAGCTCTGAAGAAAGCCTGACCAAGAACTTCACCTGCCTACCTATACAGTAAACTGAGGTCCCCTATTACGTGTAAGGCCACAGGCACTTTTTTCTTGAGAAGTGGTCTGCAGAATTAAGATGAAAACACTCAGCTAGCTAACAATGATTAACTGTGTATTCATCCAACTTAACATTATGGAAAAAATAGCAAATGATGACCCTTAAGCAAAATCAAGATATTTTATATCATATGTCAGTGACAGTTTACAGAAGATATTTTGACTGGTTATTAAAAAAGAAGTAAAAAAAGTGTGCACATTATTCTTATGCTAGAATATTAGCAACTATGTTCTTGTTTATAGCAAGTACCTTATTTCTTACTGGGAATTTTCCAGCATCATCTTCCTTCCACCACTCTTTGATATGGCCCTTGATTTAAAGTACACTATACTAGATACCCTTCCTATACATAACTTTTCCCAGGACACATTTATTACTTTTTTCTTCTCTCTGCAAGCCAAATCTTGTAATTCTTTGATAAAGCCTTTTTTTTTTTTTATTTTTAATCACATAGTTTTTAAGAGAAGATCAATCTGTTTTAAATTCCAGTTGTAGCAATACTGGATGTATCTCATGGTGGATACCCCTTACTCAAAACTCTTCTGCCTCTATACATTTTATGGGAATTTCCTCATACACAGCACCCGATGAAGTTCACACAGCTGTTTGAGTACAAGTGCATTTTCCAGACCCATTCTGTACCATTATGCAGTAACCAATAAAAAGCATTTTTCAAATATTTATGGTTCCCTTTCATCTGATGAAAGTCTCTCCAAGTTCTGCTCAGAGGTTTGTGAAGCCTCAATGTGCAGCCTGTGCATTCACTAGTGCTCACCAACACATGCACCACCAGTGTAAGGAGAGACCATGTCCATTATGGCAAAAAAACACTGGATACAGAACAGAAAACACCCATGCAGAGTTACACACTTGGGTTCTGTGGAAGTCATGTAGAATTCTGCTACAGTGCTAAGGAAAGACCAGTTAAATTCAATCAGATTTACAGCACTTCATTTGCATGCCCATCCATACATTCAGTGCTGTGCTTACCTCAAAGAACTTCTGTATTACATAGTTTCCAAATACATCAGTCATCAATTGATAGGCTGCTTGCAGGATCTCATTAAATACCATCTGGCGCTCAGCTGGAGTAGCTCGCTCCAGTTTTTGCTGTATAAATCTAAGTGCAAAGAAAAGGTACATCATGCTTTGCATCAACAACAGGAAAACCTCTCAAACACCGTTTCAATGAGACACCTCAACACTCTAAAGAAAGCAGTCAACATTTATAAAATTTATTAAAATGAAAGTAGTGCCTCTGCATATAAAAGCATACATTTTAGTAAAATTAAGACTTGAAAACTTTCATTTGAAAAGCATTAAAGATGAAAAGTAACTAAGTACCTGATGATGTACTAACAAAAAAATAGTTTTACATTCCAGATGCCACATATTTTGTTTTCTTAATCAACGCCTTTTTGATTCCTTAATACTAGAGTTTACAAGTCTAGTTATGAGGCTTTTTTACACTGAGAACTTCTACAGGCAGCTAAATTAATACTACTTTTACAATTAAATTTCTTAGAGAAGGTCAGCTTAAGAGTGTGTGCTCCAAATTAAGATGCTTTGAATTAAGATGACAAGCACCTCATTGAAAAGTTTCATATTAATAAAACAATATCAAAGCAGTAAAATATTATTAACTATTCTTGCAATAATTACCTAGAACCATGCTGGTCTTGGGAAAATTCAACAATATGTCCAACAAGGTCCCTTAGCTGAAGATTAGGGAAACGATTGTTTCTGAAATCTTCCAGCAACCGGCTGCGTCCAGAAGGCATAATGTCAGACCGGCTGTAGCGGAGGCGCGAAGGAGGGAAGAGCTGGCTGCTGGAGCTAAAGAGACTCGAGGTGCTCGCCGCACTGCGATACTTGGCTTCGGCCCCGGGGGCTGCAGAAATATAGCGACCACTACCATTTGTCAGTCCTCCTACAAGGAAGCAGCTCTGTCAGTAACAGCCGTGAGGGAAATAAGCAACAGCAAAACAGCAAGTGAACTAAAACTACAGATATACCCCCTGGAGCCAAAGAAAACAACAGCGTTGTCTCGTTATTTATATTTACCTCATTATGGTTGGAGGAGTTAAGATAGATTTATCTTGCAATAAATAAAACCATTCTCCTCCTCATTTTTATGTGAAGGGCACAAGGAAAAGAAATGTCATTCGAAGAATGTATCAAGGTAGGTAAAGTGAGCACCCACTCAGCCTTACAGAAACCTTAGAACTGGGTGGGCCTTAAGCTTAGTGGGCAGATTTCCACTTCACGAGTCATACTGGCTTATACCCTTGTTAGTAGTCTTGAAGTTAGCCAATTGTGTCAAAATAGACCATGAAATCTGAACTACCCTTCAGTCCCTACTGAGATACCTTTCCAGCTTACAGTGTGTTAAGGGCATTTTTGGGGAGGTACATTTGGTGCCTCTTGCCAAGCTGTACCTGTCCTGCAGGTTATTTGATGACTTCAGCATCTCAAGCTTTCAATCTGGTACCTCTTCTCAGCACTAAATATGTCAAATTTCAAACCAGGTAACTAAGAATGCTCTACTTAATCATCAAACAACCAGATACATCAAACTGCAGCGCATTTTAGAAACTTCAAGTCCTTTCCTGGCTGCACAAACACTCACCACTCTCACTTCATCCTTCCTTACTTTCCAAGAAGTGAATTACCTCCCTGTGTCTGAGTCCTACTCCTGTTTGCTAGTGATTCCACCTAGAGCCCTTGTCACTCTACAGTTCTGTTCATTTCTCCACACACCCTGCTCTCTGATCGGTGTGTGTCACTCTGAACTCCTCCAGCATGCCTCTTCCCTCCACTGTACAACAGGCAGCAATTATCATAAAAAGTATCTAAAGCATTTTTCCCACCTGCTGTATGATTTTTCAGAGGGATACGCTTACTATACTACAAGCAGAAATACTAAAAAACAATTCCCACATAGGAACCTCAATTCTACTACTAAAACCAAACTAAGGAAAGAAAAAAACAAACCCTCCCTAAAAGTACTGACTATGAATTGAAAAAGGAAAGCATTTTGTCTCCATGTCTAGGAAGTGACATTGTAATTAAAGCCCTTTCAAAGTCAACAGAATAAGTATCTACATTTGAATTTAAAACAAATTGCAGTATGTGCTGTTTGAATGGTGCTCTATTACAAACTTTATTTTTAAACAAGGCAAAAAAAAAAAAAAAAGAAAAACGGAAAAAAAAAAAAAAAAAAAGAAAAAACCAAAATAACCCCAGGTGACTGTGACCTAGCCAACCTTCTTTTCCTTTGGTTCCAAGTATTTGTAAGGCCAGCCAACAACAGTGTTACAGTGGACTGGCAATGTATTAATGGTAAAGTTATCTTTCTCAAAAGGTCAAATTGTACTACCAGAATCTGAGATGTTAGTGCTCTGAAAGACACATCAAGCATCTGTATTATTGCACTGTATAGGATTATGCCCTAAAATAGAAATAATTAGTACTTACTTATTTTAAAATTAGTCTTCAAAATTCTGTGATAAACATCAACGAACATTTTATGCCCCACAACACCTTTTAAAAACTACTAGGTTTTCTCTTAAATTAAAGTGTCTTAATTCTCTACAGCCAGAAAAATCAAATTTTTGTAACTATCATTTTTAGTTTCCATTGGCAAACACTGTGGTACTAACAAAAGAAAAGAAAACCCCAACATTCTGCAGGTGAAGCAGTATGCAGAGTAATGCTCTGCCATAATTTCTCCTCTAGGAACGGACTTCTAAACAACAAAAAAAGTTATGCAGCTGAAATGATGTTATTTCTCATCTGGACTATGTAAACATTGCACACCACTGCAATCCTGGCTTCCCTGTATGTGCTGTGCAGTAACACTATTTAATATCACGAGAGGGCACCAGAGCCCATCTAAAAGGAAATTATAAGCTACTTTCCTGTTGCAGGATCACTATTACTCCTCTGATCACATGCTCAATTCTGTGCCAGAAACTAAGTTTTGATCATAAGCTCAGTCAACATACAGAGTCATAGAATTGAACATGTGAATCAGGAATTGTTTCAGCTTGGGTTTTTTTTAACTGAGCCTTCATCTCTATAAATTAAATTCGACAATTTATCCAGCAACTAAAACAGAAATTAAGAAATTTGGTAGCTTTACAAATATGCTATATATGTGTAATATACAATTCCTGCTGAGAATTATAAAGCTATTTTTCAGTCTAATTTGGGAACCATCACTTTTTAAGACTTGTAAGACAGATAAGCTGCAACTCGAAGGCTCCTGTCTAGCCTCTGAGACTATTTCAGACAATCACATTAGGCAGAACAATAATACAGGAAGGTTGTATTAAGAAAGCACATCCATTGTGCCCAGAAAAACCTGTGGTACTCAAAAAGCAGAACCTTGTAAAACACTGGATACTATTATAAAAAAAGAGTAATTTAATTAGTAATTAGCTTTTATTTTCACAGAACCTTTAATTAGAGTAATGTTATGGCTTACTGGCAACTCTGCAGATTTGAAAAACAGTAAACTCACAAAAAATAAAGGCATATTGTCTTAGGTACTTATTACATGCAGACATAATTGTGAGTACAATGGCCTATTTTCTTCACCAAACTAGGAAAGTAACAGCCTAGATCTTGCAAGTTATTTGGGGAACATACCCTACTGAATAAAGCACTGAAAAATTAAAATACTTATTAAACATCAATATAGCCACACAATTCCAAACTCTTGGGGAAAGAAGTGTGCAGTTCATTCTTCAGATAATCAATCAGCTATCACTTCTGATGTCATAAAACAAAGATCTCCAAAGCACTGAGTAATACTAAGTTGTTTAACAGTTTAATTGAACCTAAACCCCCGTGGCTAATCCATAGGGAGGAAAAGGCAGAGAGATATAAAGGGGATACACATCATCTAAATTAGAGCCTAAGTTTCAAGGACACAAAGCATGTTAAATAATTGACTCCTTAACATATTTAGTGTTAAGGAGAACCTGAAAAAAACATTAAAAACTAGATCCAGGCACATTAATTTTGACAGCATTAATCTGTTAGTATTTATTATTGTTTTCAATTATTTCTAATAAAGACAGAAAACACATTTACTGCACAGTAACTTATTTACATGTGTCAGCAGTATTTTCTAGTAACACAAATACATGCATATAAATGCTTTAAACTTAATTTCTATTAAGTATTTATTCATCTGTAAAAAAGTAGCTTAATCTCATCCTAAGCTTAAAGTTTCATCTTCATATGGAAAACAGAATTACACTTATCTATGTATATTCTAGGAATCAATGCACGTTTTCATGACTGGTTTACTGCAGCCCTACAGAGGAGGGACACAGCTGAGGCAATGCAAAGCTCCCCACACTGCCTTGCCAAGGGGCCTTGACTCTTACCCAGAATGACCATCTCAGAAGATGAAACATCAATCCCAACTGCTAACAAACCTGGCTTGCAACACACAGGAAAATTACCTCCAAAAGCCCGTATTTTAGAAACCCTACTCTACACCAAAACTCTACTCTTAAAATGCTGCAATGTACCATCAAACAGGGTAAGGATTACCAATCTAAAAGGATTTTTTATGACAGTGGAAAACTAGTTCCTCTTGCAGCTCCTTGTACTTGGGAGTGAAAGGGTAGTTCAAATTCATGACCTTACTGCTCCAGCTGATTACAGTAAAGAAGCAGTTACAGACAACTGACAAATCCCTTCAAATACAGGAAAACTGACACTAGCACAAAGTCATTAGCACATTCCTATTTTAGGACGTTGGATAAAAGTTGGTGAGAAGAGATAAAAGCAGTAAAATGTCACAAATTTCTTGTAAAAGGGAAATTGTTCTTTTAAGCTACAAATTGCAGCAGTGTCTGACAAAGGGGTTATAAAACCATGCACCCTTTCCCAAGATTCTGGTGGCTGAAACAGGAGCAACGGAGTTTGATGCCCATTTTAAAACAAGAGTTAAACTTAGCTGAACCTGTTGATACAAGCAGGCAGGACAAGTTTGGAAGGTGGAGGGAGAGCTGCACTTGACAGGCATTATCAGAATACCAATGGAAACTGCATGCAGACATGATCTTAAAATGTTCTACTCTGAAAAGTGACTACATGCTAACCATACTCTTCTTATAATACACTCCCTGTTTGATTTCATATGGAACTTCTCACTTGGTGAGAAACCTTTGATTTTTATTTTTTTTGTGTGTGAGAACAAAACATGCTTCCAAGAGTGGTCGATGTGAACACAGTGAAATAAATATAACAAGACAGACAATTAACTGCAGAAATAGTCTTAAACTCTTACATGGTGCACTTTGAATGCAACTGTGCAAAAATATGGCACAGGGCAGAAAGGCTAAAAAAATTATTGCATTTTCTGCATTTTTGTGAAAGCAAATATCCAAAAGTCCTCAAATTTCAAATTTCAGGCTGATTTTGTAATATAGCACAAAGTTGATCAGTAATCATGGTTCACTTCACATGGAGGATGAAGAGGACACATGGAAGCCAATAAGGTTGTGTCAATTTTCAGAGTACAACTGTATATTCTGGCAGTTACACAGTGATCTAGTACATGATTTTAACAAGCTATTAGGCTTAGTTGACACTGCCAAACAGGTCAAAATGGGTCAAAGTCAGTATTTAACAATTTCTGCGGATAGAGGCAATCCTCTATATTGATCACAGCCTATTTTCTCAGAACTGGAAAAAAATCTTTTAACATTTATCAAATGTCAAATGAGCAAAACTTTAAATGTTTTAAATTTTAGATAATGCCTTCCAAAATTTGGTTTAATATAGTTTTCAGCAATATGAAAACTATGGTGAGAGTACTTCGAAAAGAAAGAAAGAAAAAGATTTCCATGATAACCCCATTGTCAGATGTTCAGAACTTTCTCAAAAGCCTCCATTTGGGCTGAAACTTTCCATGCTTGGTCTCAGCCCAAAGGTGCACTTTGTAGACCTGAAAAAGGAAAAAAGGTAAGTAAAAAAAAATAAAACGTGCTGAAACATCCCCTTGCCCAGTTTTATTTCGGGTATTCAGCACTTAACCTTGAAGGGGATACTGTACTGCAAATGTAATATATTTTAATTATTTAACCTTGTTATACAAATCACTCACACATTTCTCACTTTAGGTGTATTCTCGTAGGCATTAAAATTTTTTTTCCTCTTTTATTTGCACTAAGAAGTATAGGGGATTATGCTGCCTATTGCAAGCATGGAACTGTGCACTGAACAGTTACTGGAGCAATTGGCAACTCAATCTTGAATTACATCCAGTTTCACTGTACGGTTTTAGCATCCAAATTAAATGACTGCAAATATTTGCAGCAGAAAAGAAGAACTGTACTAGGTAACCTCAGGTTAGAGGCATTATCTTCTAAATATACTGTATACTGTGGTGGGGTTTCTTTTGCTCTTTTATTTTTAAATTTTTTTAAAAAGAAAGGTTGAGCTCCCATGTCATATTACTAGCCAAAAAAAAATATGAGAAATTATTTTCAGCATTCCTTAAAAAATGCATAACAGAGAGCCACCACTAACAAGGTCTTTGCTACTTCTTTGACAAATGCTTTTTTTGGTTTCCTTCCATCAGTCTGGTGATAAACTACTGTCATCCTGGCAATGTAAGTGGGCCATGAGGTTGACTGATTCAAAAATCATCTTTCAATACATTTTAAATTGAGAGAGAGCACTGCTCACTTTTCTACTTTATCATGGCAAGGGGCGTTAATGAAAGTCACTTCAGTGTTAAACACAACATCTAAAATGTCCTTAAAGTGGCAACACAGTAGAGGAAAAACAAAAATAATGCACCTTTGCTTGTCATACTGTGGAAGCATAATAGAAAAAGGACCCATAACTCTTACTGGGCTCTCTACTGGGCTTCTGCAAGGGAAGAAAAATCAGTTGTTGGCCTGATACTGCCAAAAGCTGAGTGCCCTCCACTGTCAAATCAATGAGCAGCTGAACATGCTCTTCACCTTTCAGGAATGGCCCCTCTTCATTACAAAACTTTTTAACAGCAAAGGTAATGTGACATCTCTTATGCAACATATATTTTACACATAGAAATACATACACACATACAAACAAAAAGTGTTTTTTTGGTTTTTTGTTTTTGTTTTTTTTACCTAAATGCAAACTGGATGAGGATCCATGTGATGAAAGTGATGGCGGTGGCGTAAGTGAATGTCCTGGCGTTTGGCTTGGCAGAGGCATGCCTATTGGACTTGGAGAGGAGGAAAATCCCAGACTATTGTAAAATGGCTGCCCTATGGGTGCTAGGCTGCTACTAGATCTTTTGTACAAGTCAGAGCTAGTAGATAGAGAATCTCTCCTTGTGGCACTACTACTTGCAGAACTGCCAACTGAAGAAGAAATAAAAAGACCCTAATTACACAGTGTCAACTGAATAAAACCTATCCCCAACTACAGCTGGGCAACAACAGATGCGATCACAATAATTACAGCAATCGTTATGACAAAGACAATTACTGTGATAACCACACATGCTTTTAAGTAAATCTAAGTGGGTATAAACATACCACTGGCAAATAATTTCACCAACTTCCATGTCTTTCAACATTTCACACTAGACTTTTCACTTTAATATTACAGTACTCTGTTTTAAATGCCTGACTTCAGGCTTTGGGACAAATACTGAATTTTTAAGATTAGATTACACTGTCACTTTATAGGATAAATGATTCTAAAATATTTCCACTAAATAATTTGATCATTTTTTTCCCACCATAAATTATTAGTCAGACAGTGACACTCTTTTCAGGAAAAAGTCTAGAGGAAATTAGTTGTTGTTTAAGGGTTCACAAAATAAGTTATACTGCTGTTCAGCTGTTTCTGAACTTCCTCGTTTGTGAACCCCTCACCTGTAGGAAAAAAATGACTACTTTAAATTCCCTATGAGAATTATGGCTCTCAATGAAGTGTTTTGAAAAGGTATTATAAAAAGGGAGTAGGCCAAGAAAGAAGATGAGAAGCACAGCAGAGATAGGAAAATTAAGTGAGAAACTAAAAACATGATTTTTACGACTATCAGTGTTTCTGAAAGTCAAATTAGACTAGAGGCTTTGGATAACAGTGTATTAGTGAAGGACTGGTTATCCTGCACAGCAGCTTTCAGCAGGGCAATGAGTAGTCTAGGACAAATTAGGAGAACAATAAAAAGTTTTTAGAAATGTTAAATTCTAGCATCTGCTGCATACTAGTGAAGTATTAAACTAGAGTGCCTGTTTTAAACCCTGAACATTATTATAATTATAATCATGAACCAAACCAAGTTTATGGATATTTTAGTAACAAATATCTTTCTTAAGCTGAATTTGGAAAAGATTACTACTACTGACTACTTCAACTTAAAAATGAAAGGTCAGAATTTTTACTTCCATGACCTTTATCTTTTCAAGTACCTTCCTACTAAAGCTGGCAGCATGGAACAACATAAAGGTCACCTGAAACTTCCCATTTTTAAGACATTAATATGTTTTCTCATAGCATTAACAACTTGGCTAATATTTTTCATGGCAGGAACTTGCTTAGACAAAATTTTAATAGAACTTTTGTCTAAATACTGCCATTTAAGAAATACTGGCAAAGAAAGGTGCTTTATCCTTACCAAAATAATCTAGCTCCCTCTTTGAGTAGTTGATGCTTTCATGCACTCAGACCAAATATGCCAGCAACAGGAGACCTTTATTTTCTCACTCTTAGACTGGACTAAAAATCTTTGCAAAATCACAGTTCATCCAAGTTCAGCACAGATCTGCTACAGACTCATAGCTGAAAACTTAAAACTCTTGACCATACACAGCACATCTGAGATGTCTGATTAAGGTTGTGCCTGCAACTGAATTTCAACGTGCCATGTCAAAACCAGACTTTGAAACTGCTGTCCAAGATTCCACCTTGTGTTGGAAAGGCCCATGAGGCAATGAGGAAAGGAAGTTTCCCATTTCAAGTGCCAGGGAGACAAAAGCCAAACACAAGAAGCAGACTAGGGAGAGGGGAAAGAGAAAAAAGGAAACCAGGAGGAAGAGAGAAAGGTAAGAGAAAGGAGTGAACAAAGAGACTGCAAGAAAAACTGGCAAGTACTTTCAGTGGGACTGAGGATGAGAAGAAAGCAGATCTGAAGAAAAGTTAGGCTGTAGAAGGTGTATGTGACTGTGGGGCAAAAAGACTGGAATAGTAAGCTGATGATGGGAACATCACACAGTACAAGTAGAAACAGAAACATACTTAGGAGGAAAAGCAGGAGATAAATGTTGCCTGGAAACTGGGAAGGAAGACATACTAGAGGAGAAACCAGAAGGAAAAGATACTGGACTAACCAGGCAAGGAGATTGAGAATAAGAAACCAGAAGAGCAAATTAAGGCAACAGTTGAAAGAAATCTCAAGCTTTGAGCCCAGCTCTACAGGCTCTGGCTCAGTGAACCATATAAATGTTAATACAATGCTACATCATGGATTGCTTTTTTTCCATCTTTTAGCATTTCTTACTTGGCTACATTACTGCAGCTTAACAAGTTACCACAAAGCAGCTGAGCTGTATTTTCTCACAAAAACAAGCAATGCTCACAAAACTCAGAATATAAGTTGCATTAGCTTACTCCTCTTGCCCCGTCACTAAATTAATCCAATTCCTTTACAGTTGTTACACACCAGAAGGCAGCATCTGGAAAGCTGCCATAGTTGATCTAATTCTTGGCTACCTGTTAAGCTGTAGTAACTTATCATCATGTACCTAAATCTTTAAAACAGAGTATGAATAACTTTATTATAAAAGAACAGAGACTGTGAGTACATACAGTCATTTATATGGTATGTCTGCTGCTTTCATTTGTTACTCTGTTCAGTCATTCAAGCTAGAACATGCTCACCTTCACATTTTTTGCAGCTATTTTTGCCCCCTGCAAAAACTGAAAACATAAGGGCAAAATGTGTTCTGCCATCTATCAGTCTTCATGGCGATATTTTAACTGAAATTCAACATTTGCAAAATACTGAAGGGAGTTACAATGAAGCTGAAACTGTGGCACATAAAAAAATTAAACTTTCAATTTGCCTCCATATACATGAAGACCACTTGTTTAAGTGCTTATCTGTGTAATTCAACTCATATATATATATATATAGAGGCCAGAACTCTAAAAAATAAAAAAATAACTAGGAAGCATTTTTAAAGTGGCTATTAGTACAAGTACAATTTATACTTGGCAGAAGAGCACTTTCAATATACTTTTATTTTAATAATAGTACTAAAATGATTTCAGGTTTAGATAGCACCTTTCATCAGCACTTCTAAAACTGCAGAAGTATGGGGTCTCTGTTTCCCTGTGCAAACTACCATGCTAATTAAATCACCCTGGATACTGCTGCAAGATTTCAGCATGTGCTCTCTGTGCTGAGGGCTTTGGACAGAGCTCTGTAACTGACCTCTGCTAAAAGAAAAAGGCTTAATCTCCTGTGCCAGGAAAAGCTATGCTGATTTTTTTAAAGTAGATACACAACTAAAATTTGTGTTCTATGGAGATTCTTAAGATAATGCAGGATAAAAACTTCTATGACTTAAATCTATTCTATCTAGAGAACGTAAATAGTTGCACTGTATTAAATATATATATATATATATTAATTAAGACTATCTACCACTGTAATGAAACTGTACCTAGAGTGAAACACAGCTGCTAAGGATTCAATGAAACCTTACAAATAGCTTAGGACAAGTTATATTACATTATATTGGATAGCACAATTTTGTAAATAAAATTTACTTGCTGTAAATCAAGGAAAAAATAAGAAAACCTACACTACTGAGTAGCCTCAATTTTTTTTTTTTTAATTGAACACGGGATGTTTTGGGTCTCCTCTTTAAAATCAAATGCTGGACAGGATCAGTGTAAAAACCTGATTTTGGACTTCCTAGCTTTAATTTTGTTAAAGTAAAACATTTTTCTGATTAATTTATGAAAAATAACACTGAGAAAAAAACTCTGTTTTGGTATGCAATATATTTGATGTCACTAGTCACACAGTCACCAAATAACAAGTACCATGACTTAACACTGAAGAGTGTGCTTTTCCTTCTGTTTTTTCTCTCCCATATATTAGGCCATTTTGTAATATTTTAAGAATTACTTGTTTTAGCGCCAATTTTCCTCAATTTTGCAAAGAATACTGTTAGCGTGCATATTATTCCCCCAGTTTCTACCCATCTACAAGATATGCAAGCTTAAACATGCTCCCCTGATTTCATTAAAATAATATTAGTAATAAGAAGCAATTCAGTGCTGTAAACTAAGAGATTAATTGCAAAAACAAATATTCTTAAAAAATGTTTATCTTGCCTAACTAAAACTGAATCTGAAATATAAGAAAAACCTACCTTGAATGTTTAAAAACTGTGTGAATACGAAATTTCTGCTTTAGGGCAGAAACGTGACAGAATGATTCTTTTTTTTTAATACAAACAGGTTGGTAATATTTAGTAATATCTGTTGAAATAATTAAAGGCCCCAGATATGCACAGAACTATTTAGGCTTAACTATATCTAAGATTAAACCTGCTAGAGCTAACAAGGCCTATTCCTGGGTATTAGGTATTTTTGTTTTATAAATCCTTTAAAAATGTTATAGAAACAAGCACTTTGATCAAATTTAGAAAGTCATATACTGTTTGATTTATTAAAAATAAAATTAGGAATTTTTCTTGCATGATTATTAAAACAAAAGAATGTATATCTTTACTATCATCAATTGTTACTTTAACCACAGAATGAAAGCTTCCTTGAAAACAAAGAAAAACAGTAACAAACTTCTGGGGCAGAGTACACAGATCAGTATGGAAAAGTATTTTGGAGATACCTGTGACTACAGGATACTGTTCAAAAATGCATCTTCTATACAGAACCCAAGTGAATTAAAAAAACTCTTTTTTATTCCCCTGTAATTTGTTTTAAACTTAAATAACCTATTTTTGCATTCTTTTTAGAAATGTATGTATATATATGATGCCTGTTACAGATACATTTTATGCTTAGCACAAAAGTCTAACAGAATGTCCTCACTATATTAACAACCTACCTGATGAGCCAAATCCACCAAGTGCAGAGCCGATAGCTGCTCCTAAAGAGCTGCTACTTCCAAAGCCAAGAGATGTGCTTCCTGGTTGGCCAGGACCATGTGAAAAAAGGGAACTGCTCTGGGAGTTATTGGTCAAAGAGTTACTGCCATAAAATGAATTGGATTGTAGGCTACTATTTGTTTGCTGTTGCTGTTGTTGTGGCTGGGCACCAAGTGGCCGAAATAGACCGTTCGTGGCTCCCGCGAGATTGTTTGCTGTTCCTCCAGCTGAAGCAGCTGCAGCTGTAAAACACATGTTTTCAATCATAATTACTCTCTCAAACATTTCTGACTGAAAATGGTTTATTCAGAACTAAACTGTATTTTCTCGAAGCCCTCTTAAAACAAGCAGAAATTCACATATAGGACTAAGAGACTTAATAGTATCACACAATCTTAATTACTCAAGGAAAAAAGGTGAAGACAGCACATGTTTTAGGGTAATCAAGGCTGCAGAATTGTTAATATAATTGAGGGAATTTTAAGTGTAAACACTTAAAATGGTTCAGTAAAGTAATACTAGATCTTACAACTGGTAAAAAAAAAGGAAACTGGAGAGTTTTGATATAACTAATTCTCCTCTTTTGCTTTCCATTCTACACATCACTTTCTCCTTGCCACATTTTTCAGGAGAAAATAAGTTTCATGAGAAAAACATAGCAAGGTTCCAGAGCAGTCCATCTTCTGCCAGGCCGAAGCAATGAAATGATGCTTCCTAGAGGACACCATTTAGGAGATTGATGAGAAGTGCATGTTATAATGCATGGGGAGAGGAAGGAGAAAATGTTCCTATCTGACAAGTAACATTTGCAGAAACATGCCTGCGTATGTATGGGAAAAGGACTGTAAATTCCAATTAAAAACGGAAAACTCCATCTGTGAGTAAGAACAGAAGACAGAAAAAAAAAAAGCAAGCATGCACAGTATATCCTTCACAACTAGGAAACTTCACTGATGCATAGAAAACAATGATGTCAAATACTAATCAACATTACTGTTAAGATTCAGTAGAGAAGTGAAAGAAACCTCTGTGCAGGATTAAATATTTACCTGCTTGGGCTGCCGCAGAACTGATTAGAACAGGAGTTGAGGCCACCAATCTGACCGGTGCGCCAAGGCCAGTTCTCGCTCCAGGGCCTACTACTAAGGCACCAGTCTGATCGTAATAGGCAGTGGGAGCCAGCACTTGGTAACCTACACAACACAGGGACAAGGATCAGTGCCACACTGGACATCGAAGAAAAAACAGTAGAAACCATAAAACACTGGAACAAAATCAGATTTAGAAATGCTTCAAGTAATTTTATACAACTAAAATAACCGTTAAAATTAGTTGCCTAAAGGTGAACTTACTGTCAAGGTTAAAGTTTCTAACATCATATTGAGAAGGTATAGGTTCAACACAACTGACAGTGTTTGGATCATTATCAAATCAATTTCTTTCAGCAGTTTAAAATACACTACATTTCTCTTGAACTCCTTTGTGCATGGAGAAGCTCTTGAGACGTGCACAATTAAAAGGCTGAGCTAAATGCTAGTCTGGCAATTCCATACAGGACCTACCAACACTTAAAAGTCCATCTGCAAAAACACATTAGCAAAGGAATGCTGTGTGTGCAGGAGTACCTTGGACCAGCCAGTTTCACAGGAATAAAAAAGACTGCAATCCAAGCATAACACTACATTCCATTGACAGTTAAGAATTGGAATTGTTGAAGAAAAGGAGGGGGAGTTGAAAAAGAAGCAAAGCAAGCTGTAGGAAGGAATACAGGATACAAGATAGGAACAAAGAAAAGCAAAAGAGACAAAAGAAAGCCAAGCAAAAAAAACCACCTTTATTTAGAACAAGAGCATTAAAATTCATTTTAATTTTAAAGATCTTGAAGTAAATGGATTGGAATAGGAATCCCTCAAAAATGGAAAACAAGCTACGATAATATAAGAAAGGGTGCTGATATTTAAAATATAACAATTTCTAATTAATAGGTAGACTAGTCTTATGAAACAATAAAACAATTCAATGGAATTTCAATATTCGTCCCATGTTCAGATATATATTAACACTATTAAGAAAAAAGACAAGATTGCAAAAATCACACATCTATTTTTGTACATGTAAGAACAAAGATTTTGCATTCTAAGTCCGCAGTTCCCATCAGCTGCCTTGTATGTTCAGAACTAGGTCTAGCAGATTTCTCTCTGAAATACATATGGACTTGAACATAACTGGACCTCTGATTTAAGGTAAGTACCACAATCATCAGCCTTCCAAGTCGTATGTTCTCCTCCTCAATTTTTAAAACATCTCTGTAATCTCCTCTGCCTAGACACACTCCAAAAAAGAGCAGGAAACATCATCTCCCTTCTGGCCTGGTGGTTACAGTGCGCTGCAGGAAAGCTGGATACACAGGTCCAAATTCCCACACACTAAGAAAATATGAAGGAGACTCAGGTAGCACTGAACAGGAGAGAAGCAATGAAAATCTGGATCTTTAGGTTCAATTCACAGTTCTGGAGGTGAATGCATTATACTGGTTATGAAAAATCATCACTGCTATAATTCTAAAACTGATTGTTCTCACTGCTTACTACTTGCTTTGCATTCCAGGCACATCTACCTTCTCTTTCCTACCAACAGCACAAGACAATTGTTCTCCACATAATTTGTCTGAAAATTTGGCTAGTTAAAACCAACCAAAACAGGCTCTTACACTTGAACTAGTTAGAAATACTTTGCTAGGGGCACCACTGCCTCTTCCACCTACAAAAATGTGCTCTGCTCTACCCCTTCACCACTAAGAAAGATTGCTTCATTCCCAAGGTAGGGAAAGGTGACAAACTGTTGTCTGTTTTACTGTAGTTCTGCAGACAACACAAAATATTAGATTAGTGGCACAGTACGAAAGCTCATTATAATGACACATGTCCCTGCACACATTAGCAATGTTTAATTAGTGGTACCTACATAAGTTCTGCTTTTACTCATAGCAGGTCAACCGATAACAACATGTTTGTTTGTTCCTGCTGTTATCGTATAAAACCACTTTTTCAGAACTCAGAACTGGCTAATGCTTACCAGTATTTACTCTGCCCACCTACCCTCTTCAAATTCACAAAACCATGGATAATGCTGTAACTGTTTAAGTACAACTGCAGAAACCACCCACTGATTTTATGTTTACACCCTTCTGCTCATCTGAAACGAATATACCGCTTTTTATGACTTCAGGCCCACAATGTAAACGAGATTATTTTCCAATGCAAAATACCTGGAGGGGGGCAGGTGAGATAACTTACACTTTGCATAAATTAAATTTACTGAAATTAATACTGATGCAGTTTAATATATTAATATTAGGTTTTCTAAAATAATTTACTCACATGACTGCTAAATTAAAAAAAGAAGCAATTTGCACTTGCTCCTTACAAGCCCTCTTGACACTTCTCTGACATTATATGAACCTGTGATCCACCCACAGACAGTACATTTTAAATAAGTAATGATAAGCTAGGTCAATAGCATCTAGATATTGTCACAAACAGTTCAAGCTATGAATAAAAACGGGTGAGTTCATCTGTTTCCAATTTCTGAAATACAGTCTGAACCAAAACAGACCTCAGCTTTCTACTTAAATCTACCACAACAAAGCAACATAGGATTGACAATTTGTGAAATTGCTAAAACATTGCTAAGTGCATCTGCAGCCTCAGAGATATAAAATTTTTTGCTATGATAGCAAAAATAAAATTTCAGAGAGACCATCTAACATCAGATTAAATAACTGAAGAAGAGCTCTCACAGCAAAACTTAGATTTTCTCCTTTCTACTATTCTACAAATTCTGCTTTATCCCAGAAACTTGAGCACGAATCTAGAAATCTTCCCCTGCCTTCTCTCTCATCAGGGATAAGGTGGTGACTTGGCAGATCTCCTCTCTAATTCTCTCTCTTCCTGTTTCAGTTTTTATTACCTTCCATCACATCATCATCTCTCCCTGTGGCTGTGCATTTCCCCTCAGAACTAACAATTATCAATCTCACTTCAGTGCCTTCACATTCAAGGTCACTGTGGTGCTCCCATGCAGTCAGAAAACTGAAACATACTGTTTCCTCATCAGTTCTTAATCACACCTTTCACTTTAGAGTTTAATTGCTCTATCTACACTTTCTGGATCAGCAGAGAATGTGAAAGTAAACAATCTAGTTTATAACTATGGTGTTTGGCTGAAATAACTTCTAAATGTCTCCAGAAACCATACACTCTGAAAAAATTTCCTGATTCTTATCAAACAAAACTTGAATATACCTAAAGAATGAGAGGAAATGAAATTTGCTCTTTTGGCTCATGCAGCTCATCTTTAGTACTGCCCTTATCCATCCAGTAGTGCAACTTCCCTCAGAGATGACATCCAAATATATGCCAGTTTGCCACTTCTCTCTACACACAGTTTAAGAGATGTAACACTCCTTACTACCAACTCAATTATCTGCTCCTTTAAAAATGCCATCCTCTCCCCTCTCCAACTCTCTCTGTCCAAAACCTGAACCCCTATAACCTTTTGCTTGTACTGATGAAGACATGCTCGGCCTTATCTCTGCACATCCTCTCACAAATCAAATCCAGAACTCACTATCCAGCCAGTAACCCATTTATACTTTCTATAACCACTGTAATTTTGCCTATGCTGTACATCTACCACAACGAAATTTGAATTCTATTTCATACTACCCACTACAATGTCACACTTCAAAATCCTCTAGGTAATAAAACAAAAAAATGTTATGCCAAATGATAGAAATTGTTGATTTTAATGCTTTATACATGGGCATTTTTTCCTAGACTACTCACTTTACATGTCCACCTGCAAGCCAGATGCACCACGATAGCTTTACTGTGTGAGCTCCATAAAAAACTTAAGTTGTATCTACCTATTCAGCACAGTCAGTGAAGCCTCTGGTGGGATTGGGCTGACCTGCTGTTGCAGACATCTATTTTAGGGTAAGCTCAGAAGCTCTGCAGTCTCTTTACAGCAACTGCACAAATGAGATCTCCACTGGACTCCTTAAGACAGCTGAAGTCTCAAGTAGATTCCTGACTTTGGATGATTAAGCCAAGTCTGGAAGTTGCCTGTGATGAGGACTGGTTTTATTCATAAGCAGAATGTATACTAACTGCCCTATGAATGTGGAAATACCCTCTGATACTTTCTTGCACATATATTAAGGCAGAAACACTCTGGTTTTTAAGAATCTCTGTTACTGAGTGACTCGCTCAATTAGGACAGGAAGAATTTAAAATGGTATTGCTTAATTTCAATGCAAAATGCATTTCACATTAAGTGGTTTTAAAAAAGAATCTTAAGTTTTACCTTTTATCAACCTTCCAGTACCCAGAGGGGCCTACAGGAAGGCTGGAGACTTTTTACAAGGGCATGAAGTGATAGAGCAAGAGGGAATGACTTCCAACTGAAAGAGGGCAGTTTTGCATTGGATATTAAGAACAAACTTAACTGTGAGGGTGGTGAGGCACTGGAACAGATTGCCCAGAGAGGCTGGTGGCACCTCACACCTGAAGGTGTTCCAGACCAGGGTGGATTGGGCTCTGAGAAACCTGGTCTAGTGGACGGTTCCCTGTCCATGGCAAGGGGTTAAAACGAGATGATCTATAAGGCCCTTCCAACCCAAACCATTCTATCATTCTATGATTTTCTGAAGGAGACTTAACAGTGACATTATGTGAAAAGTAACCTGGATTTCAAGCACTTTCTCTCTGCATGTAGAATGAGATAGGTATCTTAAGCGACACAGGAATACACCTTCCTAAACAGTTAACAAAGAAACACCTGAAATATCAAATTTAAGAATAAAGCCATCAAATACTTGGGATAACATTTATATCAATTTCATCTGACACAAAGGCTGTGACAAGGAGAAAGTGGCTCAAATAATACCAGGACAACAGCACAGACAAGCTGAACAATATACTCTGACTTGCTAGTTCACAGTGAAGCCAAACTACAAATATTCTCTCTGTAAAGAGTGTTTAAAAGCTTGAACCTCAAGTTAGACCTTCACTTTCTTGTAAAACATCCTAGTCCATTGAAACATGAATTCCACACGAAATCTTGTTTATTACATTACATGTGTTTCTCAGTGGTTGTTGTCTGGGATTCACTGAATCACATTTTGGTGTTTAGATATTATTTGGTCATCTTGATTCAATTTTATAGTAAGGTAATAGAAAAAGGCATCTCTGGAGCCAAACTAATTTTATCCTAAATCATGAAACTAAAATAGAGGCAGACAAATCAAGTTCCTATTTCTTTTTGCTTATAAATGGAGCCCAAGCATCTCTCTCAAATAGAGACACCAAACTCAGTAACAAGATTCCCACATACAAAGGCGTGTATTCACTTCCTCATTCTATATTCTTCTTACCCTAAAAAGAGGAATCACCACCACTCCTATGAGTCACTACAAATCCATCTGATGATGCCTGAAAAAATGTCTTTATATTTTGGGCTCTATTCCCTGTAATAGTGTGGTTGATAAAGCTTAAGTCAGTTGCACACAATTCCTATTATTCAACAGTCTGAAATATATTCAAAAGAATAAAGTTCCTCTCTGGCCATCCAGGCTCGCAGCATCAGATGGGATAAAGCAACAACCTACAATAGAAACTGAATAAAAAAGCTCCTGCCCTCACAGAAAACCTTTTGGAGCTTGTGGAAGAGGAAAGAAGTCTTCAAGTACCTTCTTCAAAGGACAGGCTCTTGCACTACTGAGGTTATTAAACTCAGTATTACTTTCAATCATCTACCTGGGTGGGGGGAGGTATTTATGGGTTTTACGTACTAGTCTTAAGACAGCTACTTCTCCAGATGCGAAGTAAGAACTAGTAAGTAACTATAAACAAATGTATACCACACCCCCTCTCAAAAAACAAAAGTTATAGCTAAGCCTTTGAGGCTTGTGCAAAGATGGTTATAGCATCTCTCACATGCCTCGTTCTTTGTAGGCCTTATCCACTGCTTTGGTGAGATGCAGATGTACCACTTGGCAGGTGCCAGGACTGCACTTTGCTGATTCCTCATTTTTAGGAGAAAGATGCTAAAAGCTGAAGGTAACTATTGCATGAGAAGAAATAGAAATTACAGTTACAAAAGAAAGCAGACAGGAGAAACACAATAGGCAGTGTGCTCTGCAGCTAGAACCTAAAACGTGCTCAAGGGAGGCCAAGTGCACAATGCAGCCCCAGAGCATGCAGCAAACAACTCTGGCTCCAGGCTGCAGGGCATCTCACAGTGGGGTCGAACAAGGAGAGAATTTGTACAGGTCAAAGGAATGGATCAACACTGTCTAACTTAACTATGTAAGACCCTTAACTTTCATAATGAAGAATGGCCAAGTACACTGAAATTGCTCTTGCTCAGGTAACTGTACCCAACACTTAGATGCTAAACTTCAAGCTAATCACTCCGTAACACATGAACCACTCCTCAGGAAGTCAGAAGCCATGCACACTAAAAGAATCTAAGGCTCCAACCTGTAGAGTGCTTCCAAGGATTTCGTGATCTTCAGATATAATTAAGCAGTAATTTTTAAAAAATGTCTTAATAATATCTAAAGTTCAGAATCCAAAATTAAGTCCCAAATAAAAGTTATTCTAGCAAAACTTAATACTTCCTGTTGCAGAGGAACCAGAGAACAAATGTTTAAGACAGCATGTAGCGGCTTCACTATATATGAAATTACCTTGCAAATATCTATGATATTTCTTGTGCATACATTTGTAACAGCAAATACCAAGAAAATGCTCTAAATAACAAATGCTAGAAGAGCTCCTGGTGCTCTAGAAATACTGCACCAGTACTTTAAACCAACCGAATAACATAAACTATAAAACTCAATTCTAAGCAGCTTATCATAGATGGAACAGGACTTTGTTAATCTGTTACCTAATAACACCACTACTCTTACTTTCTGTGAGTCTCTTAATCCACTGGTAACATACATACCTGGCATGCCTGTAGCAAGACCCTGACCAAAAGCCAAAGCTGGATTTGCTGCTGCAGCTGCTGCAAGTGACTCTGCCTGCTGCCCTTGCTGCCCCTGGTTGGGAGTGAGCGGGCGCTGAGTTGCTCCAGCTCGCAGGACCTGGAAAAGGCAGACACAACACTCCTTCCTTAAAAGGTAAGGAAGCCAATCTATTATGTGCTAACGAAGGCCTAAAAGTAGTTCTTTTGAGTATCTGATGCCTCTCAGCCCTGATTTTCACTTTGGAAATCCTGCATCTCACTGGTTTCCAGAATATACACATACAAATAAAAAAAGGTATATACCATTTTGTTGATAAACACGACCATAAAATATGTGCCCTGCTTCGGACATCAGGACTCAGGTATGTACCATCAATGGTAATGAGTATAAAGGAAGGAAGAAAATCTGTAAGATTTTACAACCTACATTATTTATTACCTGAGTACCTGACCTTCCTTGATAAACACATTTGTTTACATTATTTCCAGGCAACTGCATGATGCAAATCGGAATATTTCAGCACTTGTAGTAACTTGTCTACATAATTAACACTCCACTGCCAACAATGTTGTAAATAATGCACCCACTAAGTTTTAAATATTCACATAACATTCCATCACCATGCAACGCAGGCATATTTTATTATGTTCTGACAGCGAATCTCCGGGAATCTGATGGAAAAGCAATCTAAATTCTTGCAACTACTCTATTTCTCTTGGTTAAAATCAACTTCTTCAGGTCCAAAATAAGGGAGAAATACAACTCACAATATATCCCCACAAAGAACTGTATATGTTATTTGCGTAAATTTATATTAATTTTATAGAGAAAACAAAAAGAAACTACAGAGACAATATACATTCAGTTACTAATGCAGGTACTGATAAAAACGATCAGTAGAAAGAAATATCTACCTGAACATAAAAACAGTGATGAAACCCCTGGAATTACATGGTATCTCAGACTTCTTATATTACATTTCTAAGAACAGAATTGAAATGAACCATAATGCTGATAAAAATTTTGAAATGTTTACATTCATTCAAGTGTAAAGTTATTGTAAAATTTGGAGTTTTCCTTTGTCAAAATTGCCATTCATTTATACTGAAAACTCATACAATAGTTAAAAAATGTATCCTGAGTAACAATAGAGAATTAGCATTTTTAAAGATATACTTAAAGAAAGTGAATTTTCAACAAGTTCTTGTAACAATTGCTCACTCTTGCTTCATCAAGGCAAAAACACCACATGGCACATGGTGATGCTGCAATACAATTAATGTCACAGAAAAATAAGCTGGGCAATCCTTCCTTCCTTCCTGTGAAGCAACAAAACTACGGGTAACACATTTATTTTCCTGCTTTTCGAAGGGACAAAAAATGTGTAAAATTCAATCTTCCAGCTAATTTACAAAAACATAGATTAGTTTTTTCCCAAGCATAAGAGAAACAATATCCTCCTAAAATTGCCAGATATTTTCATTGCCTTATGTCAGTTTCCTAGATCAAACTTTACATTAATTTACTACACAGGAAGCATCACCTATACACATAACAGCACAGCAAATGGAAGAAAGGAACCATTTTTAATGCTTATTGTCTTAAGAAACGAGAGTGTAAAAGAACTTTGATGGTGTGAGATAGTGACAATGAGTAAGGAAATTGAGAATTTTCAACATTCATTTATTATACAATAAAATGCAACATCTGAATTATGTAAAGTTTTCCAGCAGCTGACCCTTAGACACTGGAATGTTAAGGTGAGGCACCTCTGCTTTTCATGCTGAACATACCGGTTGCTGTCCCTGCTGGGCCTGGGAAGCTGCTTGCTGATTTGCTGTGGTATTTGCTGCTGCAGCTTGCTGCTGGAATAAATTGGCTGGATACACCCCCCATGGAACACCATAATACTGAGGTGGAACCACAGCAGGACCTAAAACCAAAAAGCATCATTAGTCCATCTAGTGCAGTTGCTTAACATACTGTTTGTAGCATCCCTCATTGATCCATCTTCTCATTTTCAGAAGAGAAATCATTATTAAAAAGAAAGAATTCCCACATTAGCTAAAATGACACATGAATACAAATGGGCTAATTTTAAAAAGTCACACCAAGTCATATCTTCTCTATGAAAAAATTAATACCCTTGTGAGACTCAGATGACAAAAAAAAAGCCTTAAAGCACTCAGAGTCTGGGTACCAAAGAACATTCAAAATCAGTTTTCATGGTTGGAAGAAAAAATCATTTCAGAACAGCACAGTATGAACAAAATTTATCCTTCTGATAGTGATGTACTGAGACTTTGATAATCTGTGATTGCTCCTTTCTGTATGATGACCTTTCTTATAAAGACTATTGCCTCTGCCTCCCCTGCATATACATTATTCTCTTCAGAGTGGGCACACTTAACTCTTCCAGTCGATTGATAAAGAACCTGTAGAAGAATAATCTCTCTGTATCATGGGGCTGTACATATAAACCATTATTTCTGTATGTCTTTTGGTTTTTTTCTACTGCCTTCCCTTTGAAACACCATATGGAAACAAAGGAGTTTGGTTTTTTTAATGTTATGCTCAAGTTGAGCACTACCTGGACTTGAATATTCAATTGTGTTGTATCACAGTGATATCTAGTAACCTTTTAAGAGATTTTCCTGTATTTCTCTGTTGTCTGGGCCTTTTGGCATGCTGGAGACCATCTCTATTCTCATGCCCACTGGGAATGAGAAAATCTGGAATTAGAAAATTAATGCAGAGTAAAAATATACAAGGAAAGGCTAGCTGTCACATCTTTTGAAAGTAATACATATTGTCAAAGTCAGATTCACCTTACTAAGGATAAACACTTTTAGAACAGAAAAAAGGCACTAAATTTGGTAATTAAAGTCCAGTGGCAAGAGAAATTTGGAATCCATACATAACAAATCTTTCTAATCCTTTCTGTTGTAGTAGGAATTTGCAAAACAGCAGTATTCATTTTTTACAAGTCTCTCCTTCCTAGAACTACATTTGCAGAGATAAACAGTACAGATTTCACTTTTTTCTCTTTTTGTTCAGTTGAATTATCAAGACAGACACTTCCCAGTGTTCAGTTACCTGCTAGGGTAGCTGCTGCAGCTAATCCAGCTGCGGTGTACGGGTCAGTCCCTGGAGGAGCAGCGCTGATAATGTATGGGTTTGGCACAAAAGCAGCTGGAGCCAAGCCTGCAGAGAATACGCCTGCTGCAGTAACAAACAGAGTTTCATTACAGCCAACATTCTTAGCAAGCATCATCATATTCACACCACCCAAATCACACAGCCTATCTGTTAAAATCAGAATTGCTTGTACCATGGAAGCTCCTAAGACCAGGTACATAATTACAGAAATCAACACTGTTATGTCTTCTCATCAGTCCTTTCTTACTAATCCCAAGGCCTAACAGCTTTGTTTTGTTGGCTGTAAAGACTCCAAGGAGATTTATCTCATATGTGTCTATCTATCCTTACACAGAAGGGATTATTCAAAGTGGAATTTATCTTGCCCAACTTAACTATCTAAAAGTTAAACTAGTCGTGCAAGGAAATCTCTAGCAGACAAGTCATCTAGTGTGTGGATGAGCCAGATGAAATAAACCACCTGCTAGAGACAAAAATCTCTCTTCACTGACAATTAGGAAAAAATTTAACCAGATCGTTTAAGTCAGATACCTAGCTTTTAAACAGCTACATATGAATGCTAATCTTACTTCCCAATAATCATAATTTGATATAGGAATTGTAATGGAAGGAGACAACTGCAGAAATTGCAGCAAACAAAGCATCACCACCCAGAGTTTTCCCAATCAGTTGGGTTCAAGTATTTTAGCCAACACTGACTCAGCAACTGTTGCAGCAAGCAAGGCACATCAAACTATGTCCCCCCTTCCAAATATTTCTTTATAGATTTTTATTAATATGCCCATGAGAAGAGGCTGCATTTTAAAGAGAAAATTTTCAGGTGACTACTCAAGTCAGCACTTCATACAAAGCAGAGGCTTCTGCAAAGTTTAGAAGTCAAAGGCAGGATCTGTGGACTCACACAAACATCTCAATCTGCCACGCTTCCAGCTCTCAGCCTGTATTTGTGAAGAGCTGCCACCAGACCTCACAACCTACCTGAACAACAAGCTTGTAAGAAAACTTATTTGCATGAGAGCATGGACACAAGTCACTGCAGATACCTCCTACTTCTGCCTGCCTTTCTGATCCCAAGAATCCTTTTTTTCGCACAGAGGAAAGACATTTTTGCACACACCTCAACAATCCAGTGGAATTGGGCAGGGTAGAAATTTTAAACCCCAACTATCTCCATTCCTTAAACAAGGAACTGTTTCCATGTGTGTTCCAACCTCCTTCCCCTAAACACCAACAGCTTCCCCACACTGGAACATAAAACTGATGTCACTGAAATGAAGTCTCCTTGTTGAGTTGCAGCTCATTAAGAACTTGATGCATTTAACTAACTCACTGAACTAAAGGCACTGAAAAAATGCCTGATAAAAAATTAGCTCATGAGGGTACCTGCAAGAAGAAAGAGTTGTTTAAATGGCTCCATTAACATGGAAAAACTAAAACTTAATCAACACAATAGTATGATTTCAAAATTCTACTCTACAATGGTTTTTAACTGGATAACTGAAAATGCTAAACTGTAACAGAATCTTAAAATTGCATACTGGTTTTTAATATATAAAGCTAGTGTTTCTATTACTGCTTATAGCAGGATGCATTTTTAACTTTTACTACCATCAACATTCAACTACTATGCTACAGAAGCAAATAATGTTTTATTTCTTTGTATACAACTGTCCAAAGGGGAAAATTTACAGCAGAAAACCTCCACTAAGGACAGTACGGTCACAGGCAGTCATTCTGAGCAGTTTTCATGACAACATTGCAACAGGCCAAGTGATCAGTATCTATTTGAATGAGAAGACTGTGTAAATTGAAAGGAGTGCATCAAAGCAACACACCCACTTTTGCCCGGGACATGTGCTGCATTATACAGAAACCTCACCTATGTGCGGCTGCTGAGCTGCAGCCAGTGCATATTGCTGCTGCTGGGCTGCTGTCAACTGCTGAACAGTCAGAGCATTAGTCCTCTGGAAAAGCTATTGGGGGAAAAAAAAAAATATGCATTTCAGTTTTCAAAAGTCAGGGCTACAATATACTTGGATTTGCTTACTGAAACCAACTTGTGTAACGAAGTTACTAAAGTTAATAAACTAGAAAATTATGCAACAATATTATTCTAGATTAATTATTAATTATAGTTATCTGCCCTTGACTAAGTCACAGACAAAATAATATTCAATGCATTGCATGTTGAAATGACTGATTGTCAAGAGGATAATCAACAACTTAAAGGACCAATTTTCCACAGTCCATTACTAACCTGCTGCTGAGAATTGTAGTCAAAAAGTCCTACAGTAGCTCCTGAAGAGTCCATTTGTACCTGATTGCCAGGATAGTCAAACTGCAGAGAATCAAGACCAACTTGTTCCATGGCATCTAGATTCTGATTTTCTGGATTTGAAAATTCTTCTACCAGAGGCTTGTGGGCTGTAGGATTGGGAAGTGGACCTAATCCTTCTGTGGTGCTGGGATTGGGGCCCAGGCGTTCAGCTACTTCTGTTGGGGAGGCCTGTCGACTTCCAGGGGTACGACTGTTCAGAAGAAATTTAAGACAGACTCTTCAGTCTTAAATAAAGCTGTCCATGGACAGAGCACAGTATTTCTACTTTAAAAGCAGCTCTGAACTCAAGAGACTTTACAAACAGAAGGGACAGATTAATTTTAACATTTTCAACCAGCATGCATTGATGGCTCAAGATAAAGGATGCATTTAACTCTAAAGCATAATTTTATTTGGGTTTTTTTTTTAAGTTTAAGACTGACTATAGAGCTCTTCAAATCACTTGTGAGAAAAACAAACTGATCTGTGAGGCTGTTTTGTGGTCACCTGAAAATTTTGGAATGTCTTTTTATTGTATTTTGGTAGTGACAAGAAATGTACTGTAGAGAAATTTAAATAAAGAGATGGCTAAGGGCATCTCACATCACAGAACCAAAAGACACAGCAAAATTTCAATTGGAAAAGGCAAACATACAATATAGCAACCATTTTTCACATCTGAAAAGCAAGCAATATATTTTTACCTTGAGTAAAATGAACAAATAACCACTTCATTTAGCATGTGACTACAACCTTTCATTTCCTACACAACTCATTTAATAGACTATACTGATGATTGGTGGGGAAAAAGTGTTCCTAATATAACCCTGAATAGAAAATACAATATCTAAGATACAATATTATACATAAAAGCTCAATTGCTCTCTCATCTGACTGGCAGTCTACTGGGGATTTTTTGTACATCTATAAACACCTACAGGCAAACCAATGAGGTGAGATGTCAACAGAGTAACATCCTAAAGAGATTGCCAACACTGTTTGTTTAGATTTAGGATACCTTAACTTGGAGTGTTTTCCCACTTTCTGTGGGAAGCCATATTGTTTAGACTATCAATTTTTATTGGCAAAAATCTATGTTAACTACGAGGAAAGAGTTGTGTGAGAAAATCTATGATCTACTAACATTATTGCATTGGTAGAACTTTGTGACTATATATTGTTTCTCAGGAAACGCAGAACTTCTAGTTTAGTTGGCTTTACTTGTGAGAACTAGGCTCAAATACCAAATGCCATCTCGCAGGAAGAACCTATGTTTATTGCAGCAGTACAGTGCCAGACCAGTCTGCTGTACTGCTAGTTCTAGGTCAGAGACACAGCCTCAGTACTACCTGTTCTGCTTCCTCTTCAGGGCTCCAGAGCCAAAGTATCTCTTCCTCACTGAAGCCCATGACTAATGAAGAAATCTACTAGCACTTAACATGTAATGGCTGATAACACCTAAGTCTGTACAGCTAGAAATCAGCCTTTAGGCTGTTTATTGCAGCAACACTGTATGATTTATTATTCTAGACAAAATATGTCAAAGAAAGGAGCAGGTTTTTGATAAGAGTTTTTTTTAATGTAAAAAGCAACCTCATGAGGATTGTATATAACACGTTGGCTTACCATCCAAGTATCCTAGCAAGCAACCATGTCTTGCTGAAAACTTGAGTTTAAAGCCCTTTAATATTCCCTATTTCTCCCAAGTGAAATACAGCATCAACAAAGTGAAGAACAAAAGGAAAAAAAGGCAGTTATTTCAGTACATACTTAGTTTAAAAATGCTACAAGTACAATAAAAATACAATGAGGAGGACAGGATGAAGTTTCTTTGTTAATACTTATGGTTAGGTAATACAGATTGCTCCTTACACTGGTGCTGTTCTGTTGCTATAGTTAAAGTTGTGTCAATACTTCAATTATAAACCTCTGTTTTGGAGGGCTCTATACCACAACTTTATATGGCCCATTTAATTTAGATGGCCTTATTTTTTTTTTTGAGAGGTTTACTGGCTTTGGATGCTTTTTTGCATTTGTATATTTTTCAATAACTTCTCTCTTTAAATAAAATACAGAAGGTACTTCACAAGCACCTATTTCAAAACTGAAATAGATACTAGTAAAGAAAAGCAGGACAGAAGTTATTCTGTATTTGCTATGGGTAACAACGAAGGTAACTCTGTTTATTGTGCATATTGCAGCACACAACTGAAAGGAGCCAATGTAAGCTCTCTGGTATGCTTGGTATTGTATAATTTTCAAGGATATGTCTTGAAAAATAGACCTCAAGAATCCCTCTTTAGCCTCAGGTAAATACATTTTTTAAATCGTAGGAAATACTTACGTATGGGATTCAAACATGCATTTTAATTTATTTGTTCAGTAATGAACTAATGAAACCACAACTATCTGGTCATGTTCATCACATTAATACAAATTTATGAGCAGCACTCTAGTTCTGTATCTTTTTAATTCTTCTGTATGACACTTACAAATGCATCATAGTCATTCAAAAAAGAAGGATAAGCCCTTAAAAAATACCCAATTTAAAATGCAGTTCAGTGTTAGGAAAAAAACTAGACTGGCTCTGTTGTCATATAAGAGTTCACTGTTCAAAAGCTTGAGCTTGGTCCAATCTATTTTTCCCCACAGAAACAACCAAAACGCAACACCATTCCATGGGTGACAATTATATGAATAGGAAAATACATTGCTCCACCTTAGTCAAAGATACTTATGGGGAAATCATTAGTTGTGTTAGGCTGTGGTATCCACTAGCAAAATCAGAAGGAAAGTTAAAATTCTGTAGGACTTACTCTCTACAACACTCAGATGCAAAAGAGCATTAAAAAGAAGCGGAGAGAGAGAGAAAGAAATTTAGTTTGACATTAAAAGGGTTAAAGTTTTCATCCCTCTTTAATGCACCACATTCAGAAGGTACCCATTTACTTTTAATAGTTACTATGTTAAGATGAATTTGTCTCATGAAAAGTGACACACACATTAATGACATCCTAAGAAACATGTGGCACAGTGGGAAAGGGAGGACTTGCGAGGGGAAGAATCAGTCTGCAGCTGGGTAATGTTTAAAGCTGACACACAAACCAGAACTGTAATAATGCCCTTAAGAGACATGCTCGTCTTCTTGAGAAACAGTTTAAAAGCTTACTTAAAATCTTTGCAATCGGCATCCATTCCATTTGGCAAACCTCTGCCATTTATTTTAGTAACATCCTCATCATCTCCTTGTTTAAGATCTCTGTTTTTGTCCTCCTCAAATGGAGAAGCCTTGCCTTTCTGATCTCCTTTCTCAGGTCCATCTGTTTCAGCATCTCTAGTGCCCTGAGGAAAAAGAATCTGTTTGATTCTGAATATTGAACAGAACACAATAGGAGCACCACAAGGTGACCTAGTTCTACACTACAGTGCACGTAAACAATACAAACAGTTTGTTGTCAATGAAATTGCATTTGGTGGGTCACTTGATCATCAAGTTTCAACCACATGCAATTAATAACTGCCAAAACGTGAAAAGGAATGCCAAGATTTATAATGGAAGAGCTAACTCAACCTTAACTATAGCGGTGCTGTTAAAGCAGTAACACTTTGAATTAGAGAAATGTTTATATTATACAATTAAAACATCCAGTTACAAAACAAACCCACATGAAAACACAGATCTACAATAATGCTCATCACACATTTTAAATTAAGCTATTTGCAGTCTTTTTCCTACCTTTAAATAAAGTTTTTAGGAAAGCACTTTAAGACAGCTATTTAGTTAAGATTCCCAAACCACTTCCCTCTTCTGCCCCCTCCAACCAAAGAAGACAGACGGCAACTACTTTCTTCTAAAGAGTTAAAAATTAAAAACAGACAAAGAGAATAGAAAATATAACCATGTAACAAAGACCATAGTGGGTAACCAGGCAAGCTTAACACACTACATTACTTACAAAAGCTCCTTTCCTAAACCGGGAATCCAATTTATCAGCTGGAGAGGAACTTAACACATATTCTACCATGCTCACTCCAAGGCCACCACTTTCTGATCGTGGAGACAATACAGCATTTACTTCACTGTTTCCATGAAAACCCTGTCCAGGCTTTCTCTGTACCATAATAGGCTGGGACATAGAATGGTCTGTTAAAAACAAACAAATAAATAAAACTATAGTATTTTTTAAAATACAATGTGCAATGTTTGTGCATTTCATTACAACAGCAATATTAAGACAAAAAATTATATTAAAAAAATCCAAATCATTGTTTCAAAAAGTGTTTTTGAAATACAATCACCATGCAGTATACATTTTCGCAACTAAAATGAAAGTAAAATGCAATATTCAGTTAGAAAATTTGCTTCGAATAACACTCAGTAATCATGACTGATTTTTCAGTACATATACAACAATCACTTACGAGGAGTTCCCCATGCAGTCTCTCTCCACTCATCACCAAGGAATATCCCTTTTTGTCCATCTTTTGCTGAATCATCAGGTTCCCAAAACTTTTTGGCAGGTAAAAGCTGTTAAAAAAGAAGATGGTTTTATTTAAATATGCTTATAGATGGGCAAAAATAACAGGAGGCTATTAAGAGGATATCCAAGTAATCAGTTTTACATCATGGAATCACAGAATAGTTTGGGTTGGAAGGGATCTTAAAGATCATCTAATTCTACCTTCCCTGCCATGGGCAGGATTGCCACTTACTAGAGTAGGTTACTCAAGGCTTTATCCGACCTGCTCTTGAATACTTCTATGGATAGGGCAGTCACACCTTCTCTATACAACCTGTTCCAGTGCCTCACCACTCACACAGTAAAAAATTTCTTCCTTGTATCTAATAAAAAATCTCTCCTCTTTTAATTTAAAACCATGTTCCCTCATTATACTATCTGCCCTTGTAAAAATTTGCTCTGCTTTTTTTTGTAAAAAAGGAATTGCTAAAATAACCCCAACAGTATTGAGATTCTGAAGTTATGAGGAAGAAATATGGAATATAGAAGCAGATGTGAAAAAAGCAAATCAAATTAATCCCTTTATTAAGTCAGAACAATCTTCTCAGAAGTTTTAACTAACAGTGCCTTTCTGCCAAAGACTCAGAAGTTTGGCTGTTAACTAACACTGTGATAACCAGAAAGAGCAGCAGTTCACTGAGAACTTCTCTTCAATTGAAAATGCATCATGTTCCAAATTTTAGAAAGTGACTAATACATATGGTAGCAAGTCCTTATGGTCCTATAGACCATAGGGCTGTTAAAAATCTGTGACATTAATATGTGAAGTTCCACATGCCAACACTGTTATTTAGATGTATGTTTTTTTGCATTCCTACTTGTAAAACAGAAGGTGTCATGTTACATCAGTACCTCTTGTACCGTCTTCAACAACAGAAAGACTTAGTGTGACATGACTGAAGCACCACACAAACAAGAATTCCTGAAATATTAGCATCCTTTTCACTTTGATTTTACTAGTTTACTCCTGTACTTTTTCCCATCAGTAACAGTACAGCTGCCCAACTCCACATGTCATATTTTCCCTGTATGTAACTAATGTATCCTTAGACAGAATAGGTACTTTACAAGGTACATCAACAGAAAGTAAAGTTATGACTTGCAAAATGTAGGGAAGAAGAAAGCTGCACAATCCATCAGATTCTGCATAATGTAATGCTGTATTTAGAATTTTAAATTTTGTGAAATTAGAAAAAACCAAACGTAATCTGATAAAGCTGTCTGCAATAAATGAGCACATTCTGGAAATTTGCTCCTTCTGTAACTTAACTGACTAAAAAACCCTTCTGAACTCCACAGGTGGTTAGTATGAGCCTTGACGAAACCACTAACAGGAGTCTATACAATATAGATATTTCTCAGTGTGATACTGAAAGAGCTTGTGAAAACAGCCTCAAGAGGAAATGGATAAGACTGCCTCTTGCAGGCCCCAGTATTAAGAGTGCAACAAGAAGTGACGAGATCCTCTAGACAAATTTAACCTTTAAGCATTTTATGTTACCTAAAGAACCTTGCTTTTGGGAATCGTATTTTATTTTAAATGATGTCTAAGCAAATTTCAAATATATGTCCAGCTGAGAGCTTTGAAACACCAAGTGAAGGTGTCACCACCTAACACCATTCTGTCAGAATAAAACAGATCTAGTAATATCTCAAGTGCCATATAATGAGAATTACCTGAAGTATGCTTACCCTGGAATTAGTAAATTCCACTATCAGACAGGTATGTTCAGACAACTCAGTGTTAAGAACAATAAGCAAGTTTAGAGCAGAAGACACTGCAATAATGGTTTTGATATCAAAAGTCATTCATATGATTTGTATGAGAGGAAAAACTCTCTCCTGGTAGAAAGAAGCAATACTCATCACTGCAAAGGTACAAGTTGTTTCGGGGGGAATTTTGCTGCTGCTGCTGTTTGTGTGTATTTTTAAGGTTTGCTTTGGTTTTTTTAAGGTTTGCCCCCCCTTTTTTTTTGTAAACTACTTACTCTCGAATTTCAAACAGATAAATTCAACTTTCAGTCTTCAGGCATTTTATTATACAAAGAACATAAAGTATCTTTAACACAAAACATAATGCATGATCCATACTGAGAGGCTAAATTTAAACTACTGAAGATTAAACAGATTTACTGAAATTATTTTCATAAAATTTCTACACCACAAAGACCATCAAATGCTTAAATAAATGCAATTTTACTAAATTTACAATATTGCAAAATCCCTGAGACACTGATTTAGATTTATTATTTATTTTGACAGATGGGTATAACATACACTATGCTCTTTTTACATGATTGTCAAATAAACAGCCCTATCAGTTGTCACTTTTCCAGTTGTACAATTAAAATAAGTACTTTTCAGAAAAATGAAACAGACGGGAAAAACAATGTGTTTGATTAGTTCCACTGAAAAAGACTTCATCTAGAAGTCATCTCAAATCAATACAGATGGTTAAAATCATTGTGCTTTATTCTTTGATAGCACGTGTTTTCCTCACCAGTTCCTCTAGTGCAATAAAACACAAACTTTACAAAGATACACCCAATTATAAGTAAAAATAACAGAGAAGGTTGTTGTATTTCTTACTAAACTCTCCCCAAAAGTACATTAAATGTGTCCTTTTCAGTACCAGCACTGATCCCTGTTAGGAGTCTGCCAGACAAACAAAGCTCTTTACCACACACAAATAATAACAAGCAGCTATACTAATTCTGCCTCTTAACCAGCTCTCTGATATGAAACTGCACAGTCTCCATTGCTGACTCTTGAATTAAGGATTTTAAAAATAAATTTAAAAAAATTATTTTAAGATCAGAAGTAATTCCTACAGAGCTCAGTGAACACCTCAGCCAAATTTCTCTCAATGAAGTTTTGACACTAGAAATGAAAACTTTGTTCCTAAAATGGACTCTGGGTGCTTTGATCCTTTAAGTTAAACAACAGACATTATCAAAAGAAGATTTAGTTTACTTGTTCTGTTTGGCACTAAGTTTTGCGTGGCTGTAGAGGGTTACACTAAAGTCTTGCAGCCCACTCTGGTTTGCCGCGATATAGCAAACAGTTACCCATGTGTTCTTATTTCTTTAGAGTACTAATGTGACCTTAGAGGTCACCATAGATTTTGGGAGCTGGAGCCAGAAGCATCATCTTTGAATAACCAATGTAACAATTTAACCAAGCAAAAATTGTGAAAGACATTTGGAGAAAGATATCTGCAACACAGACTTAACAGCCTTCTAATGCCAAGTATTGATACCCAGTTGTGAAGAAAAGTATCAGTAAAGATTAGAATTATGAAAAAGAAATTAATTTCAGTTCAGAGAAAAATCCTGGCAGACACAGAAAATAAGGAACATTATTTTCCAATAGCTAGAAACAGTTCACTTGACATGAGCTCTCCTTCATACCTTTCAAAGCATATGGAGGATAGCATGTAGGAGCCTCTACCAATTCTAGCTTACTTTATAAGGACGTTTCCTTTAATATTCTAGAAGGCTATGATCAAGAAAAAGATTAAAAGAGCCATGGAATGTATCCCAGAACTACTCTACTGTTGTGCAATACATCAGGAAAATTACTGAGTAAGTCAATCTAGCTATGTGAACCTGTATTACCTCAAGATACCTGCAAGACACCATTGAAACAAAAGACAAAATAGCCTGGTGAGTGCAGGGTCACAATAGAGTATCAATTTCTGATGCTGCAGAAATTGAGTATCAGAACTCTGACTCTTTGTGGGTAGTTTTTTTAAACATCTTTATAGATCCACTGACTGCCATGAAAACAAACCAACAGATTCCTAATCATGCAGAAATATATCCCTCCATCTGAGATTACCTAAAATGAAGACTGGTATGAACAGTCATCTATACTGTAATTTAATTCCCAGGCATTTGTGCCATCCTTCACTTTCACTGCTTTCAATCTTTTTAGAGTACTTTGTGGGTGTCAAAAGACCAAATACCACCATGAATTTTACCCATCCACTCTATCACACTGCTGGTAGTATCACAGATACTTCACTAACACTTTTACTTTTCAAAAGGAGTTTTAAGAACTGGTAGGGGAGCAGTGTGGCTACTCAGGTTTCTAAAGAACAGGTCTTCATCTATAATTTTTTTTCGAATGGGAGATGATTCAAAGACAACCCTGGATGAAGCAAAAACTGCTGAAAAGTCAAGTGATTCCTGAATGATTCTTTAAAATAATAATTTAAAAAATCAAGTAGCAATGGCCACATGTCTGCTCAGAAACACTCAGCAACAAGAACACAGCACTTATGTTTCATCAGTAGTTATGATTTCCATAAAGACTCCTCCCATCATTTTGAGAAAGTTAGGGTGCAATATTGTCACTGGCTCAACTATCAACTGAATTAGGTAAATACCCAGCAAGACAAAAGGATCCACATTTGAAATCTTAGTTCAACATGAATTTCTCCACCAGATCTGATCAGGGCAAATAACCCCTTGTCAAATAACTTGTCAATTACCTTCTAAACAGTTCAGGGAACTGCTTTTGAAGGAGCCAAGCCATCTTACATGTTCTTAAATGCCTTCCCCCAGCCTTAAAGTACACTGACTTAAAAAAACCCAAATAAATGAAATCAGTCAAATGAAATAGCCCTTCTTCCCTCCAGCTAAATTACATAACAGCACTCTTCAACCTAGTTAAAATCTTTTAAGGAGTAATTACCAATGAAAAAATAGTAAATTACCACACATTTCTGCTGGGTATGCCAGTTCCCTTTTTCTAGAGCCAAACCTTTTTTTCAAATCCCAGTCTCCTTGGCTTCTCAGGAGTACCAAGCAATTGTTCCATTAGCTTAGATACAGCAAGAGTGAAAACAAGCCTCTTTTCATAGAATTGTACGCTCTAACAAAAGCTTACCCTTTCACTTCTCTACAACTATCACTCATCTAACAAGAATGATACAGATATAGCAGAACCAGTCAAAAATCCGATGTTCTTTTAACATCATTAGTTTCTCTTCACTAAGACAGAAACAATCAACTCGTTCTTAAGAGAAGCTCTTTGCTTCATGTTATATTATTTAGACTTCTTAAACTGCATGAACATTTCCAAACCACCAAGTGGATGTTCAGCCCTCAATAATTACCTCTCCCATTCCCCGAGATTCTAGGGCAAGAGCTTGAAACTCATGATTCATCTCATCCACAGATCGAACCTGTAGAGGGAAGACCAAAAGAAAAATTCATTAGTCAAATACCTTTTCAAAAGTTAGAGTTTTCAATACTCCAGAAGAATTCTGAATATTGAAAGCATACAAAAAATGTGCTTCCCAATTTAGTCTGAACAGAAGTCTGGATTTCATTAACAGCTATAGCTAGTGAGCAATTTAATGTACCCTGCTAATATAACAACATCCAAGAAATTCCATGAGACTTAAACAGTTTAATCTCCACATATCTGTACAGATATTGCCCAATATAGAAACTGTAACCAATAGTACATTTGCAATAAATGTGAAAAAAAAAGAAAAAAAGACGTGAAATTAAAGATTTGGGCATATAAAATACTTTAGAAAGGAGAGGAACTGTTGCACACTGAGTACACCTGGAAGCAAACAAAGAAAAGCTCACAAGGCAGGTCACAAAACCTACTAGAAATGTGTTGCTCTTACAATCTAGTAACTGAGTGCATTATCACAATTCCTCATGTTTTCTTCTCGGATATCATATTTTTCCTTCTCCACAGGTTGTTTTTTGGTTTTGTTTTTTTTTTTTATTGTTGCAAATATGAAAGGTATTTTACTAAAGTAAGAGTTGATGCTGCAACAAACCACCTCCTTTTTCCATGGCACAGACACAATGCACTGGGCTCATTCCTTTCTGAGAAAATGATTTCCATAAGGACTTTTCAAAGCCAGGATAAGCTTAGAAAAACAAATAATATAAGGAAATTCAGAGTTGTTTCTTTCCCTTCTCTTCTCTCCGAATAGTGACATCCAGCAGGCAAAGTTATTCAAGTACAAATTAAAATTAACTTCCCTCTCAACACTGCTCTCTTGAGGAGTTACTTTCACCATTAAATCCATCTGTTTACACCAGCCAACAAACCAAACTGAAGTTACCTCACACAGCTGATAATACATAACTAACACTTTACAATAGATGCACAAATACTAGGCAAAGAAACAATCTGGTGCTTTCAACATTCTGGCACAAACAACTCTTTCTTAGCATTGGAGAAGTGGTCAATAGATGCTCCATCCTCAAAATTTTACTCCCAGACTATTGTTATTGCCTCAATCCTTCTAAGCCATTAACTTCTGGGGTTGAGTGTCTCTGGGCTTTTGACAAAGAAATTTCGCAGCTCAAAGAAATATTCCTTCATGAAGAACAATATTTTAGTTAAGGTGGAGTCTGAAATCACTTCCCAACAATTTCACTGAGATACTGAAGAGCAAATTTTCAGACTGAATTATGGGGTAGGCACATCAGCACCCTGGACTTATTCCAGTAATGATGACACTTAATTAGGTTGATTTTAGTTTTTTAAAAACTGAAAGCAGATTTTAACATATCCTTAAAAAAGCTAGTTATTTTTCTTCAATGATTATTTTAAAAAACAGATTCATATTTTATGCAAAACTTTTATTAGCTCCAAGGGATAATCAAATATTTGTGCATGCACACAGAAAATATAATGGTAGAAGATCAATTACTTAAAAAGAAAAATCAGAAACTCAAACCTTGAAGACTTCTGAACTTGAATATTACAGTTTCTGAAAACATAATTTCTTCTACAGATTGCTGAGAGAGCTGATTATCTTATCTAGCTAGGCCACTGATCATGCTGAGGTCATGCACTTCAGTTTCAATTACAAACCAATATTAATTTAGGTACTTCTGTCTCAATATGTAGTTTTGATCTAATGTTCTCTAAACAGATATGCAGGTAAAGCTTCCCAAACTGTATTTCTCTTAAACACTACCCAAATCACTGTTAGATAGCAAACAACCAAGCTTGAAAGAGGCATAATTTTTTTGGTTGTGGTGGTTTTTGGGTGGGTTGTTTGGGGTTTGTTGGTTTTGTTTGTTTTTTTTTTTTTGTTGGCTTTAACTTTCAGTGGTGGTGGTTTTGTTTAGTGTTCTTCTGGTGTTGCAAGGCCTAATAAGAACTGCTTATTTTTCACAATTCAGTGAAGTCCAAAACCATGGCCACTCCTCCTTCCATGTCTCTGAGAAAAGACAATCCAAGAATCAGGGTAAGAGCACAGCTAACTTCTTTTTTCCTCTAAGAAGTTCCAAGACCATTATAAGAAACTAAAGTTTTATGAAACTGTAAATATATTTTAACACAATGAACATTAATTTTGTTCACTGGCCCCTTTCTTGAACATTTAAAATTCAAGTTAGCATTATCTATTGCTAATCAGCAGCAAGAGAAAAAATAGTCATTTTTTCCACCAAATACAACAGGCCACAAGATTCTGCCCCATATAATAAATTTTTGTTTCACAGATCGTTTACAAACTAGAGAAAACACAGGCAGCACGAGTATCTCCATGCCCTTCTTCAACACTAACCCAGACCTGTCATTACAACAACAGAAGAAAACATCCAGAACGACACCCAGCTAAATCTCCTATGTATAAAGACATTCCCTTTCCCCAAAGGAAAAACTTTGGTTGGGATTATCTGTACCAAAGAGTTTTATTTTCTCTAATTCAATACTAGTATTAACTTAATTCATAGGTTCCAGAAATAAATATTTTAATACTTTTAAAAACACAAATTCGGATATTAAAACCCCCCCCTTTTCTATTTTTATTCATACAGAATTGTTTTATTCATACAGAATATTATTATATAGAATAATTTGTAAGTCAAAAAGAGGCCCGTGGAACTGCTCAACATTTACAAGGTTTTTTCCCTGATTTTGTTTGATTACATCACTGCCTCATCCCTGGAACTGCTCAAGGCCAGGCTGGACCGGGCTCTGAGCAACCTGATCTAACAGGAGGTGACCCTGCCCATGGCAAGGGCGTGGACAACGGTTTCAAATTTCCAACACACAGCAGATCATTCCACAGGGCCCCCAAATTATGTACAGATATTACATACCAAGCTGTCTTTAGGCAAAACAGTTCCTCAAATGCTGCTGTTACATAGGTAGAATGGCTTAAGCATTCATGATTTCTTCCCCCTTAACACATCAACAGAAAATCCTCATCTTCTTCTACAGGCTCTAGATACAACATACCAGCACATTTTAGTCCATTTTTCATTGCAGCATTAGCAATGAGATTTTATCAAAAAAATTCTGTTTAAAAACAAATTTGTATTTCAGTAGACTCTTTCTTTCTAAAGTTTACACCCCTTCTCCCTCCTTGAAATTTAAAATAAATTTTATAAATCTAGAGGCCTACACAAAACTCATTCCTTTACTCTTTTGAGAGTCTGTAGAGGACAGTCTTGCCACCCTTCACTCAACAGTTTTTAGCACTCCCCTTAAATGAATTTGGTAACCATCGAGGGAACTGTTTGATTCAGAAGGTTTTTTCACTCCTTTTCCATGCATGAGAATTTCACCAGATCACCCAGAGAAGAGGCCACTACACTGGGGAGAGCAACAAGGAGAACCTGGTGTGGAGTGAGGTGGGACAGGAGCATCCACTCAGTGCTGCCTGCATGCTAACTCAACCAGAAACATGAAACCCTGACCTCAGTAGCTCAGGGCAGAATTCAGAGACAGACTCATGACTGGAAATCATCTAGGATTACCACAAGAAACACTGCTTACAGTAATATCCATTTCTGAAATCCAGGCATCCAGATCTTGGGACAACTACTCTCTCAAATAACCCTGAATCTTGCCAGAAATAAGTTTGTAACCATTTTCTTGCAAAAGCAAAGAACAGCTCCTTCTTTGAAAAAAGGCCTGTGGAAAACAGTAACAAAAAAATACAGTATCAAAGAGAAAAATATGACTTTACTTTATACATCAAAAGTGGTTAAACCAGATGACCAGAAAGTAGGAAACCCACATTTTCTGCTTTAAGAAATGCCAAATCCTATCCCTCCCCTCTCAGGTGAATACCCTAACCATTGTGACAAAGAAGACAGATTTTGCAGTTGAAGTTGTGTCCTGGGCCAGATATTCAACACAGAACACCTGGTAATTACAGCACTGGGACTGGAAAGACAGTGAAGCTGCTACTTACACTGCAAATGGTTCTGCATTTTCTTAATTTTATTGATTGACTTCAATGCAAAATACCCTTCCAGCAGCTTTCTACAGGAGTGGCTCTCCTGTAGCATTTATTTTATGCAATATATATGCTAATGGCAGAGATTTAACATTATTATCAACTTAATCTATTTTGAAAACCCAATATATAGCAATTCTGCCAGTCCTCTATTAAGTTGAACACTGTAATGTAAAGCCATGTCAGATACTTGACAAGACATTTAAAAAGCTCCCAAAAAGACGGATCAACAAAAACCTTTCAGATAGGTGGCCAACTTGAAATTATTAAATAAAAATTGTATTTTTAATACAAATATTAGAAATCTAGAACAGATTCATAAGAAAGAACAAGGAAGAATAACTATATAACCAGCCTAAACTGCATGTCTCCAAACCTGTTATGCCATAGTACAGTAAATGGCTGTATATAGATTTCTGCTCTATAATATTTTTGCCAAAATTACATAAAACATCCTTACTTTTATTAAGAGGCCAACCCACAGTGCATCCAGACAACAAAAAGCTGTTGAGCAGCTGAACAGCAAACTACGAGAAGCACAACTGAACTGTTTTGTACCCTAAGCACCAACTATTTTCTGTAACATTAAAACAAGACATTTGTTTGATTAAAGCTGCTTTTGAGTAGATTTATCTTCACACACCCCTTGGAAGCATCAGAGAACCCGAGCTTCACTTACAACCAGACTGGTTAATGAAAGTTTCTCCTTCTAAGTAATTCAAAGTCAAAAGGTGCCGTGTTTTGATAAGAGGAAAGTTTTTCTGAGGGCCACATGGGAACAGTAACACAACTGAAAGTTTCACAAAATACTCCAAAACGTCCAGACTCCTTAAGCAGTCCAAACAAAGAAGGTGTAAGGCACTTCTGACAAAAGACTTAGGCAACCAATTTTAAGTTCTAACAAATATTTATATGGCTACAATCTCAAAAGTACATCTTCCTCCAGCAAGCACTTAATTTTCACTGTGTTAAAATAGTGTTCTAAACCAACCAAAACTTTTGCAGGGAAGTGAATAATTCTTCAATTGCAGTATTTCTGGCTTCTTAACTCATTGCCAGACTGAACAGTAATATACTTCTGTACTCTATGACCCCCTAGTACATCCAAATATTCTAACAAGATCAAATTTCTCAATTTAGTTGGCTTGGCTCAGCAATCACTCGGGATCTTAAGGTTCTTCTGCTTTGTTTCCTTGTAAGCTTTGTACTGTAGTTTGAGAAGCAGTCCTAGCAGAATTGAGAACGCTGTCAATGACAGAAAAGAGCAGATATTGAGGTGGGGCTTTTGCAGCACATTAAAGGGGCAGGGGAATACCCTGAGCCAAAGATTCCAGCCTGCTGAAAAAGCCAACTCCCATTCTTTGCTTACTTGTTTTCAACAGGAGTATCAATAACCTCCAACCTGCACAGAGGAGAAATTAATTGTTTTTATCAACAGCACATATAAAAATGCATATGTTATATATATATATATATATCAATATATATCAAAGTATGCTGGATAGTATCTCGCAAGTCACCCTCAATTTTGGAAAATACTGATTTACTTGCATAGTCTTCTGCCAACAGATGATACAGAGAAATCATTATTATATCATCACTATCCACAAAGAAAAGCAGAGGAAAATGATGGACATCTTGCCCCCTGTTTTAGAACCACATGATGGCTTATTCAAAGCCAGCTAAGTAGTCTAAGAAATTGCACTTGCTCCCCCTAAAAATGAACTCTTCCATCACATAAGAAACTTGCCTCTTCTTTGCACAGGCTTTCATGATTCTCCTTCCCACCCAACCAATTCAAGCTTTGCCCTGAGACTGGCAGAACTGTTTGTACAAATTTTCCTAAACTACTGTCAATTTTCCAGCTCGGGATTTTAATCTGTACAGCCAAATACTGGCAGAACTACCAGGCTCACATAAATTAATGTGTTTGTACTGAAACCAGATTTCATAACCATTTATAACAGTTACACTGTTTGCACAATTTGAAGTTTGAAATAGGGCATGTAGTTCAGACTAAGTAAGTTTAGCAGGTTTCTCAGTTTTTTAATTGTGTAAGAAGTTATCTATTCAAAAGAGTTTCTAAGAAATGTGCAGCACAGCAGGGAGGGTAAGAGAAGTTTGCAAAATAAAAATCTAGAAATGTGCTAAGAAGTATATAATTTTAAAAAATGGAAGAAAAAGCCCATAAAACCTTGTCCATTCAGAGTTTTTGTAAACAGGAAATTATTTTTTAAAATTTAATTTGAACAACTGATTAAAATAATATTTCCCATACCCCTTTTGGCTTATTATTTAAATGAGTGACAAGAAAAACTAATCCTTTAAAAAAGTGGCGGACTGGTCCTTTACTGCTCAGAAATCAAACTGAAGAACTACTTTTAATACAAAAATTTTTTTTCATACAGGTTTAATCACCAATATGAAACAGTTTAGGTACAAATCTCATCTTCCTTTGCTGCACACATTCTGCAACTCACTCCAATGATCCTTCATAAATATACCTGAAACAAAAAAGACACTAAATATATTCAGAAATTTGAAAACAAAGCTGTGAAATGAAATATGAGTTGCAGTTTCTGTCTAAACATGCTTAATTTAATTGGTGCTGATTACTTATATGCATATGACTAAACTCTTTTTTTTCTAATTTTAAATATCTACTCTTCTTGTTAAGCTGGTTCGTCAGCATCCCCTTTCTGGTAGCAGTAGCAAGTGCTACAAGTGGTATAATAGAAGTTTAAAGCAATTTAAGAGCCAAATTTCTAACCATTATTATCCTGTTCTACACAGAAAGGCTCTGTCACTGAGTAATAACAACCCAGCTACTTCTATACAGAAGTGTGACATTAATTTGATGTGCTGCTGTTTTGAGACATCATCTTTCATTACTTCATCATTTGCTCTCATTCAAAAATTTTATTTAGGAAATTAAAAACCTTAAAAAAAAACTTTTGAGCGCTTTCCAGGCAATATGCTATTTAAAAAAGGCTTAAAACTTTGCCTTTTCTGAAGATGAAAACTGTAACTATATAAACTCTAAAGATATCTACACACAAGTAGGATCTAGGGACAATTTATCTCAATGTATTTTGTAATGATTAATCAAACATAGCTTTCATTCTAATAGAGTCAACAAGCTTGTCTTAACCATGTTACCAAGAATTGGAACACTGGCATCCACAGGCCTCAAATAAAGTAAAATTTCCATAAATTAATTTTCTACATTTTAATCAAGAATAATTTTTGCTGATGATGTGTTTTCTTTAGAAATCTCAACTATCTTCACTTTTCTGTTTATTACCGAGGAATCTGAAACAGAAAATCTCCCCTACACAAATGTCTGAAAAGTAAAAAAAACCACACAGACTTTAAATTTATGTTGGACAAATTATGGGGTTTTAACACCACCTTAATGTGATGCTAAGGAATCCCACAGAACATTAACTGATTTATACATAGTATAATTTGTATGAAGAAAATTATTTCATATGTATGTACATACACATGGACACCACACCTACGATAAGTGATTAAGAGGCTGATAAGTGGGGCTGATGAAATTCCAGAAGTCAGTCTAACAGAATTTCCAGGAAACAGTTTTATTTTGTGTTATTGTAGAGTTGATATCACAAACATTCCTCCCACCCCCAGCAACTGATAAGTAACAATCCCTTTCTTCAGAGCATTGACTTTCATTTTGTTTCCTCCAGAATATAGAAAATTAATTTGCCACACAAAATATTAATTTGTCAAGGATTTAGTTTTCAGTAATACTACATGGAAAAACTGAAGTTCTCCCAGTAATTCTCCTGCTCAGAAGTTTCCAGCATCATGAAACTCAAGATCCAGTACCATTTGAACAAGCTCTTGGCCTTTTGGTTTTGCTTTTTTTCCCCTCCTGAGTAGGCAAGAAGAAACTAGGCGATAGCCAACAGTCTGATCTTCTCAAAGTGAGTGCTACAACCAGAGTTGAAACTACCTAGTTTTTATGCAATGAACTGAACAGCTGAAAGTACAAAAAAACCCTACAAATGAACAAATTGGAATTTTTAGACACCTCATGACTCCTCATTCCACTTAAAGCAATTAACTTTTGCAAAGAAAGGTGCTGACAACACAACAAACAACTTCTCTGTATCCCCAGCATAAAATAACAGTGAAAAAAGGTTTCATATGTGTCAGTCTGCTTCAAAATCCACCTTGAATTTTTTTGTGCTTTTATACTCTGCATAACCTCAAGGAGAGCTGGGAAATGGTAAAACTAACTTCTTTTAGTGTATTGTTTTAGTTCCTCCCTTGCTACAGGGAAGCATGTGTGTTTTCTACTTATCTGTCTACAGCAGGTGAACGGACATTTAAAGAAATTGCTGTAATCAATGATTTCAGCTGTTTTCTCAAAATGTTTTCTTTGGACAGCAAGCATTTAAACTACCTGTAGATTTCTACAATTGCCTAAAAGCTGGAAAAACCAGCCAACTCTAAAAAAAACACAACTAGAGACTAATTTTAACTCTGTAAGTGTCACTTCTAATTTAGTAAGAGTTGCAGCCTAGCTTTGGACATTAATATCTCATTAAGTGCTGGCTAGCATAGTCCTCCAAAGGAAGTAAAAATCTAAAGTAACGCCAAAGACTTTATACCAACAACAGTAAAACAAAAGTAAAAAAATTAAATTAAGCAGGCTATTTAGAATTGAAATTGAAGCAACAAAAGCTTTTAAACAAGAATTAGTTCAAAGATTGCTATTGATACATCTGTGCTTCAATGGATCTAAAGCCAAATACTTCAACTTTTTCATTTAAGAAGCTGAAAATTTAAGAGCAGTTACATGTAAAAGCTGCTATCAGTACACAGACAAGCACAGTAGGGGAGGGAAAAGCAGTAATTGTGAATAGAAACAACCCACAATTGAATTATCATCTAAAAAAATATCAGACGGTGATTTTATAAGCAAAATCTCTGGTTAGATGTCTAAATTCCAGGTTATTAATCGTCAGACAAAATAAAGTATTCCCTGAAATCATTTACCCAACTACATACTTCCCTTCACTATTTATCCACTTGACTTTGCTCTTCATCCTTACACTGAAGAGAAAAAAGCTTTCACATAACTCTTCATAAAGGCACACAAGGGCCTTTTTCACCCTGACTTTAATGTAACTGGTACCGAGTTAAGATAATTCAGAAAGCTAAATGCAGCTCCTCTGTGCAATACAGCAGTGCCGTATTTTCAAAACCACCAATTTTAAATCACATTAAAAAAAGGCAAACAGCATTCTAAACCCACCAATAAGAACTTAGATTAAGCAAAATAACTAATACTAACCCATATTTTTATTTTCTTGACACCATGAATAATGTAAGAAAATGAATAGGAAATTTGCTGCAAATGCAAAATGCTTAAATGCCTATATGCAGTCTTTTTTAGCCAAGTTTTCTGGCTCCCACCACCGGGATATCATGCAAAACTCTCCTAGAAAGCCTAAAACAAGTTTTAACTTTAAAACAAAATTCCACAACCACACAATAACCATGGCCTCACAATCTCACCTAGAACCTGGAGCACATGGGAATGCAAAAAGACTCCAGCTGGCTCCATACAGCACCAGCTCAGGTCTCTGGTTCCTACTCTAGTCCTCCAAGGCTGCTCCCAGCCCACGCTGCCTCTGGAAGCAGCACTACTGTTGAGGTTTATGCTGCTGTCAGTAATTCCTCACAGACCTGAACAGATTCTGTGCAGAGCCACTGCTGCACAAGCACACACCACAGTTTATCTATATGTAAATCCAAGATAATGCACAGCTGACCAACATGCCATTTGTTTGCTGTAATATCAAACCAGGCTCTCCCTATGCTAATTACTGAATAAGCACTAAAGTATGAAGGACTCTGCTTCAAAGAACTCTTAAGTGTAATACATATTACAAAGACTCATACAGCAAGAAACTAAATTGGTAAAGTGAGATAAAGAAGTCATTCACAGGAAGACATTCAACAAGGTCTGCGGGGTATTGGAGATACCAAGGCAGGTGAAAATATAAAGAAGTATGCTGGACAGCAGCAGGACACTGGTGAAGATATTTAATAAAGACACAACTAACACAAAGTCCACATGCAGGAGGCAGCAGCTCATCACTTGACACAATGACACAATATGCAGTGGGGGGGAACTGGTCAAGTTCCCTCACCAGTTGAAACCATCACCTGCAGTTGGAAATGCTGCTGAAAAGGCCAGAAACAGTGCAGACACACAGAAACAGCAAATGTGATTGGAAGGAGTGATTAAGAAGAAGTCTCTAAAGAACAGAAGTCACACAGAACAAACTTGCTTCCACAGTCAAGTGACTGCAAAAACTCCTTTTCCCTGCCCTGATGACAGTTCACTTTAAGTTGCCTACTCCATGCGCTACATGCTGGAAAATACTAAAAATACAACCCAAGTATCTGCAAAATTCAACATTGTAATTTTCTTCTATCTAGGGAGGTGCTTTAAAGCATATCACCAAAAACTTCTCAATGCTTTTCTTTCAGTCCACTTACATGAAACCACATTACAATGCATCACAAAATACTCCTTTTTCAGCTACTTCAAATCAAAGAGAGGGGAAAGACAGACATTTCCTCTTTCCAGCTAAGCTATCAAAACTGAGTCACAAGCATACAGGCAATAAGGTGATACCTCACAAATCAAGTTGCAAGACATTTAATTTTTTTAACAGAAAAAAAGGCCCAACCTTACAATTCACTCAAAAACCTCAGAGTATTTGCCCCATCTCATACAGCACTACTATGACAGAAAAATCTCACCAGGAACTTATTGAACAAGATTTTTTAACAAGGAACAGATTTTCCAAAACAGGAATCAAATTCCCTCCCCCTCAGCTCTCCTTCAGGCACAACAGAAAATCCTCCCAGTCTCAGATTTCTTTTCCTAGTTTGTGAGGCCTGAAAAGTTTTAGCTATTTTCAAGTTTGAGAAGCTGCTTAAATCATACATTCAACAACCATAATCTGGGTTTCTAGTTTGGTGGAGCTAAATGCTACTGGAACTAATTGATGATAATGGCAAACTCAAAATTAAACCAGAGCAAGTCCAAGCATAGAAAGATAATACTTACAAAAAAGTTGTTACAGAATAACTTGCAGAAACAGAAATAAATGATCTTCAGAACAGCTTCACAGGGATGTTAACTTTACAGGGAGAACAATCCCATCAACCAGCTAAGATAAAATTTGAGCTATTGCAATGGAAAACTAACAAAGTATTTATGTGTTGTATAGGTGATTAACACCTCAAAAAGTCTCAAAAATCTGTTGAAGAAAGTTTGAAATCACTTTAAAATAGTTATATTTCACAACTACACTTCACTTTTAAGCTGAAATAAAAGTTGTAAACAAAGATAGGAAATAAAAAACAGGCTGCAAGCATATTTAGATTTCTAGGGACAGTTTTAAGAAAAATCTATAAAAGGAAGAACTAATGATTAAGGAAATGCAATTCCCACTGTAAGGTCAGGAAACAGATTATGTTGTTCTCAATTTGAATGAAGAGATTATGTTCATTGTTTCAAGGGATGACTACATGACTGTGAGGTCTCATATGGGAAAATGATTTCCCAATTTCTATTGCACAAACATATTAGTCTATCTTACTGAACAACAAACAAAATAATCTTATTAAAACCGAGGCCGAATTTTCGCTAGGAATTGTCCATTCCATCCTGTTAAGTATTTGCACATTTTGCTAGTTTAATAGCATCTAGACATTTTCTCAGGGCTGTATTAGTTCTGACCCCCATAGAAGTCAGGATGGATACCTGCAAATACTGAAACACACAGCTTCTCTTCCAGACCACAAAAGTGCCAAAAAGCTCTTGAACTCACTAAGACTTTGTTCTCTCCTCTTCCCCTCTATGGAAGGGTTTTTCTTTGTTGCAGCACCTACTCACTAAACTTTGAAAGGTTTGTCAGTTCTAACACAAATGAGTTGCAGCAACTGCAGCTCAACTGAAACTTTAGGTAAAAACACAATTTATGTTTTCTTTATAGCACCCACTAACCTTTGGATTTTTGGAAAAGGTTGCAACAGCCAAAGCTTTTCTCTGTCAGTCTTGATTATGAGCTCTTGCTTCTTCAAAAGCAAGAGGCAAAGACATCCAGGTCATGTTAAAATTCACAACCTAAAATATTTAGATTAAACTAACGAAGTGTTTAACTACCTTTGCCATGAAGGAGGAAAGCAGATGGAGCTGAACTAGGAAAAGACAGGACAAGTAGCCTGGGCAGTATCACACTGCTGTAGCTGTTTGCTTCAGCATATGGGAAGAACATCTGCAAGTAGTCCGACATCCTACAAAATATATCCTGACTTTACAAAAAAACTTCTTTTCTGTAACTCCAAATATTACATACTGATTGATGATCACTAAGCCTATCTGCAGCCTCATGGGGACATGAACAAAAGGATGATGCCACAGCACACAGCAGTCTTCCTCAAATGCTCTGCTACCAGAGACTGAAATGCTTTTTTGATGTTGAGGGAAAGAAAAAAAAATGTCAAAACTTCACGTGAAATAGTTTTCATACTTGGTTCATTATCCTTTATAACTCTTTTCACTATTAAATATTTTAAAGAAAGATTAATGGGAGTCAGGGATGATTAGGTTAAGGAGTTTATACTTAACCTTGCCACTGACTGGATGGTCACTACTGTTTTAATATTGAAGATGACAATGGTGGTGTCCTGACACAGATTAGTGGCGCTGGCTTTGATATCTTGTACTGAGGAGCTGTGCATGCACTGCTGTTCAGCTGAATGTCCAAAGATTTTTTTGCTATCAACTATCATCTCCTCTAGTCTATGCTGAAAATTGTTGTTTAGAGACTCCCCCTCTACCTGCAAAGTAGTTCAAGTCTCTGAAGTGCTAGCCATTAGTAACTGCTGTCCACCACTTCAATTTTTATTGCTGCAGCTGAAGCAGATATAGAAGAACACAGCAGACTGAGAATACTAACAACTGGCATGTTTCTGCGCCTCTTATTCTGAAATGCTCTGTAAGACTATGTTAGTTCTGAGCCAGTGGTTGGTTAATTTGGACACCAATATGTCAAGTGTACATTTAGCAAAAGGAATTTTTCATTTCAACCAACTGTTGTATCCACTTGTGGTGTGTTTGAATTTCCTGCTCTTCTCTTAAATGTTTCTCTTAAACTCCAGCCATCTGAAGTTCTTCCATCAGTCTTGGTAATTTCCAAATTAGGGTAAACTAAGCCTCAGCACGACCATGGATCTCCAGGATAACCCACTTGATCTTTCTCTGGGCTATCAAAGACCTCCAATGTTACTGTGAATTAACTTAGAATATTTCAGCTGGACGGAATAATCTAATCCAATTTAAGGGCTGACCAAAAGATAAACCATCTTATTAATAGCATGAACTGACTTCCAACTATTGACACTTCAGTGATAATTCCCACAGTTCGCCCCTCAATAACCCCATATCAGGGACATTGACAAGCAACTCCTCAGACTTTAACCACAGTAAAAATTAAATATCCTAGCAGACGAGTAATTATCTTTACTAAAGACATTGTCTGCCTTATGTTCAGTTCTTTTGAAGATACTTCAGATGGCTTTCGGAAGACCAAAATAATCTCACTAATCTTCCCAGGAGTTCATTTCTTGCAGTTAATGAAGAATATTTATCAATTTCTTATTCTCCTACTGAGATTCTTTAGTACTTTAACTAATTTGAAGACTCTTCACAATCCATTAGTGACTCCAGCCAAGCTGATCTATTTGTCTTCTCCCCGGCAACAATTCTTTCAACAAACTTCTATGTATCACCCAGCATCAGTTAAAAAATATCAGGTATCTTCTGGTATGAAAGTGGATACAAAGTTTTTCCGTATTCTCTTACTAAGCTGAAATGGCCAGTTAAGGCATCAGGCTCGTGGGACTTACTTGACGGAAGACTATCCCTGTGGAATCCTCTGAATCCTTCCCCCTCAGAGAAATCCCTAGAGCACTGCTTTGGAGAGACTTACCATAGTGTTTTCCCCACCCAGGTGGACAGAAAGGACTCCTTCATGGACTCTTGCTTAACACTGATCCATCCCGGTTCCTTTCCCCGTGTGTCCCAACTTCCCCTAATTTCTCCTTTCTCTGTTTCCTCACTGATTATGGTACCTCTGGTGGCCAGCCCAGTCTTCCCTGTAAGCCAATGCCCTTTGCCTGCCCTTTGTACCACCCCTGTGCCCTCCCCTACTTAACCGTGTGCACAGCACCGGGTCTTGTCTTTGTCCCTGATCCCTTTGGCCTGGTGGGTGCAATAAACCTTCACTGGAATACATCGTACGAAGACCCTTCCTGTCTTTCCTCAGCTGAGCTCTCTGTGGCGTGTGCATGGACTTGAAATTGCTGTTCTCATGGCCTTACTCCAAGCGGCTGCTGAAGGAGACACTTCCAAGAAGGCTGCAGCATTTCCACCATGCTGCAACATACCCCTGGAAAACTGGATGGAGCACAATGCTGGGGAGAAGTTCTTGGGGTTTTGGTGGAGAGCTGGGGTTGTTCAGCCTAGGGAAGAGAAGGCTCTGAGGACACCTCAATGCACTTTCCAGAGGGGTTACAGGAAAGCTGGACCAAGGCATGGAGGGATAGGGCAAGGGTAAATGGCTCTAAACTGGCAGAGGACAGGTTTATAGCAGGTATTTGGAAGAAATTCTTTACCATGAGGATGGTGAGACACTGCTGGCATCAGCTGCCCAGAGAAGCTGTGGCTGTCCTATCACTGGAAGTGTACAAGGGCAGGCTGGACGGGGCTCTGAGCAACCTGATCTAGGGGAATGTGTCCCGGCCCATGGTGGCATAGGGGGCGTTGGAACTGGATAATCTTTAAGGTCCCTGCCAACCCAAACCATTCAGTGATTCTTTGAACATCAGACATTACAAGATGTTTACCTACTATATTTGTTTCTATTAGTTTTCTTTACATTTTTAGTTTGAATGCAGAATAAAATTCTATTTTTAGTATTTTAACCTACAGTCTCTGTAGTAGACACAGAACATAATTCCAGCTAAACTTCATCCACTGTTTGCATAAATACAGACTTCAGAATACACATTTCTTTGGTACATTTATAGTTTTTAAAAACAAAACCCTCAAAAACAACAAACTCCCCCCAAAAAACACCTCCAACGAAACAGTAACCTCCATCTTAACTAAATCCCAAAGAACACTGGTACACAGAACTCAAATCAAAGAATTGAAATGGAGAAGTCCCCTGATCTGCCCTTGATTTCTGCTGGCTTATATTGCTACTGAAGAATGAGAGCAAATGAGTCAAAAAACGGCACAAAAGTAAGATGATGATTACAGTAAATTGAAAACTACTATTCCCACATGGATAATACATTGCAAAGAGTAGCTTCCCCTTCACCAAATCTTCATAATGCACAGAACCACTGAAGCACTTCAAAGCACTTCAAAGAATTAAGAGTAACTCCTCATTCAAGTTACCAGAAAACACATATAAGGTTCATGACATTCACCTGCAAGAGGAATCCAGAGGTATTTGGATGGACCTGACTGAACTAAACAAAGCTGCTGATAAAGGCATGGCTCTGATTACTAGGGATGGAAAGCAGGTGGCAGAAGGGAGATGTAACTGTTATACAGCACTTATCTGTGAATAATTTCACCAATACAACATGTCAACATTGAGAAAAGCTAGTGAAAAGCAGCACCATTAACTGTGCAACTTCTACTACCAAGGAAAAACTCATCATTTTCATTCTCAGGAAGTGTATCCAAATGGACAAATAAAATATTGTTGAATTTTAGATTTACAAAACTGCTTTATAGCTTCTGCACAAGCAATAAAGAATGTGATACAGCATGAAGCATGACATCAGGTAAAAGGTTTTCTATTTTGGTATGTAGGTCAATATAAGAGGAAGAAAGTAGTAAAAGGCAAAACCAGAAACAAAATGCCAAAAGAAACTAAAGATTGAGAAAAAACAGGTAAAGAATAAGATGAAGATACAACAGACATTCCTGCTTGTAAGGTCAGCAACTTTTGTGTATTTACATTTGGTCCTATACTTACTACAATTTTGAGTACAGTCCCTATGTTCTTGGGCTTGGGAAGGTGCAAAAAGTTCCTTGTAGACCTAAACGGTGGCACTCTACCAGAATCCTGAGGGAGAACGTAATTCCTACCTTCATATCAAAACAGAAGTTTTTAAAAGAAACTTGGGAAGCTTTATCAAGTATTTGAGGGCAAAAGGCTTAAAACTGGATTTTGTTTTTCTTCTAGGTTACCATTTGCAAAAGGGGAGTTACATTTTAATCTACACTCAATTCTACTTCTATTTCACCTGAATAAGACATTCTCATCTCTAAGTGTAACAACTAAGACTCATTACTAAATGCATATTACTTCACATAAAGCCTACCAGGAGAGAGTGCCTTTTCAAACTGAACCAACTGTGTTGCATAAACTCAAAACTAATTATTTTATCATATTCTGATAAAAAATAGGCACTCCAAAAAATATTATATGCTTATGTAAGTTTAAAAAATGGTTCCAACTGAACATTTGAAAATTATTTTATGCAATTTCATGAATAACTGCTTTAACAAAATGAATGGCAAGTATTAGGCTTTATTATTACAGCATTGAAAAATCAGCTTAATTCACACATACTGTTCTTACAGATGTGGATTTGACATAAAACACAGCAACTGTTTCAATGAAAAACAAACCTATGACCTACTGTATGATGTATATGAACGCCATCTTCTGTGGGCCAGCAGTGTTTGCCAGACACACGGCTGCCCTCCAGCCTGCTGCTGGAAGAAATTCCAACTGTGGCACAGAGAACATCCACTGAGGAGTACCTGGATACTGGAAGCACCTGAAACCACAGCTACAGGGCCAGTGTGAGGAGTGCTTCCACCTGAACTGGGCCCTGATGTTACTGCAGCTACTGCTACACGTGGGGCAACCCCTACTCCAAGCCCACTGGCTTCCACACCAGCATTCAAATGCATCATTCCTCTGATCTCCAGCCAGGACACCTCATCCATGCCTAGGAGGACACACGAAATGCTCATGCCACAAAGAAAGCTAAAAAGAAAAACTTTTGATAACCAAAAGGCTCTCCTACATATCTTGAAATATATAGCTCTATAATTAGGACTGGGGAAAAAATAAGCCCAAACAATACAAGAACAATATTTATTGGGAAATATGGTTACTGATTTAAACTTTAAATCTTAAATGCAACTGCCAAAGTAGGACTCTACAAGAAAAAAAAGAACCACAGAGGTTTTTACAAAACAATATTTTAAAATTGTAGAGCTCCATACATTATAAATGCTTGCCCACATATTTCCTTGCTAAAAAAATCAAAACACAATTTTCAATCACAAAGGCAGCAGTTTCTTTTACATTATTACTCAGCATGATGTGTAAAACCACTAATTCTGTTATGCTGCTATGTCTGATTCTATAATTAGTAGACTATGTATCAAAGTAGCACAGAAAACTAACTTTTCTATGGGAACTACATCTCAATCTTACACCTCAGCCTCAATTGTTCTTTCAAATGTGTTAAGCTACACAACATTCTAACATAGTAATTGACATTAAACGTCTCTAACTCACACAACAGTACATGTGGGGATCTTCACAAAACAAAGATTTCAGACTCAGATTAAAATTAAATTCATCAGATCACTTTCAAACATTTAAGACTTGGCTTAAAACAACTATAAATGACAACAGCAAAACACTCTGGTATTGACAAAATCCTCTCAGGAAAAAACACATGTCCCTGCCTGAACACTCACATTTAATGATCTCCACACATTCCTAATCTACCATAACTGATGTATTATCAGCCTTTTAGTACCTGAATGGATATAAATAAAACACAAAATACCACCTACAATCTAAAATAAGTACTTGTTAAGGGAAAAATATTCAAGTCCAAGAAATGTCTTATTTTTCATGCTAAAGGAAAGTAGAAAGTCAGATTAAAATCTAACATATGTGGATAGATATTTAATCAGACTACAAGACTTAGATCTCAAATATAGACAAAATAAACCAGTCCTTTAATCCCTCTACACAGTTCTACCTTATTCACTGAGTCTTACAGACTATCAAGTGTCACATCTTTAAGGAAAAATATAATATATAGACAATTATGATAGGAGTATTTTTTAAAAAATCTTGAACAATCTTTGTTTTGTGAGTAATGCAAGACCTAAAGCTACTTTGCTTTATCAGTACTTAGAGTAGATATTTGCTTATTGTTAAAATACTATAGTAACATGAGTTCTGCAACGTCTTCAGACTACCTGATTAACTCATCACTGTACCATGCCAGAACTAAAATTTAAGCAATATATATATATCACAGAGGAGACAAACAGAAGATACTTAAAATATTTGAGTCAAGCTAGACTCCTTATTTTTAGATCAACTACACACAGTCATTTCCAGTAAGTCTAGCTTTGTATTTAATCAATACACATATGAAGAGTTACAGAACTTAATGCAGCTTTTAAAAACTCACTTCCTTTGTGAAGAGATTTATGATCTAATTCTACATGAAACTTTCTATCAATCATGCAAAATGTCTATATGACTAGTTCAATCCATCACCCAAAATTCTTCCTAAAAAAACATGGATGAAATCTAAGAGCAAAGTTATGAACACATAGATCTGACATGACTTCACTTACTTCCACTAGGATTGACATACTGAAAGCATTATATGGAAAGACAGACAACCAGACCTATTACCTGTAACTGAGACTTTTGCCAACACCTCAATAAAGCAAGAGGTAATCTACCCTGGAGTTGTATGGAAAATAAAATTTAAAATAATCACAACTACAAAATGTAGACCAGATTACGTAGTCCAAGGTACACAAATATGCAGGGTCAAAAAATAAGCCTGCCTAGAAAGGTTGCAGATATGTTTTTAGCATAGCCTACAGAGGACAGCAGATCATATCACCACTCAAGTTTAGTGCAAATAAATGCACATACAGAGAACTGGCAAAAAAGTAAAATGTGGCTTATTACTGAGATGGTTTTGCTATGGAGTTAGGCATTTCCTTCTGAACTCCTAAGATGGTTGTTTTAACCTCCTCAGATGCATTTCTTCTACATACCTACAACTACTCTTAAATAACCATGTTTAGAAAAAGTATCTGTTAAGCAATAATGAAATATAATCTTTAGAGATAAATGGCCTTTATTGGTAAGCTAAACATTTCACAGATCAGCTCTTGCCTACTATTCTAAAAGCCACAGCAGGTACTCTGAGATACAAACTAAATCTTGCTGTAAAGTTTCAGCATGCAAGCCATTGTATAAATTTTATATAACTTGTTTGAAATGACACTGAAGCAGCTAGAACTGAATACTTTGCATGTTTTGATGTAATTTAAAATGCTTTTCCACTATATATATGACTGTGAGGTGCCTCCAACTTCATTACTAGCAACACTACACAACGGGTATTATTTGTTACAGGAGCTTTTAAAGGAAAGATTTCTTTCCTCATTGCCAAGAAAAAGGCCTAGGCACTGGCTTAAGTGGAATAAGCAAGACAAGAGTTATGGGTGGGGAAATTGCAATTAAATGAGGTAAAAATTTTCACCTAAATTACTTGAAGAGAAAGAAGATTGATAACTCTCTTACATACCTACACTTTTGATACACACAACGAGAAGCATTTATACATTATGTCTACTGTCTCGTGTTGTTTCCTCCGTAGAGTTTCTATCAAACTTTGTAAAAAGAAAATACAATGCATTAATGCTCATTTTACAGGAGATTCTCAACACAGAATTTAACAATCAAGAGAATTCAGGTTTCTTTTTAGTGCAATAGACAGTTAATTTTCATGCAATTCAACATTCAAAAAAAAGGCAGGAAGACATACAAGTAGGAATTCAAACCTTCTACTAGCTTACTTGCCTCTGTGTAAAAAAACTTAGTCTAACAATTCTGGAATTTTGAAAACCACTGTAAAAAGAAACATATTAAATTATCAAGGAGAATGCTTCTACACATGCTGACTATTCAGTACACACTCAAGTATTACTAAATGAAGGAGAGGGGGCAATCTAAAAGTAAACTAGAAAGTGCTGCTTAAAAATCAAATCTAGTTCAGTTTCAGCAAGCTGACGTTCTGTTAACACACCTGCAACATCTGGCCCACTAAGAACATTGCAGAGAAACACCCAAGGAAAACAACTACATAAAGCCTTCAGTGTACTCCACAATCCACTGCAAGATTTAATATAAACTGTCATAACAAGAGGCATCTTCTTATAAAGAGAGGCAAGCCCAGCTCTGTCAGCCAACTGCTTGCACTATTAGCTCAATCACGATACCAGATACAATTACAATTGCCTCAGCGCTGTGCCAACATCCCTCACACACAAGATTTATTACTACAGAATGGTACTACATAAAAAAAACCCAAATCATTGTTATTAATGCAGAAAAAAAAGAGTATTCATAACATGGACTTTCCTTTGTACAGCATCCACACAATATACTGCAGAATGTGCATTATCAAGCAGTTTCTCACATGCATTTGCCTACTAACCATTCTGCTGGGCCAAATTCCAAATTTTCAACTCTGAACACTTCAGAAAACTGTCAGGTGATCTGGTGTCATTTCCACCCATATAACCCAAACTACACCACCACTAAATTAGCATTTCCCTTTTAATACGAGTTTCCTTCTCCCACTTCCCTAGCATATTTATACTCGCGTTGACAGAGTTCTTGAGCAAAGCAGGCAACATTTCCCTCAGCTTCTCAACAGAACTGCGACTGTTGCTAACATCTGGTTTTAAACCTAGATGTAACTAAATATAACACAAAACTATGCTTTATGTGTAAAAATGGTAACATGGCATAGTAATTATATTTTGAATACATTCATATCCCACATACCTGAAGAACTACACCATCAGCTTACTGAAACTATGAAGGCCTCATCTCTCAGTGGAGATGCAACAAAGAGAAAGTAAAATAAACCTCAAAGTATTTTGTTAACATGTAGCATATGTAGGGAATATTAGGCAAATTAAGAGTTTTACTGATTCACACTGCTCATACACATCCAATTGCTCAGAAAAAAAGCATCCCGAAATCAGGTGATAAGAGGCTCTTTATCACATCTCAAACACGCTGCATATTTTGGTATTAAGCCATCTTGCTACAAACTGCAAACCAGAAGAATATAAACCGTCCCAAAAATATTTTCGCTCAAAGAAATAAGTATCTGACCTTAGGAAATACACGAAAGAAAACAATGCCAAAACAAAACCCGAAAATCTTTGCACAATAACTGCCACGGAGATTAACCCCAAACTGTTCGCTATACGCACGATCCACTCAGGACAGGAGGTATTTTCCTCAACTTTCTGATTTTGTGGTCTGCACAGAAAGATTTGAAGCAGAATCAAACCCTACCGCTTCACTGTGTGCCACCAGCTACCAAAGGCATTTGGCCTTCTCGCTGCACTCTCAGGAAGCGGTTATTATCTTTAAGAGCACTAAAAAAATAACACAAGTTTTTCGCACGTTCGAACAAAGCCCGTGTGATCCCAGCCACGCAATGGCCCGCGGGGTCCGAGCGCCGCCCCTGTCTCCGCTCCCCCCGAGCCCGAGTCCATTGCAGCCCCGGTGCTGCGTCCGCCCCCGTCCGCCCCGGCCCCGGCGCTGCCCCGGGCAGCAGCGCGGCCCCGCACGGCCCGCCGGGCCGGGCTCGGCTCCCCCGAGTGCACAATGCCGCCCCTCCCTCCCTCCCTCCCTCCCTCCCTCCTCGCTCCCCCGGCGCCGCCGCCTCTCACGGCGCTCGCTCCGTCCCCACCTCGGCGCCGCTGCCGGGCGGACACAAAGGCGGCGAGGCCGCCGCGCAGGCCCCGCGCCGCCCGGTGACCTGCCACAACATGGCCCCCTCCCTCCTCCTCCTCCTCCTCCTCCTCCTCCTCCACCCCTCCCCTCCTTCTCCCCTCCCTCGGCGCGCAGCCGAACCCGCAGACAAAAGGGGGCTGGAGGAAGGGGGGCCCGCCCGCCCGCTCCGCCCGCCCGCGGCCTTCCCGGCGCGGCGCCGGCCCCCGGGGCTACTCACGGGCTGGCTGGCGGCGATGGAGCCGGAGCGGCCGCTGGGACACGCCTGCCCGCCCACCGGCCCCTTCCTCCTCCTCCTGCCGCTCCCGCGGGGCGCCGCTCCTTCCTGCCTCCCCTCCCGCCCGCTCGGGGCTCACAACAACATCGCGCGGAGGGACAGGGACAGGGACAGCGAGAGCGCGGCTGAACCTCCCGGCCGCTCCCCCCGGCCGCCGCCGCCGCTCGGCCCCGCCGCCCCTGCCCGCCCCGGCCCCGCCGCGCCTGCGCGCCCCGGCCCAGCCCGCGGGGAGGCGGAGGGAGGAGGCGGCGGCCCCCGGCCCCTTCCGCCGCGCATGCGCCGCCCGCCGCCCCTCAGCGGCCCGGCGCTGGGGCCTGTCCGTGTCCGGTCCCTGTCCGTGTCCCTGTCCCGGTCCCTGTCCTTGTCCTGCCCGCCGGCAGGCAGCGTCAGTAGTGCTCGGCTGGTGTGCTTGTGCCCACCTGCATTTACTGCCGCCAGCTCTGGGCTCCTCCGTGCCAGAAAGACAGGGAGCTTCTGGAGAGGGTCCAGTGGAGGCCTCAAGGTGTCGAGAGCATCTCCCGTATGAGAGGACGCTGTGGGAGCTGGGCCTACACAGTCAAGAGAAAACCGAGAGGGGATCTCATTAATGCATATAAGTATGTCAAAGGCAGGTGCCAAGAGGATCACAGAATCATAGAATTTGCTGAGTTTGAAGGCACCCATCAGGATCAAGAAGTCCACCTCGTGGCCCTGCACAGGACAGACATCCCAAGAATCACAACATGTGCCTTAAGATGTTGTCCAAGTGCTTCTTGAACTCTCTGAGGCTTGGTGCTGTGACCACTGCCCTTGGGAGCCTGTTCCAGTGTCCAGCCAACCTCTGGGTGAAAAACCTTTCCCTGATACGTAAGCTAAACATCCCCAGACTGAGCTTCAAGCCACTCCCTTGGTTCCTGTCACTGGTCACCAGAGAGGAGAGATTGCTGCTTGCCCCTCCACTTCCCCTCATGAGGATGCTGAAGATTGAAAAGAGGTCTCCCTTCTTCCAGCCTGAAGCACCTGGCTGGTGCCAGATTTTTAAGGGGTACCCTTAAAAACAGGAGCAGTGGCAATGAACTAAAATACAAGTTCCACCTCAACATGAGGAAGAACTTTACATTGAGGGTGGCAGAGCACTGGAAAACGCTCCCAGGGAGGTCATGGAATCTTCATCTCCATTCAAAACCCACCTGCACAAATTCCTGTGACCCTGCCTTGGCAGGGGCTGGACTAGATGATCTCCAGAGGTCCCTTCCAACCCTAACAATTCTGTGATCCTGTGATTTTAGGCTTTTCAGAAAGTGTGGCAGTGGAGGTGGTACCCACCTGGGGGCCTGGGAGACAAAGAGAAGGCAAGGCCTGTTTGAGGGGTCCCCAGTGGTCCCTGGTAACACCATGCACCACTCATGGGATGTGCATTTGCATGTGTGTGTCACACCAAACGAAAATGCATCTCAGCAGTTACTAATTTATTAATTAACTGCTGTGCTAATAGTTATTGTGTGGTGATTTTGGGCAAAGAGCCAATTATGCCCTTCCCATGAGAGAGTTAAAGATGGGTTTACTGGTACAGCAGGGAGGTGCTGTTGGTAAATACAGTTCTGGTGCTGGTAGGCATTGCCAGCACTGCGTGTTGATAACCTCAATATGAGCATAAATTCTGCATATTCAACACCCCTAGAAATTAGAGGGATCTCTGCATGTCAGTGACATTTTAAAACACAAGAAAATACCCTATTTTGCCTTTTTAGCCATTCTTTAAGAGCCTGGTTAGAGAATGCTCCATTGCAGGAAACAGTGACAGGTGCCATCCACAGATCAAACCTTCAGACAAGCCTGGCTCTTGGTCCTGTGGGCACTGCACACTCTCTGCTGCTGACCCCTGGATTGCTGGCAGGGAGGAGGCAGGTGCTGCCTGTGGCAGTGACTCCAGGCGAGCTGGGCTGCAGGAACAGCACCTGTACTGCTGCTACTGCTGGCACAGCACTTGTGTGGATGAGATGTCTGTGACTACCAACTGCGTTCTTAAAAATAGAGATGTCTCAAAGGAGAAAATCCTCACTGTTTTCAGTATTTATAGACATGGTTAAGAACATAAAAGTTCCCAGCTCCTGATAAAGATAGAAACATTTCTGCAAGAAATGAAAATGACTTCTTGAGTCTAATACTAGTCGGCTAAATACTCAGATGTCTGCAGCCTGCTGCCACTCACGGGGCTAATCTCTGTGATCCCCAGTGTCCCATCCCACTGCCACCTGGGGCTGTCTCCAGGCAGGCTGCAGGGCTGAAAAGCCAATTCCTGTGCTTACTGAGGAGGGAAGCCTCTAAGTCACAGCCTCCAAGCCAGCCCTTCCCTTCCTGCAGACCAGCTGGGACTGAAGGAAACCCTGTTATGCTCTTGGCATCCTGAACACTTACAGCAGCTGGTCTACATTATACCAGCTCTCTAGCTCTTACCCTTCTGGGGACTCTGTTTGTCCTCAATAATTATAATCAGTGTTTGAATAAAGCATCAAATCTCCACAAAGAACTCAACATGCATTTGATAAGCATGAGCTTGAATGATTTCAACATCAATGTGCTTCTCAGTGTGCTTTTTCTCAGAAAAACCCAACCTGATAGTGAAACAGAAAAATGTTTAAGTGCAATCCATTTGGGATTTGATCTGATAAATACAATTATTTGATTATTTTCTAAAGTTTTTTTTTTTTAATAAAACAATTCCACCACCACACATCTCACAGTTTAATAGTGGCACTAAAGTTTTAGACTATGCTAAAATAGTTCAAGAAATTACTTTCTCTCTTACCTTTGTTCTGTGTGGAAACTTTAAAAATACTTAATGCTTTAGATAGTTTTACTTGATATCAGTCCATTACAAAATATTTTTCCTAGGTTTTTTTCTTGCTAATGATGTGTTAACAGCTGTCTGTGCTCTGCTTACACTCCAGACATTTCAGATAAACTCCTCTAACACAGTCATGCTTTGTTTTTCTGTGAATAAGTATCTTCAATGAAAAATACTAAACAGATACACAGTCTACAGTTTAAGTCAGTAGCCAAGGATATGGAAAGCCTGGATGCCTTTGCCTTTCTCCACAGTCTTCCTCTGACATCTTGAGTAAGGCACTTAACTGAGGAGCACTCAGAGAAACTGAAAGCTGCAGCCCTAACCACCCCTGCTCTGCTAGTGCCTAATCATGAAGAAGTCTACATTCTCTAGAGCCACAAACTTCAGGACCTAAAACTCTGGACATAAACAGAATTGATCCTGCTGTGCCATGACATTCATGTCCCCCAGCAGTTTTGACAAACAGTGCTCTTGGATCTATCAAGGTAGCAAATATTTAACTTGTATTAATTAAAACAAAGGTATTCTGCCATGAATATGAAACAACTAGATGTGGTAGACACTCTTAAACCATCTTCACAAAAAAAGAAGGTCCCTGCTAAATCTTGCACTTATTTAAAACAAGGTGTGGGACATCCTTCACTCCCAGTATGGGGAAGCACCCAAATTTGATTCCTTTGCTCAAGATTTACAGGCATGACTTCTTTGGAAAGAGTCCCCAGATCAGCAGCCTACTTTGGCTGCCCTCTGCTGCAGCTGGTCTGTTCTGCAGGGAAGAAGTCAACATCTTTGTCTCAGATCTTCTGCTTAATGGCCTTGCTGGCCTTGCAGTCAGAGAAGCATAGAGTTGTTTGGGTTGGAAGGGATTTAATGACCCTCTAGTTCAAACCCCAAGTCTAACAATCCCCTAATCCCAAGTCTGGCTGTCATCCTGCATCTTAAGAGGGGCAGTCAGGGATGTGTGAACCTCTGAGTTCTCTGAAACAACAGTTGCAGTTAACTACCTACACCTTCACTGAGGGACAGTCCTGCAGCTCGGGAGCCATTGGAGCTGTCTGTCCCAGTGCCAGAGCAGGGCCTTGGAATGGTGCTTTATATCCTTAGCATGTCCCTTGTGAGCTACACCTTGGTAAAATATGATGATCTGGATGTACGTTTCATGCATTCGCAGGAACAGATCCCATCCTGAAGTTAACTTTCCCACATCACTGCTGCATACCAAATCTTGCTAATAATGTCTACAGGAGCAATGACCATGTGTGCAACTGAATGGCAAGCCAGCCAGCCACCCAATGCATTGGGTTCTGCATTCCATTTTGTCAAGAGACTTAAAATTAATTAATAAACTCAATGAGTCTGAAATGCTACAGTCCATAGACATGCTACTAGGTGTATTGCTGTGGGAATTTGTTTGTATTTCATGTTTTACCATAACACATAGGAAGGTTTACTGCAGTAAGAACTCTGCCCCAGTGAGCCAAGACTCCCTCTTGGCTAATCCGTTCCCAGAGCCTCAGAGAAACAGGCTTAGGAGCTGCAGACTCTTTTTACAGCGGGACCTTCCCATTCATGCATCGTTTTGCCTCACCATTGCTTCACAACTTCACAAGCACAGCCCTTCCCTGACACAGCCATTCATGTGCTAAGTCAGGGCTGATCTTCCGTTCTATTGCTTTTGACCACTAACCTGTTCAGTCTCTGCAGCTTCTCCTTGTACTGATACTGTTGTCTGAATTACCTCAATCTTTCGCAGCCTGTCTCAGCCCTCTCTTCTGATATGGAAACGTTTGACCTACATTCTGCAGCTGCATCCGTTGTCTAGTTTTAATGTTTAAAACTACATGTTTTAAGCTTTTAATCCCATGTGTGGAAAGAACTCTTCTGAGTTACTTATCCTTCAAATTTCTCATTTAACACAAAAACTGATACAAAAGGGCCTTGCCCTAGTATTATTCCCATAAACCCATTTGACAACAGCCAGCCTCTAAGTATGCTGAAAAGGCCAATCTGCTCTAGTCCTCAGAATTGGGGTATTATTTCCATTTGTTTCCCCCGGTCTGTATGTGCACCTGTAAATTTCTTCAAGGAAGGAACATAATCTGGGTTCTTTATGGACTAGATAGCAACTGGCATAACATACTGAGCTAGTGCACAATAGTTTAGCACCTACAGAAAATTCACAGTTGTATTATAGTAAACTTTGTCACTAATGCCATTTTTGAATGACGCATTACTATACTACTGTTCCAAAATGCTGGCTTGCCATTCAGTTGCACACATGGTCATTGCTCCTGTAGACATTATTAGCAAGATAATAATACTACAAGAACAAGACGTTTAAGAGAAATGCATGAGAGGAGGTGTCAGTGAGTGGCGTGCAGCACAGATCATCATGAACTTGTCCCAAGAAAGAAATGTCTCTCCTGGAAATGCTTTGCTAAGTAAATCTATGCTATAATGATAGAGGAGACTTGTTTCTCTTGCAGGATGGCTTTGGTCCCCGAGTCATTCATCCCCTCATAATTGGCTAAGGTCTGAACTAATTTCATAAACATACCTCAGAGTCACAGCCACCAGCGACTGCCATTGTAACACAAGAGTCACTAATGGCATCACCTCATGTACATAAAGGAATGTGAATAGCTGTGGAGAGTAAAGCCAGAAATAATGCCAGCTGGTTTTTATATTCACATTTACTTCATTCACAACAGAGTGGCATCAATGGTTATCTTTAAAAAAAGAGCCTGCATGTCTCAATAGAAGTATATTTTTGTTTCTAGTGGAGAATTAAGTTCCAGGAACTCTCCATGACAGAGGCAGGCTGTGGCTCTTAGAACTGAAGATTCACTATGATAGTCAGTACAAAGAAGGAAGCCTCAGAGTTGGGCATCAAATGAATTGTCACTCATTTCATATATTAAGCAGTAATGAGTAAACATCCTAATTTCTAAAAGGGGGAGAAAAGTTCAAAGAAATATCCGAGGCAATGGAAGCAAGCACAAGAACTCTGAATAATAGGGAGCAGGTTTTTTTTGCACACTTAGGATGACATAATTCAGCCATATCAGAACAAGGAAGAGTGGAAAGAATGGTTTTGTTTTTTTTTTTCCTCCTAGGGAAATACATTATAAGAACCCTAAGAACGTATCCAGAAGTTTTGATTTTTTTTGCATGAAGTTTCACCAACTTAACTTGCATGAACTAAAACTTCTCTGTATCTTCAAAAAGAGAAGCTGTAGTGCAAAGGATAAACTAGAAGAAAGATCTGCAAAAGTACTTTGACTTACATAATTTCATGTCTTGGGTTCATTAACACCTGTCTACCTCTTGCCATATCAAATACTGATCCTTCCAATTGCCAAAGGTTCTTCTGACAGGGCTCTGAACTAGCAGCCTTGACATGAAGTGGACTTTGCTTAGGGTAACATTTGGACAGCTGCAGTCATCTCTGCTCTTCTGGTGTAATCACTAGGCTATAATTTTTTTCTTGTATCTTAACTGCACCTGAAGCTCACAAGAATTTCCTCTTCTTACACAGTGTCAAGGGGGCCCAACCACAAGCAACAAGATGACTGGACACATCATTTAAATACCAAAATGGAGCACAGATTATTAGCTCAGAGCTAGTTCAGACCTCTGTTCTGACTCATCATTATAGCATGAAGACGTACCTACTGGCCCCCATTTCCACCCAGAGAACCCAAACTTCCTTCTGTACCAAACATGCCTTCAGAGCAGCAAGGCACAGCATAGTGAGTATAGAATGCCAGACACAGACTGAGGAAGGGAAATTCCACCTTGCTTCCTGAGCATAAACAAAGCGGTTGAGCACTGTAATACTGAAAATTAAGTGCCAATGTTATGCACATATTACAAAAATAATAACAGTGTTTTCATACCTCTGTGGGTTTACCTTTAATTATATCTGCAGGTTTTACAGACTTCTAAAGTACTTCTCGTTTCTGATGCATCCTTCTTCCTAGGCAGTTAGTCAAATACAGAACAAAACAAGAAAGCCATTGAGCTGAAACAATGTGTTTTTAAACATTACAAAATTCAAGTTCTTTTTGTGAGTCAGCTCTCCCTCTCTTGTAGTACAGGACCCTTCTCTTCAGCTAATCTATTATCATGGCCCAACAGCTGTTTTTGCACCCACACCCCCAGTGCTGGGGTGGAGACCCAAGGGTGAGCCGGCAAAAAATGGAAAAGGCAGGGTGAGAGGGAAGAGAATTGCTTTGTTTTCCTGTGGGAGCTGCTGGGGGAGAAACCCACCACCCAGCCATCTAAACCTTTGTGTCTCTGTGACACCGGGAATGAAAAGCTTTGCAAGTGGGAAGCAGAGATGAGCTCTTCAAATGGGAATAATCAATTCCCATTTCCCTGGCACAGGAAAAGTAGGCACAAGACCACACCCTGCAGCTTGCTTTGCCTACTGGTTTGAGCTGGCTCCAGATGGAAATCCAGTTTGTCTGGAAAACTTCTTCCCTTGTAATACATCCTGTTAGTGGATTGCAAATCAGGAAGTTTTTATGTGTAAATAAGAGGTGCCTTTCCACTCATTTTGGCTAAGGACTAAGAATTAGAGGGCATCATCTGTAGATGCATCCAATTTTCATTATTTTCATTCAAGAGAACAACATCATCTGTAGATGCATCCAATTTTCATTCAAGAGGACAAAACTACTTAAGAGTGATTCCTGTACATCCATGTTACATCATGCTGCCTGCATCATTGACAAGGGTGATTAAGGAGCTATGATCCCTAGACCAGGAAAAGTCCTCCAAACCTTTTAGCACAGTTCTTTTCTTCATAGGATCTCAAGTGAAAATTCACCAAGTGGAATGGAAACCTGGTTCCCATCTCCCGCACATACATACTTCCCCTGGAAAGCCAAGAAAAGATGCTTAATCAATTTCATCCTTCCTTTTACTTATATCTATTTTTAGCTTTAACCAAAGCATACAGATGGGAGGAATTAGTCTCAACACATAACTATCTTCCCAAGTTTTTCTGTTGGTAAAAATGCACAAGATGAAGCATTAGTTGGAAAATACATATTTGTTGCAACTTCATAAAGCAGCAGCCAGAAATGTTAAAGACTGTCATAACTTACTTGACTTTTCCAGACAAACTTTATATTTGACAGAGTCTAAGTGATGTTATAGTTAAACAGCATTAGGATTACCCCCTTGTCCTAGCTCTGAGAAGCTAGACAGTTACTGGTTTGGATAGTGGCTGAGCCCCTTTGATCCTGGTTGAGCTTATCCCAGGAGATCAATGTCACAGGGCTGGAAGCATGGATGGCCCAAAGCCCATCGCACAGCTTATAGCCACTCCACAAAGAAAGTGTTTTGGGCATGCAGGGACAAACCCTGCCTTCATGCTGGCCCTGACTGTGAGCTGAAGCACATCCCACCCCTGCGTGGGGGGAGAGCAGTGGAAAGGGGCTCTGCCTCACACTCACACGTGTTGACAGCAGCAGTGGCAGGCAGGGATAAGGCACCCAGCCCCACCCTGCACTCCCGACTGTGGCCCAGGGAGAGCAAACAGGTGGAGGCAGCTCACAAGGCTTTCACCAGCTGCTGCAAGCAACCGTGCCCTATTTTCCTTCCTGGCTGCTGTTCTCCATCTGCTTTTCCTAGTACCCTCGTAGTAGGGCAGGTCCTCTGCTGTGCCACACTACCAAAGCTGCTGCTTCCCTCACTTTTGTGATTAAGAAGAAGAAAAGAGGCAGGTGGGCAAACAGCCCTTCACTCCTCGTGGCAGCAGTGGGACAGGTTGGGCAAGGGAGCTGACTTCTGTGTGCCCTAAATGTCAGTTCTGGTCCAGGGTTCCATTCAAAAATAGGGATCAGTTTTTGTGAAGTTTTTCAGGAATTCAGTTTAGTTCCTGCAGTTAGTATGTTCCCCTTTCACCTGAGGAAAACTGGATTTATTGGGGTCGATGTTATTGTGATATTTCTGACAGGAATTGTACAAAGAAAACTGTTTTATTATAGAATGCTACCTAACAGAATGAATATAGATTTACAAGTTAAGCTGTAAGCATGTACTGTAAAAATTTATCTTAAAAATAATAAAACTATCTTGTGTTAGTGAAGGTATTATTGTGCATCTACTCAGAAATGTAGGAATGCATTTCAGTGATTAAATAGAATTTTGGCATGTTTAAGTTCTATTTTTAATCTTGTTTGCTAGACAGTTTTCATGAAAATGTCTATTTGTATTCTGGTAATGATAGCATTCATTTGATAAAGACTTTGTATAGGACAAGATCATCTAATCTTGAATTAAACTTCATAAATAAGTGAAACTTAATTCCAACATTTAAAAGGAGTTCTTAAGAGTACAAACTAATGCAAATAAACTATTTAGGCTAAATTGCTAGGAAAAGAAAACAGGACAGATTTGTGTGTGTGTATACATACCTACACACACACACACGCGTACACGCACATATTATATACATATATAGCTATAAACCCAGGAAATACAGAATGAAGGAGGAAATTTGTGTAATTTCCCTCAGTTGCTGAAAGAAAAAGTACCAATAACACTTGACAGATTAACTCAACCTGTGCAAGGAGCAGTGGGATCAGTACTTTTCCCATGATGTAATTATTTCTTTTCAGCTGTGGTTCTCATTTCATCAGTGTTTCATCTTACTCCACCTGTACCTTCTACAGTAGCTAGTATCATAAAATCATAGAATCAATAAGGTTGGACCTCCAAGACCATCAAGTCCAACCTTTGACCAAATACCACCATGCCAACTAAACCCTAGCACTAAGTGCCACAACCAGTCGTTTCTCAGTCACCACCAGGGACGGTGACTCTACCACTTCCCTCTGCAGCCCATTCTAATGCTTAACCACCTTTTCAAAAAAAAGGGGGAAAAATTCTTCATGATATCCAACATGGACTTTCTTTGGTGCAGCTTGTGGCCATTTAAGATTCACTGTTAACCCCCCAATTTCAGATCTGCTATTGTAACATGACAGGGAAAGGCAGTTACTCTAAATACAAACAAGCTCAGTTTTAGTGATTATTCTTGTTGTGAACCCTAGGGCTGTCCTGCATCCTCAGAAATGTCATTTCTACACCACCATCCTACTCACAGTAGCCCAAGCTGTGTTTTTGTTTTGCTAGCTGCAGCTTACATTGGCATTTTTTAAATCCCAGCCAGAGCTCTGCTGCACAAGGCATCCTGTTTTTTATGCCAGGTGTGCTGTTGCTTTGGGGCTAACCACACACTGCTGGCCCCTGGGCACATCATGAAAGAAGCTGATGGGTCCAGGCCATCTCCAGTGGGGTGGAGGGCCAAAGCTGCATTCTTTCAAGGCTCAAATGTGAGAAGAGCCAGGATGCACTGGGGATGTAGAGCATTAGGGTCAAACACATGGAGTACACATTCCCCAGGCAGATGCCTCTCAATGAGTCCTCTTTCCTTTGTCTGTTTTCACACAGAACATCTGAGGTGTGTTGTCTCTCTGCCCCAATTTTTCTTCTGGGCTCGAGATGTATTTCAGAGCTCCACTTTCATGGCCTTTATTTCCTCTCTGTTTTCAGTCAGGCATCTCTACTAATATGGCAACCACAGGCATCAAGATCTGCCTGCAACTGCAGTTCAAATTTTGCATTTTGGAGGTGAGAGTATTTAAGCTGAATTTGTAGGTTTCCATATTGTTAAATAGAGAAGGTTATCAAACCCACATCCTGGATTAATTCTCTAACCTTTAGTACCTCTCCTCCAACTTAATGTTTGTTGCTTGGTGAGTTTTTTAATTTAAAAAAAATCTTGATCTCTGCACAAATTTATAAGTATAGTATTGGTGTCTACCTCCAAAGAAAGTCATAGGTAGTGGTTTTGGCCACACAACCCTCAGATTATAGGTTATTTTTAATCCTATCTAGAGATTTGTAACTCTTTTCCAAGTGTGCGACAGGGAAACCAAGCCTGTAACTATGTTCCAAATATTACTCCTGGGACCTAAAATTAAATATTGCAAAATATTTGCCCACATGTTTTGCCTAGTTTTTACCACTGACATTGACCTTTACTTCAAATTGGTTTTCTCTAGTTCTCCTGAGATAAAAAAAACCATAAAGACATTAAGGAGACTGTTCATTCACAGCTCGAATATAGTCTATTTATGCTATCTGAATGTTGAAGGAGTAATACTTACAGTAGGCTTTCTTTTCAGCCAGGAATGCATATTATCAAACAAAAAAGTGGATTGAGCAATGTCGCATTATTGCTCGGGACCAGTAGATGGCAACCACCCATTGCAGTGTCAAAGTGAGAATTGTTCAGGTAGGGGATGAGTAGGAGACAGGTTGAGCAGCAGAGCTCTGCAACTCCACACAAGGAGAAGGCAGAATTTGTATTTTTTACTCCTACTTTTACCTCTCCCTTTGGGAAGGGAACAGTGAGTTGCCCTTTTCCATACTCAGTTTTGACAAATTATAATTGTGAAAATTCATTTGACTAAACTGACTATCTGCTGCTGCTCATATCTGAGGCTGCTCCTTACTGCTGATATCAGTCAAAAAAAGAACAAGACAATGGGAAAAAAATCCAAAGCAATCAGACTACCTTAACTTCCACAGGAATAGCCTCAAGTTCTTATCATTGTTAATTACATTCCTTACTACTTTAGGTGGAAGCAGTTAGAACTGAGTAGCAATGAATCTGGGATCAGAAATAGACCTCCCTCTAGGAATTGACTGGGGCTATTGACATGCCAGTTAATTAATTCGTGTTATAGGAGGGGCCTTACAGAATTTTTTTTTTTTACATAATAAAGTTTGAAGACATTCTAATATTTTTCCTACAACATTATATTAAAAGTTATTCATTTCTAGGAGCAAGAGCACTAAAGGTTTGAAAAAATCCCCTCCAAGAACTTTGCATTTACATTTCAGAACAGAAGTTCCTTCATTAAAACAGGAGAAGAGTTAGAGAAATATATGTATAGCTTTACTAGAAGGATACTTAACTGCATGTAGTCACATGAAATTTTCCTTTAGCGTTGATTTAATCATATTTTGTGCCTTTGTTTTCAATAATTATTGGTATACATAATACTTGAATTTATGTACACAGGACTATCAGTAGTGCAGGAAAAAACCTAGACCTTTGGACCCCTGAAGGATTCCAGCATCGCCTTACAGTGTCATTTGCAATTTAAAGAAGAATACGCTACAAATAACTAAACCAGACAAGAAGAGCACTGTCACTTAGTAAAAGCAAACGAAAATACTCTGCATTACTGGGATGCCTCCCTCCAAGTTCTCAACCACTTTGCAAACCATTAACTTGAAATGTGTTCATTTGCACCCTTACAGTACAAGGTTTATTCTCAGAACTCACACCTTTGCTGGGAAAGCTTAAAAAACCTACTTGACAGATAAAGTATAAGCTTTTGCTTTTGTTACAGCTACCCCTTGATCAGCTGTTAATTTCTGTAAGGACTTTGAAATTAGGAGAAATCCTTTATGAAACCCATTAAAATTTTTCATTATTTCCTTAATCTAATAATAACATTTATACTCTAAACCCCTCTATTTCTTAATGAGATTTGGGAGCTTTTTTCTTCTTTAGAGAACTTAAAGTCCTTCAACCTGACAATAAAATCTGAGCACCTTTATTTGCCTTACCATGAGAAGCTATATGACTTGTATGTGGTGTTTTTCCTGTGGACACACAAGTTTTGTTAAGAGTCCAAGAATTACCTTCTTGCAGAGAACTGCAAAGCTAGTTAGATTTTTTTTTTTTACAAAAAGGCAAAGAAAGAGAAGTCTAAATGATTTAGAAGGTATTTTTAGAGAAACAATAGCTCTGTTTATAGTCATGCTTTTTTTTAGCTCAAATATTTGAGAAGGACAAGTAGTTTTAAAGATTCAAGGTCTGTGGTTGCCGTGAAGGGCAGAGAAAGGTCTCCCTGTAATAGTCATATTTATAGCAGAACCTGCCTAAAGGAATGGAATTTTATGTGTTAGATATCTAAGTAAGGGTCAGGGGTATCTTCAAAAGCTTGTACCCTGTTTCTGTCATGTGTGCATTTAAATGTGTGTACAATGAGGTGTGACAAAATACTCTGAAGATTGTGGTCTGGTAGGAGTGTGCACACCTTATGTACAATGGTAAAAAGGCCCTGGAAAAATGTAATTGCAGCCTTTTCATGCTTCTCCACCTCCACCTCCTAACACTGGAAAAAGCCCATGTTGCCCCCTACTACTGTGCAGAAAACAAGTCTCTGGACTGTTTTTAGCAAAACCTTTCTGTTTCTTTGATCAAGACACTGGAACTGTTCCTTGTTGAGCAGAGCCTTAGCATGTTGCTCAGCAGACTTGTTTGTTTGATGGTGTTATGGTGAAGAATGGAAATATGATTGAGCACTGAAGGGAGTGCTTGAACCTTGACTTTTCAGCAAAGAATAAAGTACAGATTTGCATGGGGACTTTGCTTACCTGATCCTTATTTCAGATGTTCTTTGCAGTATTATTTAAAGGAGAGATAACCAGGATTACCATTGCTTGCAATGAGATTCAGGGATAATCAAACTTGGCATAATAAATTACCAAGATAAGATGGGTAATGAAAGAATGTGAAATACTGAAGATAGGTTTGTGCTTCTCAACAGCATTCAGTGTGACTTTTGTAATTATTAACTAAACCTTAAAGCCTGAGGTAGTCCTTATTCAAATGCCTTAATCCTTTTTCAGATTCTCTCCTTACAACAACTTCTGTCTCTTCACATTTCCACAATGAGGGAGATGAAGGCAACAGATCCACTCCATTCACCCACAGAGCCGAGTGAAGGGAAAGAGAAGTTAAGACTGAAACAAGAGGTCGGCCTGATTAGCAGCGTGTCATTAATTGCAGGTACCATGATAGGCTCGGGGATCTTTATGTCCCCTGAGTGGGTACTGCATCACATGGGGAACCCTGCCAGCAGCCTGCTGATCTGGGCAGCATGTGGTCTCCTGGCCATGTTTGGAGCCTTGTCGTACGCTGAGCTTGGAACAATAATTAAAGAGTCTGGAGGAGAATATATTTACATTTTGAGGATTTTTGGTTCCTTTCCTGCTTTCATTTTTGCCTACACTTCTGTCATCCTGGTGAGACCAGCTGGTTTGGCAGCTGTCTGTCTGAGCTTTGCTGAGTACTCCATTGCGCCGTTCTACCCAGGATGCTCATCTCCGCAGGTTGCCGTCAAATGTACAGCTGCTGCCTGCATCCTGATTTTAGCTATCATCAACAGTCTCAATGTGAGGCTGGCAACATCTGTTATGAACATTTTTACAGCTGCCAAACTCTTGGCTTTGTTGGTGATTGTGGTGGGTGGGTTGGTGCTACTTGCCAAGGGACAAACTCAGAATTTTCAGAATGGTTTTCAAGGCACGACTGCAGGTATTGGTGCAGTTGGAGTGGCGTTTTACCAGGGACTCTGGTCCTATGATGGATGGAACAACCTAAATTATGTAACTGAGGAACTGAAAAAGCCTGAGGTGAGTGAGCAAGCAAGCTGGATTTTACTTACTTAATCCTGCTGTAAATACGTTTGATCCTATCTGTGATTGTGTTAAGAGTGGTAATCAAGGGATTTATAGTGAGGGTGGTGGGACACTGACACAAGAGATGTTGTGGATGCCCCATCCCCAGAAGTGTTCAAAGCCAGCTTTTGTGGGGCTTCAAGCAACCTGGTGTAGTGGAAGGAACTCCTACTCATTGCATGGAGGTTAGAACTAGATAATCTTTAAGGTCCCTTCCAATCCAAACCATATTGTGGTCCTATAAAAGTCCCAAATTAACCCATTGACTGGAAAGAAATTATTAGGCAGCAGTTGGATTCTTTGGGGATGAAGCTTTTTCTTAGTGTTTAGAGGATCTCACTGTAGACACCTAGATTTATTCAGAAAAACACCCACTGCTATAATCAATAAAGGATTCTTAACAACATGTATTTTCTGAAAGACTTGATTCATAATCTGTGCTTTGGAAAACTACTTTATCTCTCCCTGTTGTATTGAGGGGCAACTTCAGAGCAAGGCAAGCCTCACTGGAAAGGGAATCTTAACTCTGTGAATGATCCCTGTCTTTAAACATCCATATTTTATCATTGTGCAGTCCATGCTATAGGCACTGAAGTATCTCACCTGCATCTCACATCACCTTCTCTGTGCCATGTTACCCATTTTCACAGATCAAACACTGCAGCAGTGAACAACTCTTATTTTGCAAGAGTTGTGTGAGTGCAGGGTTTATAGAGTATGCTTTGTACCGTGCAGCACACAAGATCCTACAGATTAAATGCAAATACAGTTAAATATTAACCTAAATGGAAGCAAAGATCCCAGGGCCACTCTCTCCCACAGGATTGTGAGTACTGATATTCAGGCCCTTCCAGAGTGGGGAAGGGATACAGCAATCTAAATTGCTATATCTTGTCCTGTGTTGAGAATGGGGAATGCAAAAATTGATATTTCAGGTTCTTAGATGCATAGTTGCCATTTCCCAATATTTTCAGTTGCGTAAGACATATGATTTTATTGAGTCTTAAAATGATCCTGTGGTGTTCTAAGACACAATCCTGCCACTAAGAAAAAAGAAATATTTCCTTCCTAGAGTAAATCCCCTTTTAAGATTTTGAGATCAAACCCCTGTTTTGATGAAAACTGTAGAGTAGTTAAATGTGATGGAATACACTGGAATTTTGTCCATGGCAGTGAGGTGTTTATTGGGAAGATGCAGCACACCAGGAGACATAACATACTAATAATAAATAAATCAATATTAAAATAATCAAGAAATATGCAAAAGCCATCTTGGGCAGCTACAAACCAAAATCTCTTAAATAAGATTTGGTGGGTACTTTTTGTTTGATTTATTTTGTTTGGTTGGTTGTGGGGTTTTTTAGACTAACTTTGGAACTATACAAGATTGGTGTGAAAGCTGCCATGTGAATCTGGATCTATGTCTTGTTCTGAGGAAAAATTTAGGGAGTGGAAGAATTTGAATGAGAGACGTGGGTGGTGGCAAAACCAAACCAAACAAAAAAAGCACAGTGCTGCACCTAACACTGCTGTCATCCCTTTTCTAGGTGACCCTTCCCAGAGCTCTGATGATTGCCATTCCTTTGGTTACATGCCTGTATTTGCTGGTAAATGTGAGCTACTTGGCAGCTATGACTCCCTCTGAGCTGCTGTCTTCAGGAGCTGTGGCTGTCACCTGGGGGTGAGCTCTGCATGGGGCAACATGGGCAACGCAGCCCTGAGAAGCACTGCTTCTCTCCTGAGTATCAGGAGATGTAATTGTTATTCCCAGAGGGAATGGCAGCACTGCACTGGTCAGGCCAGGGGGACCTGTCAGGCCATGTTACAGAGACGAAGAGGGTGACAAAGATGTTCAGAGGGCTGAAGCACATTGCTTTCTGAGAGAGCTGGGACTGTTCAGCCTGGAGGAGAGAAAGCTCCAGGGAGACCTTACAACACTTTCCAGCGCCTAAAGCGGCTATAAGAGAGATGGAAGGGAAGTTTTTACGAGGGCATGTAGAAGTAGGACAATGGCTTCAAATTGAAAGAGAGTAGGTTTAGCTTAGACATAAGGAAGAAATTATTTACTGTGAGGGTGGTGAGGCACAGGCACAGGTTGCGTAGAGAATCTGTGGATGCCCCATCCCTGGAAATATTCAAGGTGAGATTGGAGGGGGCTTTGAGCAAACTGGTCTACTGGAAGGTGTCCCTGCCCATGGCAGGGGCTTGGAAGAGGATGATCTTCAAGGTTCATTCCAAACTGTTCTATGATTCTATAATTCTGTGGTTCTATGAGGCAAAGGCTGAACTATCTGGCCGTGGTCTCCAAAGTGCATCTAGGCTGCCAAGATGGCACATTACTCCTCATTCCCAGTTTGCACTGGGAACCTGTAACTCCCCAGAGTCATGTTGTACCTCATGGAAAGTGTCCATAAAGGAGAGGTGAAGGTCACACCAGCAGCATCTCCCCACAGGCACTGGGAATGCAGTGAGAGTACATATCCAGACTTGGGGACTGAAAAATGGTGCACATTTTTGGTATTTCCAGGGAAATGAGGAGGGCAATGTGCTGCCCTGCTTGTGCAGTGTGTTGGGAGTGAGACAGGAGTCAACCAGCTGAATTCTATGTACTTGGCACCTGGAATTTAGAGCAGACCTGAGTATTTTGTCTCAGTTTCTCCATCTGTGGGGGACTGGAAAATGGCATTGATCTCAACAACACCTTTGAGAGCTGTTATACACAGGTTGGGTAGCCTTTGGTAGCTGTAACTTCAATTAGCTTGTGTTTCTTCAGAGCTGCACAGAAACAATTTCTACCTTTCATCAACCTGAAGTATTTGGTGGCATTAAACAGTTTCTGTACAAGACAAGGAATTTAGGAAGAGAAGGAAGGGACCATCATGAGAGGTATAGACACCATCAATGGTCTTCCACCAGAACATCCAGCCTCAGCCTAAATATTTCCAAAGACACAGAATTCCTGATAGCCCTAAATGAGTTGTTTGGCAGAAATGATGACACAGTGTATCCACAGATTATGTACTGCTCTTCCTAAAAAGTCAGCAGCAGCTTCTGTGTGCATTTCACAAGATCTCCTACTTGAAGATCTGACCAAGCTCTTGCTGGATGGATTCTCTAATAGCCTTTCACATCATTATGAGTAGGAGCTTTTAAAGGTTTAGTGCTTTGTTTGAGCATGTCACAAAGCCTCACTAAGCTGCAGTGTCATGAACTTTCCCTGCACTTCCTTTCCCATCATTCCTAATTAACAAGTTATTTGTGAGCTTCCTCCTTTGGAACACATCTCCTTTTCCTGCCTGATTAACCTTTTCACCCAAGAGTGCAATTCAGGAAGGAATATTGAACTAGTGACAGGAAAGCTGGGCACTCAAAGGCTGGGGAACAGGTAGGGAGCCAATCTGAGGAGGGGGTGAAGGTTGTGGCTCACAAGCAAGACATGCAGCTATTCGGGCCATTAAGAAAGAATGAGAGAAGTATAAAGAAACCAGAGGAGGACATTTAAATTTATTTATTTAATTTATTTATTCCCTATATAAGAGGAAATTGCTGGAAAGAAACGTTGTTCAGTGGTGAGAGGTGCAGCCATAAAGGGAGCTCAGGAAACTCTTCCTGGTGTTTCTTTGATGACAGTGATTTAACAGCAACCACAGGTTTCAGTTTGCTTGAAATAAAGTGATCTAAAAAACATTTGAGTTTTTGATATTTGCCAATTAGATAAACAGTGTTTGTGTATGTGATAATTGCCCCAAACACCAGCATTTATTACTCAGTTAATACTCTTAGTGGTCATTCATTCTAGAAGACAATCTTCATTTTTAGGTGAGAAAGTTACCATTCCTTCCAAATGTTTACCTTGAACTCTGTGACTCTACTACTGCAAAACAGAAATGTCTGAACATGTCGTAGAACCAAGCATCTAGAATTCAAACTTTTTTTTTGGCTTAAGTCAGATTCACAGAACAGTAATAGATTAAAGGGTTAAAATCCTATGCATATTCAGGAAGAGGTTGTAATGCAGAATATTTCTTCCAGTGTGATGGGAACAGTTTTTCTGTGATTTCCAAGCTAATATTGTTGGTTGTGTTCACAGTATCTTCAGATGTTTTGCCACAGCATCAGTACACAAAAAGGTTGTTTTGCCTGTTGTGACCTCTTTGTACACCATTGTAGTGTGGACAGAATATATAGCAGGAAGAAAAGCTGTCAGACAAGAGAAACTTACTAGTCACTAATATTATGGGAATTTCAAGAAGACTTTAAATCTTTAGAAATACTCTGGAAAAAGACTCTGTATAATACAGAAATAATGGAGGGACATAACCTGTCTGGTTCTACAGTGAGTATTCAGTACATCTATGAACTGCATCATATGCTGTGAACTCTTTCCCACCTCAGGGACAAAGTCCTGGGCAGCTGGGCATGGCTCATCTCCCTGTCAGTGGCCCTGTCTACGTTTGGTTCATCGAATGGCACGTTCTTCAGCGGAGGCCGTGTGTGCTACATTGCTGCCAGGGAGGGCCATATGGTAAGCACAAAGAAAGGGGTCTGGCTTGCTTTGAGCAACTTCACTTTCTTGTGACACTAAAGCAGAGAGGAAAACACTGTGTATGTTCAGCTGGCAGAGTGATAGCTCTTCAAGGGGTTTGTTCCTTGCTCATTAATCCCCATCTCTTTCAAATGTAAGGTGTATGTTGTCTCTGGCCTTTCTTCTTCAATCAGGCACTTCCAAAAGCATATTCATATGAACATATTCACATCTAGCCTGAATTCTAAGAACAGCTTTGAAATTAAGCACTCAAATATTGCTGCATTAGAGCACCAGGCACAGTCTGTGGGGTGACCCAGTCAACATACCTGCCAGGAAAGGAGAACCTGGCCATGCTTGTGTGTTTGCTTGCACTGGGAAGGTATCCCAGCACCAGCCAGCTGCCCTTGCAGCTGGTATACTGACTACACAGATTGGTCTCAGGGTAGATCCACCCTTCACATGGGTAGTCCAGCTTAGATGCAGCATAGGACATCTCTGCTTCTCAAGCTTCATACCATTTACAAGGTGACACGCAGTCTTACATGTCTCCTAGCTTGGGTTTATAATTGGTTTTGTTAGGTAGGCCAGATCTGGTAACCCAGTGGAGGTCAGGCTGCTGCAGCTCCCTCCTCCCTCGTCCAACCAATAAGTCCAGTAGCCACATACACAGCCAAACACAGGTATCAAACATATTTATATACAGTGGTTGCTGGTTTTGGTGGTTACTGGTTCCTCAACTTCTGTCTCTGAGGATAGTGCCTGCTCTATCATGGCAAGCTTTGTGCTGAGAAGTGCAGAGATGGTCTGAATCTGACCATACCAGACTATGAGCTGAATGCTTATGCCATTTCTTAGACATTCATCTCTAGCAAAGGTCCTTGCATGATATTTTGGTTGTGAATTAAAAATAAAATAAAATAAAATAAAATAAAATAACATTTAAAAAGCAGCCTTTCTCATTAAACTTTGCCAATGAAACAAACAATAAAGAGGGTACTAATCCTGAAGGAAACCTGGTTTAATTTGTATTTATGTAAATGTTTCAGGAACAGTTCTTGTCTCATTTTCCAGTTATCCCAAGAGAAGACAAGTCCCAGAAAGACATGACAGAGGGCAGACAGAGGGCGGAGGCCCATGGCAAAGGTCCTGATGGTGGTCAGGAAAGCTCTAATTTGACTCATTCTGTCACATCAGTAGTTTGAAAACCTCATTTTGCCTGCTCAAACTGAGCATATTTGATATGAAACCAGTGAGACACAATAAAAGTACCCTTGAAGGAGTTTCCTGTATTTACACTCCTTGGAGTTGAGCTGGCTTTATAGGACATTTATTTGCTGATTATGAGTGGCTCTGGCTGCCGGCAAAGCTCCCACCAGCAGCTGAGGGGGATGAGTAAGGACCTCTGAGTCCATGAAATGATGATACAGGGCTTTGCTTTGCTTTTCAGCCAGACATTCTGTCCATGGCTCATGTCCGACGCCTCACGCCCTCCCCTGCTCTACTGTTTACGTCTCTGATGTCTCTAATAATGATTATATCAGGAAGCTTCACCAGCATCGTGAACTTTTTCAGGTATGTGTGTGTAAGGCTTCTGTTTGCATCCCCTGTGCTCCTGGGTTTTACATTGTTTATAAGTATTTTCTTGCATTATCTTTTTGAGCCTGGGCTATTGCTTTCTAACCAGTACTGGGGAGACGAGGAGGGAAGAAAGAAAAGAAAGAGATTGGGAACAAGCACCTTTGCAATGCATGAATGCTCCTGTCACTAGAGACTTAACTGAATGTGATTCATCTCCATTGAATCAGCAATGTTCAGATAATTCTAAAGTTCTCATTATTTGTGATAGAAAGGAAATTAATGAAAGAACTACTAAATTTATATCAATATTCACCTTTTTAATTGGAGATATGAACATCTGGGATCTGCAAGGTAGGACTGACATTCCTGGATGATCTCACCCCAAGTTTGATACTGTCTATTTTTTTTCTTTTCTTCAAGTTTTATGGCATGGCTTTTCTATGGAATGACTATTTCTGGGCTCCTGTATTTAAAAATCAAGAAACCAGAATTGCCAAGATCTTACAAGGTAAAGTAATAACATAAAACCCTCAAATATTTTCCTATATTGTTCAAATGACTAAGAGAACATTTAGAGAAAAGAGTGAGCACTGGTGGCTTACAGATTCAGTGTGGTTGTCCTTCCTTTTTTAATGTCAAGTTTTGTGTCAGCAAAGCCAACAAGGGGTGAGACAGTGTGAACATACAGGCATAAGGCAAGGTTGAATTCTCTGTCTTGATAAGCTAATAATGCCCTACCTCCTCACTATGAAAATATGTCTACCATATCCTCTTTTTTTTCTAAAAGATTTAAGTGGTAAATGAGGGATGATTCTGATCAACATTGCAATCACCTGTTTATGCTTGCAGATTTTGGGCACACTCCTTGGAGGGTAGCCCAGGTATAAGAACCTTGCAGAGGGAAAAATAACTTAGGTGGAGTGCCCCAAATTCTTTGAGATGACATAGGGACAAGTTTGTTCCCCACAAAACAGATAAAAGTAGGGAAATCAAGAGTCATGTGTTCTTCTCCTGATGCCATAAGTGAGCTGATCTTCAGTGCTTCCTCAGTGACTGAGGATTGTTAATGAATGCACAAGCCACCCTCCTTTGAGTGGCTTTGAGGAAGGGTGGCTTCAAATTGAAGTTTAAATGCTTTCTAACCAGGCTTACAGCAACTGCCCCTGAGATTGCCTGTCCACCTGTCTGTCAACACATAGATAAAACTTTTTGTGCAAGGGTGCTAAGGTACAGTTGATTTGGATACAATTGCTCTGTGTTTTGTCTACAGCTTGGCTTTTAGATGCAAGAGCAGACCTGGCACTAAACCCAGTAGTTTGCATCTTCAGGTCTAGGAGGGCAGGAAACACTAGGGGTTAAGGTTTGATATAATGGTGTAGCTCTTGCAGGGTTATTCACCTTTGGAGTGGGGTAGGCTGGGAAACAGGATGTCTGGATTAATTGGTATTTCTAAGTAATACCTCTGGTTGCAGAAAGGTTTCATCTAAAAAGCCTTCTGCAGAAGTTCCAGGATTGTCCAGACACCCAGAGGCCCAGAATTTCATGAGTCTTTATGCTGATGTTTTGTTTTCACAGGTCCCAATTATCATCCCCATAATAGTGCTGATGGCAGCTGTGTACCTGGTGTTAGCTCCCATCATTGATCAACCCCAAATAGAGATCCTCTACATCGTCCTGTTCATTTTCAGTGGCATCATTTTTTATTTCCCACTGGTTCACTTTAAGTACCACCCTCGCTTCTTACAGAGAGTCACTTTACACCTCCAGTTGTTGCTGGAAGTTGCTCCGACTACCAGGGATGCAAACTGAGATAACATCCTTCCTTCACGTGGCTGCCTGCACCTCATGGTTTTCCCCATGGTTTTCAAGGCTCAGAAAATATTCTTCTGTAAAGAGCAATGAGTAGAATGTGAGTGACACTAAGTGTCCAGGTGAGATGGAGTACAGCTATGATTCCTCATGTTTCCTTAAAATTCTGGGGACATGTTTTTATTCTTTTCAGCTTTGCCTTGGCATTACATAGAGATTCCAAAGGAATATGTGCTTTTGTATTTTTCATCCCAAAAAGGGCTGTTTCTCAGGATCTTATTTCTTATTTCATGCAGATAGACAATGAAATATTATTCATATAGCAGGCTGAGTCCTATAGCCATTCCTGGCAACGCCTTTGATTACTTACACCTTGTTATGCCCACTGTGACTGCAGAGCTTCTCAAATCAATAAAGCAAGGGCTCACCATGGCCACAAGAAATAAACCCTTTTTCACTCAGGTATTCACCCTGGGAAGATTATGCTTCTTCCAGTTCCAGGTGCACAGTCACAACAGTCCTTTCTCTGTCTCAGAAACCATCCCACATGCCCCACAGAAAACCCTATGGCATGAGACAAGAAGTGCTTTAAAGCTCTGTCAGTTTACTCAGTTGAGAATGCACTTGTCATCTGGGATGCATCCATTCATGATGAGGACACAAGCAGCATCAGTCAAGTACCGACATTCACCCATGCACTTCCTGTGATCCCCCTGAAGAAAAAAAAAACTATTTTGTGACAAAGTGAGGAAAAAAACCAACCAGAAAACCCTAGAGCATATGTGCCAGCAAGACACTCTGACTAGGATTGAAAGAAACCACATAGTGGGCTACATTAGAAGTGTGACCCGAAGAGCAAGGAAACAGTCTGTCTCTTTGGACTCAACACCTGCAATCATGTATCTGGTGTTGGGCCCTGCTGTTAAAAGTGGAGTTGTGAAGACCACCTGGGCCCTTCTTTATAATGGCAACTCAGAGCAGTGGTCACAAGCTGTGGCTTGAGATGTTCAGGCTGGGCTTAGGGGAAATGTGCCCCATGAGGGCAGTGCAGTGTTGGAGCAGTGTGCAGAAATGTGGTGAGGTTTCAGTTCCCTTACATTTTCTACCACAGCCATTTCCACCAATTTCTATGATTCTAAAGGCACAGTACAAAAGTCACAGTCTGTGCTCTCACCCACCCCTAACACACTGAAGTCACAGTTGTTTCCCATTATCCTGAGGCACTTCTGGTTTTTTCCTGCTCTAGGGGAAGGAGAGGTATTGTTTTCTTGACATTTTCCAGAAGGTTCCTGGATATCTGTCATAGACTATAAAAACGTCTAGGAGTTAGTCCCTAAAATGCCTTGTTAAAATACCAAAAGTTAACTTTCTGTCAGCGTTCTTCTGTAGAACTTGATACAATCCTGCTACCTTTTACCTAACCTGATGTGATCCTAGAACACAGGTTACTTTATCCTCCAGGCCTCTTCCAGCCCATCTCAGAGTTGTGTATCTGATTACAATCTCATTCTGCAATGTCACCCCTCCTGCTCCTCTGTGTGGTGATACCAGCAGCTACAGGGAAGCACCAACAGTCTGTTTTTCCAAGGGTTAGGTATGATAATGGATAGGCCAGATGCCACTCATCCAAATCCTTAGCTTAAACAGTGTTAGGAGGATTTCCTTCCACTGATTTTTACTGGAGTTGACAACAAAGTCCAATGAGGGAACAATTTTTCCTCCTGAATCCCTTGACGATATAAAATTCTTGGGATGAGTCTCTTAAAGGAGGGGATGTACTCAAAAGGACTGATGAGGTTAAGAGCTCTAGGTTACCTTCATCCCACTGCCCCAGGCTCTTCGTCTGATGTCAGGGAAACTTCTTAAAGGAGCTGCATCTCAGATACTTACCTAAAATTAGAATAATACAATTTCTCTGATTATAATTTTTTTTGAAACAATTTTTTTCTTACCTGTTTATGAAGCCTATCACATGGGGCTGTGCTCTTATAAAGAACATAAAAAAACTTAGCACTTTGAATAAATAGCCTTTATATGTTATTGGTTTGTGTATGGATATAGGGGAACTGGAAAGCTGCAATTATCATACTCTGCACCAATCTCATTTTCTATAGATATTATTGTAACAAGATGTTCTTTTTTATTTATGTTGCCTAGGATTTGCAGGTTTTTATATATAATGCCAAAACAAGATGCTGAAAGCTCAGAGAAATGAAAGATCATTACAATAAAATGGGCATTACAATGATGTGAGTTAATGTGTCTGTTTCTATTTTTCATCCCAGAAAAACAATTCCATAGAAATGTTACTGCATGATCATAAACAATCAGCATCAGGCTTATCTCTCCTTGGTCAGAAGGTTTAACAACATGCGTGGGTGTTTATATGTGCGTACACTCATTTTTCAAAATGATTGCTTATCTATTCAGCTCCAGGACATGTAAATTGGAATCTCTTTTTCCTTCCCGAGACATTTACAACAGAAGTGCCAGGAAGAGGCAACATATCCTTACCATTTATTCCTGCAGCACAGTGACAGTGTGACAATGGACAGAGCTCTGTACCTGCAGCTTGGACAGGTTATCCTATAAGAACTTATTGGTCCTGTCTGTTTCCAAAGCTCCAGATCCCTGTGACCTGTGCTTAGATCCTTTCTTCATGGGCTCAGAGGAAAAATGGACTATAAGCATTGACCTCAAGATAATTATAAGATCTCTACTTCACTTCTAGACCCTGGGTATCATTAGGTCCCATCCTTCAGCTGGCAACATGCAACAACCTGTTAGGAGCTTTACCTTGGTGCACAAATCTGAAGGTATTCTGGGCTTTTTCCTGACTTCCTCAGAAGCATCAGAGATGGACTACACCTAGGGACAGTAAAGGAAAATCCAGTGTGTGAGAGAGGGCAGAAAATCCTCCTTTGGTGATTTTCTAGTCAGGCATGCTCATAAGCCCAAATTCAAGTGGTTGCCATAATTTGTGGTTAAGGACAAATTTCCAATTGGGTGGGACAGAGCAAAATTCAAGATGACTTTAAATTTTTCTCTGTTCAAGAAACACAGTTCACTGATTTAGACTGAGTGGGTTTATCTGAACAGTTCTCAGCTAGTGCAGAGGTTTTAGTATTTAGTCTCTCCTGCTCTTTGCTGGGACATAGGAAATGAAAAATACGTCACTGGGCTCCCTCAGGAGTGTTAACTTGCTTTCCAGGTCATTTACACTTAGGGGATGAAATAAATATAGTCAGCTCTGGGAATCACAGACCATTCCAGTGTGGGTTGGAACTGACCTCTGGAGGTATCTTGTCCAACTTCCGTCTTGAAGCAGGACTATTATCATGTAAGGTTGTTTACCTGTGCCTCTGTCTCTTCATGTTTTGGAAAACACTGAAGATAGAGAGACTATCATCTCTCTGCATCGCTCTCGGGATAAAGAAATTTTGCTGAAGTTCAATCTGAACATATCAAGCTGCAGCTTGTGGCTGTTGCCCTTCCCTGTATCATCTTCTACTGCCAAAGTGGTTGGTTCTATCCTTTTTGTAACTCTTGTGGAGCTGTAGGTTGTTGTTATGTTGCCTCTTTATTTTCGCTGAACTCAACAAGCCCAACTCAAGAAGCCTTTTCATGCAGGCAAAGTGCTCTGGACCTCTGTCTTGGGAGCTCTTTGCTGAACTCTGTCCAGTTCCTCTGCTTTCCTTCTGAACTGGGAAGGGGTCAGAAAATTGAATGCAACATTCCAAGTGTGCCCTCACAGATGTCAAGTCTACAGAGACACTGACATCCCTTGGTCTGCCTAGGTACCTTTCCTAATGCAGGCCACTGTGTGTAACCCTTTCAGTCAGTCACTTCTGAGAGCTTCAGCTGACTTAGTTGAAGGCAATAGAAAACCCTTACTTTGTACAATTGGTGCTCTTATTAGAAACTTTGTCTAGGCTGTGATAAATCCAGCATCAGGATGACTCAGTCTAGCAGTGCAGGGGGATCTACATCTTGCACTTTACCATTTATTGATTAGTTAGTTGGCTACTGTCTGGGTCTTTATGTATGTGACTCATTCCTCATGAAGGAGTGCCTTTGCTAAAAAAGGATGCACACCCACAGTCATACAATAAATGGGTGGTCTTAGGTTTGTGAACTAGCAGTGAGATTAATGGCTAGTGAAATAGCCCATCTGTCTTTAGAATCAAGCTACCAATTCATGTTTGTCCTCAGAGACAGTGAACCTTATGGCTTGAGTGTCTGGCAGATAAATGATCATCTTTTCCTTCTAAAGCTTTGTCATCTGTTGTTATTGTTTAATTTAATGGACTATGCCCTGGTGTCCATGCAGTGACATGAAAGGCAATGGGGGAGCTGAGAACAGGGAAAATGAGAAGTAGCTTGAAAGAGAATTACTGTACATACAAGTCTTGGCTTGTCTGTCTGAATTACCTATGTAAAATCCAGACATGAACAACACCCAAACAGCAAAGATGTGTGCCCAGAATTTTTGAAATGACAGAATATTTTTTTTTTTTTTTGCTTAGCAGTAATTGATTTCCTTTCTGTTTGTACATTCTGGGCCTGTTCTTCAGTTCACAATATGTTTTTCCCACAGCATAACTGTGTCATTAACAAAGTAGAGCAATGGTTCAGCTTTTTTTCATTGCTCAGTCTGTGGTTGCCAAACATCAACAGGGCATGATTCCTTTGAAGAGATGGCACCAGAATGCATACAGATTTCCAACAGAAGGTACAGACCCTGGCACAAGGAGCATCACAGTTCCTGAATTAGGAATCCAGAGCTGTACCCAGGATCTCTCAGGGTATTGAATCCGCTGGCCTTCTCCCTTTGCTGTGGCCTTACTCCAGGGCTCTTAGTGCTCAGTTTTCCACTCACATCCCACCCTATTTAAAATTGAAGTAATGAGACTTCAGCCTGTCTGAGCTGTTGTGAATCTTAGTTCATTCATATTTATAAATAAAAGAAAATAATCTCATCTCACTGAAGAGGAAGCAGGAGGACCAAATGATGCCAATAATCTTTGTTCCTAGGCCAAGTAGTCCCTCTTACCTATACTTTTACAACCTATATTAAGTGTGCAGAGGCTGCAGAAAGTATGGAGGGTTTCATTCTGGCTGAAGGGCTGCTCTGTAAATTGTGCCATCTGAGCCACCCTTTTGTTGTCCCTGAATGGCTCCCAGTCCACTCTGCAGGCAGGAGCCATGCTTCATGGCCAGCAAGAAAGTACAGAGGAGTGTGGATGTATTTGAGCACACCTAGGTGATGCTGCAAGCTATCCCAAGTAGCAGGGTCCCTGGGATCCCCAAAACCTGCAGAGCTGTGTCCTTTGGAGCAAGACAAAAGGCTTGGACTGATCCTGCTGCAGGTTCTTACCAGGATTCTCATGTACCAGGCACAAGCATGACCATGGTAAAGAAGCATATGGTGACTTTTTATCCCCTTGGAGATGCCTGGACTCCAGGCCACTGTGGAAGCAGAAAGGGTCCTTAAAAATCTCCTGCACTCTTCATCAGCTTCTCAAGGGGTCCTCTCACATCATGTCTCCTTGGATCAAGCATTCCTGCTCCTCCTGCCCTGAGGGTTGTGCTGCCAACCTGCCCAGCAACCCCCTGCCTATTTTCCCACTCTCATTTAGTTTAGTTTTCCCTAGAAGTAGCATTCCTCAGATTTACAATGCAAAATACCCCTCAGACAGCACCAAAATACTTTACTCAGGAGTCCTGAATATGGGCAAAGGACAGGGACTGGGGGATTTGGAATAGACATTGGCACAGATTGGAATGATGGGGAAGGCATTGCACAGCTGTAGGCTGAAACCTCAGCTTAACAATGGCTTCCTTGAAATCACAGAATCATTTAGGTAGGAAAATACCTCTAAGATCATCGAGAGATCATTGTAGAGAGCAGTAAGGTGTCCCCTAAGGTCTGAGACAAGTTCTCATGTCTGCTGTGCCCAAGGCAGGTGAGAGGGTCCTGGGAGCTGGGGGACAGGGAGGTGACGTGGTGACATTGCAGCGGACTGCGGGCTGGCAGGTGTCAGTGGCAGTCAGGTGATGAAGAACTCGGCAGCATCAGCCCCTCCCCACCCTGAGGCTGGGCAGGACAAAGAGCTGGGACCGAGGGATGGGGTCGGTCTGCCCAGGGAGTTGTTCCTCTGTGCTGCAATGGACAGCTGCACGCAGCCCCTGCCCACCCAGAGCCAGCTTCCTCCACTGGCAACAGAAAAGCTCCTTTTGGGGCAGGAGAGTGAGACCAAACAGCTCTGGTCTTAGACAGATGCCAGCTCTGGAGCAAGGGAGAGGTTAGTCCTGGGGCTGGAAGGGAAATGATAAAAGGGAACAAGTCCTGCCCTCTGCAGTAGAGGCCTCCTGGTTCCTGTGTCCATCTGTCCCTGTGTCTGTACCCCAGGCATCCACAATACAGCACCCACCAGAGCCACCTGCTGAACAGCACTGGGGACACTTCTCTCGGGCTGCAGCAACTGCCCTGGGACAGGGGATTCTCCTCAGGGCCATGGCTTTTTTTTCTTGAAGCAGTAGAGATTAGAAAGGAAGGCAGCTTTCAGGCTGAAATCAGGATGAGTCAGGCAAATACATCAAAATCGAATTATTCATCACTGTATTCAAAACATATCCATCACCCTGCCATTTTGGAAATCCAGATGAAATGCTTTTGTGCTGAAGTTGGATACCCCTAGAGGTACTTTGATAGTGCATTTTAAGAACCTGGCTCTTTGTCTTGAGATCAAAGCTGGTTGGGAAGCGGGAGCTGCCTCCTGGAGCAGGCAGGACCTTGCCCAGCTGAGCTCAGGGCTTGCTGGAAACCCAGAGTAAAATTCAAGACTCAAGTTGTGTAACTGAGCACAAAGTGAATATAACCTTTTCATTATACAAGGTGAGTGCAAACAGATAAACACAGGACATAATGGGGAAGGGTTAATTACATATATTTTTTCTGCAGATGGAGTTATCATTTATTTAAGCTGTGTTGGTTCCTAACACAAAGAAGGTGTAGCTGCATTTTGCTGTACATATGCAGAAGCCCCCTCAAAAATTAAACTATTTGCATCTCAGCATAACTCTGCTGTGCAATGCAATGAACTGTGCAGAAGAAACATATTCATGTTTTCACCCTGGAACCCCAATAACCTTGCAGTTCAATGGGCGTTGCAAAGTGTGACCCATGGAAATGCTTTGTGGGATATTGCTCCCTCCAGGGGTGTTTTCTCAGAAGAGGTGGGACTGGCAAACAAATTCAGTTTTCCTTTTCCAGCATTCCCTCAGGCAGGACATCAGGGGAGCACATTTCTCCTGGGGCAAAAGGAAAAGAGAGTTAACAGTCCACCCGCTGGGCTTGTCCACAAGGATGTATCTCCTTGCCCTGCATCCCCTGAAGGAAATACCTGGATTCACGCTCATGAGGTGTCAGGAGCCACAGAGACTGTTTTCTGTGGCTTTAAGCAGAAATGAAGATATCTAGCCCATATAATAAATCTTGCAAAGGGAAGAATACATGTAAAGCACTATACCTGCTCTAGCTTGTAAGAGGCTATAGAAAATAAAGTTCACAAGGGCAAAAACTTTGGCTGATGGCTCTGACAACGTCCCAGGCAGATGTAGTCAGTCACAAATGGCATCAGCAATACTTAATTAATTCCTAAAAGCACTTTGAATATTAGCAAGTCAATTCAACAATTGTCTCTTTGTTACTACACAGAGAAGCAATTTCTCCAGGGTTATTTTAAGTTCCATTTTCTGGCTTTTCTTAAGCCAGTGTCCTGGGACCCATGTTGCCCCTGAGATAATGACCATCCTCTCCAAGGGAGGATCCACACTGTCCACAACACTATCTTAGCATTTTGTGGGCGTGGCTTTGGCTTAGACTGGCTGGGGCGTGTAAGGGAGGAACAGGCACATCCACCAGTAAAGCAAGAAAACCAACCTGATATAAAACCTGCATCATTAAGCACAAAGCCTTATAATCATCCCTACCCCCCGTTGTCACAGAAGTGCCATACTGGGGGCAGATGTGGCCAAACTGCCCCCCACTTCCTGCTGAGGTTCTCCCAAAGCCCAATGCAAGACACACAGGTCTCTCCGAACTCCTTCCTCCAAGTGAATTTCACCCCTGGTCACATCCCAGACTTTTGTCTATGAAAACACAGCCAGATCCAGCCCTTGTGTCTCACAGGCTGGGTGGATCACGGGGAGCTTTCAAACAATCTGATGCATCTCCAGAGACAATGGACAACAAATGGGATCCAGATGTGTCCTCCAGCATAAGGCCTTGCTTTTGGAAGGAATTTCCCCAGATCTTTCCCCAGATTTTGCTCTTGGGGTTTGTTCTTATAATGTACAGCTGCTTCCCTCCAACCGCCAGTCATCAGCATTGGCTTCCCAGGGGTGAATGCATGGTCAGTATTTTGCCTGCTTCTTTCCATTGCTGCAGTCTGCTGCCTGTCCATCCCCTACACACTGGGAGTGGAGCACCCTGAGCACCACTTCAGAAAGCAAACCACATCCTGGGATGCATCCAAAGCTGAGTGGACAGCAGGCCCAGGGAGAGGATTCTGCCCCTGTGCTCTGCCCTGGTGAAACCTCACCCACACTCCTGCATCCAGCTCTGGGGTCTCCAGCACAGGAAGGCAATCAACCTGTTGGAGTGAGGACAGAAGAGGCCACAAAAATAATCAGAGGGTTCAAACACCTCTCCAGGCTGAGAGAGAGAAAAAAAGGTTCAGCCTGGAGAAGAGAAGGTTCCAGGGAGACCTTATAGCAACCTCCAGTACCTTTGGTACTCCAAGATGAGGACAAACTTTTTAGTAGGGGCTTGTTGCAATGGGATAAAAGTCAATGGTTTTAAACTGAAAGAGGATCAATTAATCTATAAAGAAGAAAGCTTTTACAGTAAGGTGTTGAAAAACACTGGCACGGGTTGCCCAGAGAGATGGTGGGTGCCCTATCCCTGGAAACATTCAAGGTCAAGCTGAACAGCAGCAGTTGCTCTGAGCAACCTGATCTAGTTGAAGGTGTCCCTGCTCATGGCAGGTGGGTTGGACTGGAGGTTCCTTCCAGTCCAAACTGCTCTGATTCTGATTTTGATTCTTCCTTGGGAGTCCCTGTCCCCCTGATTCTTGAAGATTTTTCTAAACCCTTCTGAGTTTACATTCTGTGGGAGAACTTTCCCACACAGTTTCTGTAAACAACGTATTGTTTACATTCCTTCATGGGTGTGGAGAGAGTTGATGTATTGCTGGTATGTCCAATGCCTTTGGAGAGGTGGCCCAATGTGGGGCCAATCCTCTACCACCTTTGGAAAGGTATAAAAGTTGGAGTCAAAGAATAAACGCCCTCTTCTTTACCTTGCAATAGCAGTGGCTCGTGTTGTGCTTTCACTTGTCCTATAGCAACAAGTCCTCAGCACACAGCCTGCATTTCATGAAGAAAACAGGGCACTGAGTCCTGCTGTTATGACAAGAAATGAAGTTTAAAGCTCACAGTGAGCAGACAGTGGAGCCAAGAATGGAGCCTGGGCTCCTTAAAGCCTCCCTGCATTGGAAATGATGATGAAACATTTATTGATTGCAATGAAGCATTGCTGCACTGAGAGAGCTAAGGCAGGAGTCCATATGGCTCAGTGTTTCAAATCCTTTGCCTCGATATTTTTCCAGTTACAAAAATGTATGATTTTTTTTTTTTTTTCTCGGGCAGATATTTGGCAGCAGAGTTAAGTGAACTCTAAGGGCACTTATAACTTAGACTCATTTTTGGGAGCCCAGTGATGCATGAGAAACAGCTCTGTCTTTACAAACTCCTAAAAGCATGTATAACTACTGCATACTGCTTTTCCATTGAGACTTACAGACAACTTCCAGCAGGATCACAGGTTAGGTTGTGGGCAGCCTAACATCACTGTTGTGTCATCTTGTGTGTTTATTTGGTGAGTTCTGATTTTCATAATTAACAGTAGCAATAGAGAAATTCAACAGAGAATTCACTTGGGGGAAGGAAATATGTCTGGGACTCTGAGGTTGAGGGATTTAAAACAAACTCTCTTTCAATAAAAGCAACCCATTAAGAGTATCTTGATTACCTATTTGAATACTTCAATTTAAATACTAGTTTAAAAAAGTAACTAAAATATGCTTCAGTTCTGCAAATTAAATTTGTCCTCAGTTAAAATCCATTGAGAGATACCCCCAGGGTGAATTTTCCCTACATCTCATTTCTGCCCTGGGGTGTTTTCATAGCAGTCTGAGTCATCCAAAGCTCCCAAGCTGAATTAATTTCTGAATCTCATAGTTGATATCCCACAGCCAAACCACGTCTGTGATTCAGAAAAGCTCTGATTAATACGGAGCAGGAGGAAGTCAGGCCCTGCCCCTGTTCCCAGCCCACTGGTCCCAGCCTGGCTCTCTGCAGGTCCCACATGGTGCTGGCACTGGGGGAATGCAGAGACTGGGAGGACTGAGTGAGAAGCCACAGCAGAGGTGTGAGGGTCCTGCCCCATCCCTTCCCCATCCCAGCAGCCGGGCAGCTGCTGCACCTTGAGCACATCTCCAGAGGCAGCAGCCAGGACTTCTGCTGCAGCAATGCCCCTGCAGCCTGGCCAGAGCTCCTTTGCTCATGCTACAGATTTTCATCTGCTTCATCCTTTCCTGCAGTTCAGCTCCAGCCTCTCCAGCCTGTCCTGGCCCTGCACAGAAGGTTTTCCCACAGATTGTTGCTCCTGTCTGTTGGAGAAGCACTGAGATGGGTTAGGAGGATGAGGAGGAGAAGACCCTTCCTCACAGGGCAGGTGGGGCACTCACATCAGAGCCTCATTTGGTGACAAGTGACAGTCCATCGCCAGCGAGTGGAGCCACTGCCATGGGATGTCTTCATCCCCTGCATGTTGATGAGGCAGTGGGGAGCTGCACACACCTGCAGTGATGCCTCAGGCGTCTGGAATTTTCAGCATTTTTTACTCCTCTGTTTTTCTTGTGAGCATTCAGCTGGTTTTGGGCACCAGGCAGAGGCACTGCCTCCAGACATGCAACAGAAATACTGAGGAGACATGAAGAGTTCTCCATGAACTCTGCACTCCCAGTGCCCAGATCCTCCTCCACCTTCAGCTGGGCTTGTTTCAAATGCAGTGAGAGGTGCAAACCCAGCTGTGCCAGGGCTCTGCAGGCACTGAGAGGGCCCTCAGGCAGGGTGGTTCTCCTGCTGCAGTTTGGTAGATGGGCAGATGGTGCCATCAGGATGATTAACAGCACGGAAGCTAGTTTGCCAAGAGCCTATTGATTTTCCAGAAGGGTGACAAATCTTCTCCTTATGTACCAACACTGAGACTGAAGTAATCTGCTTACAGTAGGAGGGGAGTCAGCTTTCAGCATGATTTAGGGAGGGCTGGGTTGCATCCAGACACACACCAATATGATCTTTCCTGAGTGCTGTTACACATTGCCTTAATAATTAATTAGAAATAAATAACATTTATGTTTAACATTAATTTGTAGCTGAGATAGGGCAGCATACTAAGTGCCAAGACCAGATCCTGCACTGGGTAGATGGCTTCCCAATGAGTCAAAGTGAGTAAAGATTGTCCCAGGGCGCTCTCTTTCCCCAGGAGTCTTAGTGGATGACCACATAGGGAAGCCCTGTGGGAACGGCAATTTATTAATGTCTTTTCTTGACAGACTAAGAATCTGGGGAGATCTCTGGTTAACAGAGTTTATCAGATGTAATGATTTGCCATGGTTTTAAAGCAACTGGGTTGTGGCCAGACAAACAAGGGATGTCACGAAACACTGTCACCATCCAGAGCACCTCCCTCTGCTCTGGGTTGGTAAAACCCCTCATGGGTTTTATGCAACTGTATGGAAACAAAACCAAAAGTCAGTGCTGAGTTTGCAATCTCTTCTCGTGATGTGTATGGCAATCATCACAGAATTGTGTCAAAAAAAGGCTGGTAGGGGTTACCATGAGGCTTTTCCATATCTGTCTAATTATAATGGGAATCCAGCTGTCTTGTAGTGGAAGAAAATAACAAGCTTGTTTTTGTGATGTTGGATCCTGCTCTTTCCCAGTCCCTCACCCTTTCCTCTGTGGTCCCTGTGTGAGGCTGAAGTGTTGGTTTAATGAGGGGGACCATGGTGATGCTCTGACAACATGGCAGAGGCAGACCAAGTTCTGTGGGTCTTGATCCCCAGTTGCTGGGAAAGTGAGACTGGGATGAAGAGCAGAAAAAGTCTAAGATGACTCTCTCAGATTTTCAGAGCATCATAATCTGTTGGCAATTTACTAGTGATGCAGCGTGTACCAGGTTTACAGCAGGTCACTGGAAATGTACCCAGGCTCATTCATTGTTTTTAAAAGCAAAGTAATGCTTAAGTGCAACATGAATTTAAATTTACCTTCCTGCAGAATACTGGTGGACAGGGAGCCTTCCAAAAGATGTATTTTTATTATCTCTCTCTTCTACCTTTGGCCGTTGATATATATTTATTTAGGCATTAACCAGCCAAAGGCTTTAAGCACAGCTACATTTCATTTCCCTCCAGGGTTAGTGCTGGCAGGCAGCTGTCCATGATGGGCAGAGCCTGTGGCACACCCAAAAGTGTCTTCCCATGGTGGCTGGGGAGTGTGACTAAAGCCTGGCTGCAGGAACATGTGGATCAGAGGCAGTGGGGGGAACCCCAGAAACCCCCAGTAGGGGACACGAGCCCCAGTGCAGCCCCTCTCAGGGCTGTCCTGGGGAGTCTCAGCCTGGGCACACCTGAGCTAAAGGGAAAGGCTGTATGGACTGAGAGGGGGAAGGGGTACAGGACACAGTATGGGACACGGAGGAGGAACATCTTGGAATTGCCTAAGACTTACTATGGGATCTTTAGAGGAGGAAAAATGCAGGGGTAAGGGGAGGGATCTTGGTGGTTTGGAAAGGAATAAAGATGGAAAAACACAATGATAAGGAGATAAAATGGGCCAGTGACCTGTCAAAGGTTGGCTGGTTGCTTTGTCTGGCTGGCCATGCCCTGCACCTGGTCAGAAGGGCTTGTCTTCTCCTTGAAGACAAGACACTTCAGAGGCTTTTCATGAGTGAGATACTCTCTGCTCTGTGTGCACATGTGTGTTGGGAGTCTAGGTGTATCACTAGTGAATGTCAAACTGGAGTAACATGTGAGTAGGATAAAAGGCTTTAGGAGACAGATACCAAAGCAACCATAAACCTGGTCTGGATGCTGGAGGCACCAGAGATCTCTGTATTGGCTACTGGAGGGACCAGGGGGTCCTGGCCAGCTACTGGAGTTATTGTGGAGCCTGGAAGTCAGCTGAGAGACCTGACTGTGTGTGTCTGTGCAAGAGCCAACTGGAGATGAGAGGATTCAAGGACCAGCTACTGTGTAGACTTGAGTGTCTCAGGACAGTGGCTGGAGGGATCCACACTGTATAGATGTCCATATAAAAATGATAAAATATATTTTAAAATGTGTGTGTATATATATGTATTCCATTAATGGGTTTTTATCATGATCTGCCAGAGAGCAGAAGAGGATGAGGCCCTTGGAGCTGATTGTGTTTGTGTGTGTGTTGAGTGTTTCTGTGGAACTGATCACGTGTGTACCCAGATATGTGCTGAGTGTGCTTGTGCTCATGTGCCTACTGGGAACACACACAGAGCCCCACTGACAGCTGGCCCTGGGCAGCAGCCTTGCCTCTACTGGCCACTGGATTTTCAGGCTATGATACTGACCTGTTCACTTGGGCCTGCAGTCGGGTGGGAGCCAAGGATAGTCTCTGCCAAGACTATCCTGCTGCCTGAGAAAAAGGGTTGAAAGAGAGAAACTGCTCCTTTTAATGTCTTCAAGCTTACAAACTCCCTCTTAGTCAAGGCTGGATGATGACAGGCAGCTAAATCCCCCATTCCTATCACGAAGGCATATACACCTTGCAATGCTTCTTGGCTCAGCCACACCTGAGCTGGCAAAGTTGCTTCCAATGGCATCAAACTGCTCAGAAACCACTCATGGGTGTGATTCATGAACTGAGTGTTTGTCTACCAATCTGTCCCCTCAACAAGCACAGCCTGAGGGATGTGCTGAGACAAGTCCTCTCCAAAAGCTGTGTCACCCTGGCACAGGAGGTAGATGTCATAAAGCATGTCTTGGGCAACTGAGCATATTGAAATGTGAACAGATTAACAGTGCAGAGGAAGGTTCAGTTATGGACAAGTCCACTAGCAGAGATGAAGCTTGCAAGGCCTTAGGGACACATAGAATTTAGTTTTGGCAAAAACTTGCAGTCTTTCCTCCTTTTCATATGCTGCTCTGAGTTGCTGTGGAAGAACACCATGATCCAGCCCTGCATCTCCATCAAAATATAATAACAAATTACAGGCTCTTGTATCACTTTGACATTCTCTGAGTGATTGCAGAGGTACAAGATGATGAATTATTTAAAACAGACGCAGTACATTTCACAAAGTGAATTTGATTAAGTATCAAGACATGAAGAAAACTGAGACAAAAGCCTAAGAGAATCTATTTTCATAAAATAGAAGATGTTTCCTGTCTGAAGATAATTTTGAGTAAACAGATGGATTAGTAGGTAGACTGATAGATTGTTCACTAGGAAGACCTATTTACATAAGAAATGGATGCAAAATGGAGAATGGTCTTGCTAAGCAAGACATATTACCCTCTCTCCACTGCATCTGCAAAACAAGCAATGAAAAGGAGCGTTTTTAGTTCCAAACTGCTCCTCCTTCCAAAGCCCTGTACTAGATGCTGTGCAGGGTGGTTTTTGCTAAAGCACTGCTGATATATCACTTTGTAGATACCTCTGAAGTCTACAGGTTCTTCCTACATCTCTGCACAAAACACATTCTAGATTGTCATGACTTTTGTGGCTTACCGTGGTCTGTAGAGCTCTATGGGGGGAAGTCAGGTCCTTTATCAAACGGGATCTGGAGGAGGTGTTTGAAGACATGAGTGTCCAAGATCTTATCTGTTCTTTTCCCAGCTAAGTCAGATTGTCTACAAACCTTGCCTTGATGACATTCTTAAGCATGCAGACTACTGCAACACTATTTTATGGAATGCATAAACTAAATTTGCAATGAAAATGGAAAATTTCTCTTACACAATGTTTTCTTATTGTTATGTTCTGACTTTATTTATTTATTAATTCTTATTTCTAGTGAATACATCAATATCATTTATTTGCATATTTGCTTCACTGAAATCCCAAATTGTACTGTATAACATCATATTCACCTAATATAGTATGAGTTCCCCTGCTGTTTCAATTGGACAGCTGTGGTGATGGGGAGCAAACAGTGTTTTTCATCTTAGAAATGGCCCTGTTGAATGATATATGAGCTTCATTTAATTTCCATCTTCTGTTCCATAGTGTTTCTTTCCTTTGTTTTTTATTTTCCTAATAAAAATTCATGTTTAATATTTAAATACACAAAAGTAAAAAAAAAAAAGGTTAATAAAACAGTTTCCTCTTCCTCTCTTTCTTCTCCTTTCCCCTCCAACGCTGAGAGCATGATTTAAATTAGAGGAGAGCACTTTGGCTCAAGCTTAGCCTGGGTATTGACTGCTGGCAGTTTACTTCTGTATGGATTCATCACTATTAATTTTTGTTCCAAGCTTAAGATACGGGCATGTATCACTTTCCAAGTATCGATCTCCTACAGACTTTCTAGCTCTTCGGTGGCTAATACCTGAGTTCTTCCCCAGCTAATGTCTGAGCTCTTCCATGAGTGAGTACAATACCCATGCCAGCAGGCCTGTGGGTAGGAGCCCAGAATCACCTGGCAGTGTTCCTGCACTGGGTTCTGCACAGGATCCTGGGACACATTCCTGAGTGGGAAAGGTGAACTAGCACCCTGCTGCCAGGGAGTACTGCTTCTTTCCAGCTACTTGGCAGTGCAGACATGCACATCCTCTTGTGTACAGCCATGCAGACATAGCCTGAGGTGGAATAGAGAAGCAACCCCAGATACAGATGCCTCAGGATAATACACTGACTGCTGGATCACAGAACAATGCTAAAATACAGAACAGGAAACTATCCAGACTGTATTTCTCTTGGGAGACAGATGCCCTTAAATATGGACTCCAGCCAAATCAATTTCTTAGCCACATAGTAAACATATTTTGAAAAAGTGCTCTGAGACAGATACAGAGGGAGATCGTTGATTTTTTGATAGAAGTGGCAAAAACTTGAATTTATACAGGTTAAGAAAAGATGATTAAAAACCTCCCCTGAGTTTCTCTTTTCCAGTTGCAGAGGAGTATAGAATGGAAACAAATTGCCAACTTGATATTTCTCATTAAAAAAACAATAAAAAGATTAATGTTAAGAAACAGAAACTAAGGTCAGTGTAACAACAGTTTTATTCAGCGATATGTTCAGTGAATACTGGGAGTGAAACCAGTTACCCTTATCTTGAACAAAACACCATTCTGGAGAAAAGCTCTTGTTTATTTAGACTGAAAACAGACATCAGCCAATGTGCTGCCCAGTGTCTTACAAAGCATCAGGCAGTGTGAGGGCTGATTGACCCAAGTGGTCTGAACTTTCCAAGCAGGGGGAGCAGTAAGTGCTTAGAATCTTTTTAAAACTGCCTCTCTCCAGTTCAGCGCTCCACCTCAGAGGCACCTGAGACACCTGTGCTCTTTAACTTATCTGCAGACTAATCCTCCCCACCCACACATGCACATACTGGATGGAAATAACAATTGAAACCTATCTACATAAATACATCTCTTTGAAAGGCTCAATTGAAATTGATGCTACTACTTGAATCAGGAGAGCACTTCCACAGCACACAGGCACGCCCAAGTTGCATGCAGGGGCGCGGGTAGGAGAGTTTTGAAGTTTGGGTACAACATCAGGTGGCATCGAGGGGATTATTTTAGACAGAAGGGAGAAGAAATTGAGGTTAAGAATGGCCTAGGAGACAAAAGGGAAAGGGCATGGAAAACAAGAAAAAGAAAGCTCCAGGAAGTAGATGATTCACAGTTACTTTAGGCAGCAGTTTAAGTTTCTCAGTTTGAAGATGGAAATAACACCTACTTATCGCCAAGAGATGGGCTGGTAATTCATGTTGAAAAGCACTCAGAGATTCTTGGAAGAAAGGTACTTCTGGAAATGTCATCCTTGAAGCATTTGTTGTTATGGCACAGTGTGATTCTGGACTTCAAACTGCTACCAAAAAGTGATGTAGAGGGAAAGCAGCAATCCATCCAATACTGAATACTTGTCCAGCCCCAAAATTTCTACCCATGATATCATCAATAGACAAATAATGGTAGGAAGAGTGGGTAAGAAAAAAAATCTTATTGTGTATTTTGCTAGGTCTCTCACCTGGAAAAGCTCATTTGCAAAGTATGCAGCTCCAGGTGCATAATCAGTTTAGAAATTTGTCTTTGTTCTCATTTTGTTTCCTCCTGGGAAACTTTAACCAGGCTGCCAGAGGGATGACACCAGCATCAAGGAAGGCAGCAAAACAAAGTGACAGACTTCCATGTTCTCCTAGTTCATGACAGTTACACTCAATTAGAGTGGTACCTTCAGGATCAGAAGGGTTTACCTTAGAATATTTCTCTGTCCATTTCTGTGTTTCTGTATGTGTCTTCAAACCCTGCACATTACTTGCCTGCTTCCAGCCTTGTGCCTTTAATCTCAGTTCATAACTCAATTCTTTGGGCTGCCAGGACTCACTGCTTCTCAGAAGGGAGGAATGGGGAGTTGCACCCAAAATCTTTACATTTTGGTCCATCTTTGTGCCTCTCTGAGATGTTCTGCTTAAGCTGACAGTGCATCTCTGTCTCTTTCCAGATTGTTAATGACTTGCAAAGTTGACTTGCAAAGTTGACAGCAAAGTTGCTGGCATTCCCTCTTCTTTATCTTCTCTGCCTGCAAGTGCTACAGAAAGACAGAAAAACTTATCATACATTCAGATGATAAGAACAAAGAGGTGTAGAAAGTGAAGTCTAGTCTTTTTCTTTACTTTTAAGGTAGGAATTCAATAATGAACTGGACTGTCCTACCCCAAACCCAGGCTGGTTTACCCCAGTTTATTCACCTGTGCCTGAAGAAGAGGTGGAGATAGCACTGCCTCCATTGTACTCTATGCTATACATTGCATTCCTGATGCATATATGGAACCAAGCTTGGACCAGCTTTACAAATGAATCCTAGAGAAAGCCAGACCTGCTCTGCCAGTCAGAAACCCGCTGCTATTAGCACAGCAGACTATTGGATACTTGTGTGGTTACACACTTCCCTAAGGACACCCTTCAAGGAAGTGTATGGAAGGAAATTTTGTCAGCACAGCTGTTTGCCACTGAGTCTTACTACCAGGAACCTGGGATTAGATTCACTAAAACACAAGTTCTTGTGCTTGTCTCAGTAGTGCTGCTTTTTCTGTCCTAGCTCTGTGTAACTCCCTTGAACAAAAACCTCCATGGAGAATGGTAGCTTGCTCATTTCCATTTCTCAGGACTGGTTCCACATCTCAAACTTAGAATTGCTCTCTTCAGCCTGTATTGGAGGTGGAGAAAGAAATAAATCCAGTTTTCAAGTGTGATGCTTTGCAGATAAGTGATGTTTTCCTCCTATAACATATAAGCACAAACATAACAGCAACAAAGATATCTGTTTACCTTTCCACATGATGAAATACAACCACAAAATAAAGTTCCCTTCTCACAAAATTTGGCAGTGCCTGTAGTGGTTTTTTTTTCCTCCTCCTTTCCTCATGTAATACACTTGGTTAATGATCTCCAGGCCTCTATCATCACCTTCTTTTGTCTTGGCAGAACAGCCCAGGTAAGCATATGTCCCAATGCTGGCAGCCTAAGCTTTTCCTTCTGTAGTGTTAATTGTCTCCTTGCCTAGAGTAGTTTCTTCTTAATACCTTAGTTCTATCTTGGCAGCCACTGGAATAATAGGTACTGTGAGGCAGAACACTTTGATTTCCAGAACACAAAAATCAAGGATGTTTTGCTGCAAGCCAGTGCTGTCCATGAAGAAGCACATAAAAGTAGTATGTGTAGATGTCTACATCCTTGTGGAACTCTGGGCAGAGATCTCAGTAATCCACTTTGTCCTTCACTGACACATCCAAGAGAATGAAGAATCCACATCCAAGAATCATCTCTTCCACTTCTATCTCTGTGTCAGTAGTGTCAGCATTGGCTCATAGGACTTGGGAAGGTGTTCATGGCACAGAGCAAAGATGAAGCATATTTTACCACAGGGGTGATCTCCAGCTACAGCTAACTTTCTGCTAAAAGCAGCCACTCCTTGAAAATAAAGATGAAGTACAAAATGACATTTTCAAAGGATTTTTTTAAAGCTTTTGTGAAGGGTAGAATGAGGAGAGGAGAGAAATTCCATTAGTTTGAAATTTCCCTTATCTCCTTTTTTCTCCCTATACTCCTGTCTTACCTTTTTTCCCTATTTTTTTCTGTCTTCTAATTTCTCTGACATCACAATTTTCTGAAATTGTGACTACCCTGTTCTTACCTAATATTATAAATCAAAAAATTAAGGTATAAGCCAAATCTGTATGTAACCAAGACTCCTGCAGTACCCTGTATTTCTGTTTTATCATCTCAGATATTGTTTATGGTCAGTGTTCAGTCTGTAACAGATTTATTTGTTTTTTAGATTGAATGACTTAATTTTGTGAGTGAGTTGGAATGTAAAACACTTTAGTGAATAACTTTCCAAATTGGTTTTATTGACATTTTGCCTGCCATGGTCTGTTAGTGGAATTCTACAATGGCAATAGCTCTTCTGCTGCTTTTGCTCATAGAGCAGTGATCACGTGGGAATTAAGAAAGTGTTCTCAGTCCTCATAGAGTCATGGTTAATTTATATGAAATAGAAATTTGTTAGACTTACAGGATAGTAATTTCCACCATCAACTGCCTTCCCTCAGAGCAGTTTCTTCTAATATTGTTGCTGCCTCAGCTTCCTCAGGTCACAGGCTCCCCTACAGAGAGAACTGACTACCACACTTCAAGGACCACCATGAAGACCACCGTAATAAAAGGAATAGCTTAATGTATCTTAATATAGCAAATAAATCTACATGGAGAACCATATGACATCATTGTTTTTTAAAGAAATCTACTTTACTGCCAGTAAAGTGGAAATTACACAAATCATTAACAAATCACAACATGTTTACTTCAGAAGTTTCCTTGTTCCCATTGCAAAAGACTGTGTGAGCACTTCAGAGCTGAGTGTGCCAAACTCCCTGGTGGAATGTGGGCTGACAGTGCTGGAGTGTGAAACAGGAGTAGACCTGCAAGAGAGACCCTCCGAACATCGCTTTTCAGATCTGCTGAGGCATCACGGATAAATGAATTGCAGAATCAAAGAATGGATGAGGTGAGGAGGGGTTACCTACCCCACCCTGCTCTGCTTAGAGCAGGATCAACTACAGCAGGTTGCTCAGGACTGTGTCCAGTTGGGGTTTGAATATGCCCAAGGATGGAGACTCCACAGTTTCTGTGGGCACCCTTTTCCAGTGTCTGACCATCCTGAAAATAGTGGAATGAAGTACATTCACTGGAGAGCCAAAAATAAAGACGTTCCCACTGTTAAGGATATATTCTTGAACTCCAGATAGAGAGACTGAATTCCCTGCTATCTTGGTATTGGACAAGCAATCTTTACTCTGTCTCAGTTTTCCTTGTAGACAAAGACAGCAAGGTGTCTGCATTCACTAAAAACTGAGACCAAAGGGAACCAGAGGGTGACAAGTTTGGTCTCTTTGCAGAGAGAACTGTTTCCAAAGGCATCACTGGTGATGTAGACATGTAACATCATGAGTATCCATAAGAGTTATATGGACAGCTCATTTATTTCATTAAGATACAGAAGGATTCTTCAACTGAGATGAGGTGTTGTAGGTCTAAAAATTCTTGCCTAAGGATGAGGCACTTGTTTTTATTTAATTTGAACTCAGCTGGAGACAAAAGTACTTTAATGTACTGTAGTGGTATAATTTTACTCTGGCAACCCATGTTTCCTGAGTCCTATTAAAGAATGAATTTTATAGTCTTGCCATAAGAACTGGAAAAAATTTAAACAAACAACTTCTAACTGACCTCTCTTATTCACTGGAAGAGCACTGCCAATGGATCCCATACAGTTCTTTAGTCATGAAAGCATTTTTTTGGGCTGCTGTGCTTTCATGTACTTAGCATAAACCTCTGTATGAAAACACACAGGTCATTTCACCTTCTCCTGCTGTGCCTTGGCATTCCAGTTTCTAGGTAGATCAGTCTGGATTGTCTGCTGAGGGCGCTGATCCTGGCTCTGAGAGTTAAACCCTGCATTCCTCCAGGAACGCTGAAAAGCAATGGACCTGTGGTGACAAACAGCAAGGTCTGGCTCCTAAATGTGCCAGAAACTCTTCTCTTAGGGGGACAGATACTATTTCTGCCCATTCTCTCACATCTACCCAGAGCTTTTCCACACTAGCCTGTGAACTGCTCATATTTCACTGCCTCTCGCCTTCCTCACTTTGCTGAGAAGCTTTGCCTGCATGAGGTCTGCAGGATGCCTGATGCTGGCATTACAAGCCAGCAGGCAGGACTTTGTGTGCCATTAGAGGACACGTGGCTCCCTCAGCATGTTATGCCACAGCAGGCAATGTACTTACTTGTCTATTTATTGACAGAAAGGAGAGAGATTGCCTTCCCCACTGAGTTTTCATGCTTTTGGTACAGATTTACACTTGAACACAAATTATCTGAGTTACAGACATGCCCTTTAGAAAATCTGCTTAGAAGAAGAGCAGGGGGGGAATATAATCTGGAAACAATCTCCAGTAATTGACAGGAATTGTCTTCTCAACCAAAAAATGCCACCTGGATTAAATAAAAAAAAAATCTAAGTTTTAATCTCAAAACCATCCGCACAAGCAATAAAAACAAACAAGTGTTGTCTTCTTTGTCCTACTTCATGCTTTCTTCCTCAATCATACAGACATATGTGGTGCAGCAGAACTAACAGTATGCTTAGAGATTGCATATTTTGCACTAGAACAGATAACTAGAAGTGAAGATTCAGCTTACCTAAAGAACTACAGATCAGTATATCATGCAGATTCATGCAGAAAATATAAAAGCTACAATGTAAGTTAAAAGTCATCCCTAAAATACATGAGCTGGATATATTCGCTAATTACAGATGTGTAATAACCACATTGACTTGGATGTTCCCCATAGAGGCTGTTGCTGGAGTGTACCCCAGGACAGTGAAATGAGTGTGAGCTCAGCCTGAGTTGGTCACAGGGCTGAGTCTCAGGATATAAAGCTTCTGGAAAAAAAGACTTAGAAATCATTTGATACCCTTGGTCAAGGAGTTACATAGCCTTTGCTGAAGTCTGTCTTGCCAGGTGAGAGATGAAACATCAGGCACTTTGCTTTCAGCGCAACTGTGTGGAAGACTAGAGATGTGAGACTTTAAAATTAAGCATGAGCCATTAAGTTATGGCTCATACCATAACTGGGTGCTGCTAATATATGTATACTGCTCAGTTACAAGAAAAATTCATGCTATGGATTTAACTTGAGCTAGCTGGACATTTGTGGAGTAATTCCTTTGCACAATTTGGAAGCTGGAACCAGCAGACAATTTGGATGAGGTCACCCTGCTTGGAAGCCCTTAAAGAGTTAAGCAGCACTCTGGGCAACAATAGAGCCCTGTGCTTTGAAATGAATAAACTGCTTATTTACCTGCCTTCCGTGGCACAGCACAGATGAGTCAATATACGTAACTGCTCATTTGCATTATTCCTTTTTCTATTTAACAAGACATTTTGCTCCTGAAAAGACAAAACCAAACACCCGGGCCTGATTCAAAATACAGGCGGAATCAGAAGTATATTTAAGCAGCACCTCTCACGCCGGGTGAAGCAGTCGCAGCTTCTCCTGCTGCCGCCGCAGAGGTGGGTTTTTCCAGCGGTGGGTTTTTCCAGCGGTGGGTTTTCCCAGCGGTGGGTTCTCCCAGCCGCGGAGCCGCAAGGAGCAGGCGCAGGGCGGTGCAGGGCGCGGAGCTGCCGCGAGAGGGCGCTGGGGCGCCGCCGTCGGCGCGGCGCGGAGGGAGCGGCGCGGGGATCCGCGGGATTCCAGGGAACGGGGGAGCCGCAGCAAATCCCCCCCGACCGCCTCTCCCAGCGCCCTTCACCGCTTGGGACTGCGGAGAGAAGAGCTGCGAGCTGCCCGTGCACCATCGCCAGGAGGACGTGGCAGCAGGGGGGTGATTTCCACACAGTTTTGTGAAGAATTAAAGCCTGTGAGCGGTGACAACGGATTTAAAGGGACGATGCAAGGCAGAAATTTGGCTCGCTCGAAGGCCATAAGTACTGAAGAACATCCATGTCTGTGTCTACACTTTATTGCTGGATTCTTTAAAAAAATCACTTTAAATTTATTACGTTCATATAAAATATGCTGTACAAACCCCTGTAAGATTAAGGTTCAAATTCATCCGTCAGCATCCAGGAACATGCTCTTTTGACTGGGAGAAATGGGTATTACAAAAATCAGAAATTAAATTTTATTTCAATGTCTAGGATTAAACGAACCTTTTGCCCGACTGACACACACCCCTCTGTAACAGTCTGCTGCAAGTAGCTAGTCAGGCAATTTGGTGTACTCAGTGATGCATTCACTCTCCAAGTGGGTATTTTAAAATACAATTTTTAATAACAACAGTATTGTACAAACCACTCATTTTGGTTCCATTCACTAATGCCAGTACTGCCTAGGAAAACGGGACACCTCGAATCAAACCCCGAGAGGCAGTAGCCACAGGACATCTGTGGCTGTGTGGGAAAGCTCGCAGGGAAGAAGTTTGGGACACCACCCGGCTGAGCAGCGATAGCTGCACCAGGGACCGAGCGCGTCGCTGCCGGCGGTGTCCGCGTGTTCCCCGGCACTGCGGCCGCCCCAGCGCGCCCGGCCCGGCCCGGCCCAGCCCAGCCCAGCCCAGCCCAGCCCGGCCCGGCCCAGCCAGCTCCTCCTGTGAAGGGACTCGCACCCTGCCCTTCCAGCAACCCCTTACTACAGGGCTCTGCGCCCCTTTATTCTCCACGTTCATTTTTTCATTGTTGTGACTTCGATATCCCTGTAAACTGAGACCCAAAGGCCAATTCAGTTCAAGCCTGCTGCTTCTCCCGGTTTGCAATTCGTCCGCTCCCTTTTGGCCAAGAGCTGGCGAGAGTCGAATATGATGAATTTTTTAAGGAAGGGAGTCGAGCGCGCTTTCCCAGCAGCACCCAACGGACGCGTTTATTTTATTCAGCCGCCTGCAATGCTCTCTGTTCACTTTGCTCGGGCTTTAAAAGCAGCACCTGGGACGCAGCGGTGCGCCCCGTTCCTCTCGGGTGCCCGCCCAGCCTCTTCAGACAGGGCATCCCGAGCGGCGAGACTGCGGCGGGCACCGACCCCGCCTGCCCCGGCGCCAAGCCGGGATTCCCGGGCCGGGAGGGCTCACAGCGGGGACAGGCTCACACCGGGGACAAGCTAACACCGGGAACAGGCTCACACCGGGG